>CM075498.1:5555000-5860000 GCA_037950675.1 Hypophthalmichthys molitrix
GCTTTTAAACAAAACAAACAAACAAAACCCTGTTTTAATGCATTCTTTTTTCATTAACATCTGAATAGGGGTAAGTTTAATTAAAAAAAGCAACATTTTGAGCAGATGAGAAAATTGCGTTTTTGTCAAAGGCTACATTCACTGTCAGTCCAAATCCGATTATTTGTGTATCCGATTGGAATCTGATCTAAAATTATTGACTGTCCACATTGTGTATCGCAACTGTTCAGATCTGATTTGTGTGTCCACGCAGCTCTTTCCCGCAAACATTTGGACGTTTAATGACCGTTGAAAAGACTTCCCTCCGACACATCCCATCATGGTTGAAAAATAGTTCCAAAATTAAATTTGATTGGACGTCTTTGACGTCATCTTATTAATTAATATTGAACTACACGTAGCTAAAAGTCAAAGTAATAATTATACATGCAACCCCAGAGAATTGTATACAAACAAACGTATCTAAATGCATTTTTAGGAAATGTTCTGTTACATATTTTTACCAATTTATGTGGCGTGAGAAAGTCACATAAACCACGCGAAATCTGATCAGAGCAGTCAGACTGAAACGGATTTCCAGAAATGAATAGGATTTCAAAACACATGAAAGTAGCCCGAAACAGATTTGTAAAAATTGCATTTCATGTGATTTTTGGCCGTTTAGACATGCTAAATCTGATTGGATTTCAATCGATAAGCACAAAATTCGGATTTGGACTGACAGTCTGAACATAGCCAATGACTATGCCTGGATCAGATTCACAACTATGATCAAAATAGAGATGGAGTAGATCGAGTCCATCAACACCCCCAAAGCTTTACAGACCTGTAGCTCGTTTTGATTTATGATCACATTTTGCATTTGCATCTGCTTACATTATGCTATCGCCTGTTTTTACTTCTTCTTCGCCTGTGTTTTGATCAGGAGAATCGCTACTCTTTCACACAATGCATAATAGCTAGGGTGACCAGACGTCCCGTTTTTCCTGGGACAGTCCTGTATTTCATCTCCATTTTTAGTGTCCCGACTTATTAAGAAAATATCATGTTTTGTCCCGTATTTTATCTTTCCTAATTTCTTTATTACTGGGTAATCATAGAACGAGTAGTGGAAGTGTTCTGTTACGTGAGAACAGCCCAATTCGTCGAAGAACAAAAGTACCATCCAATCACAATTCGTTATTGATTAACTTGCCGTTAGTGAAGGCGGGATAGGCGTAATCACGCTGAATGACACACACCAGAAGCGCTCTCTCAGTGAGCGATCAGTTCCCCTTGTGTCTGAATAGTCAAATGCACACATCGTTTTTCAAAATGTCCATCGTGTGGAGTATGTAAATACAGTCAGTTATGGTTTAATGGGCCGTAAACAGGTGGGTGAAAATCGGATATGTGTCAGTACATCGATGAATTCGGTCTTAAAGGGACAGTAGCCTAATTACTGTAATGTTAACATAATGTTCTGTCTTCTGGTTTGTAAATCCACAGCATGAAGGTAAGATCTTACAGATTTAAGATTGAACTGGTCATTGTAAAAACTTCCCAGTCTGCTGACATTTGTTATCACATTCACTCCAAACATTACAATGATCATCATAACTTTCGTTAACACTACAATGAGTAAATCAACTTTACTAACTAATTACTCTTCGACAGCAATGCCATAGACATATACAGAGCTACCGCAAAAACGGAAATTCAAAGACAAAATTGTAAAGATGGCTGCGTGCTTGTTTCTCTCATGGCGCATAAGGTCTATAACAGTGAAAACACGGAAAGCCGGAAAATTCCGGCAGTGGCAGGGAAAGAGTTAACAATACTAACTTTAAAACAAAAATCGAAAATGTAAAAAAGGCTATCAATTTTTGTCAGTCTAACCTCTCTCTGTATTTCTGTCACGAATGTGGCTCCCACGCCTCCTCCTCCACACCACCGGAGGGAGCCGTCACCTGAATATTGACTGTTTCCCATTTGGACTACATTACCCATAGGCCCTCATTCCTGGGACTGATTGCACACGCACCTGCACCCCATCACACTCACACTATTTAAGCCACCTTCACACGCACACACATCGCGAAGTCTTGATTTGCCCCGGTGATCATTTCTGAGCGTTTTCTTGTGGACTGTTTATTACCCTGTGATTCTCTGCTGCCTGCCCTGATCTCTGCCTGTGTACTGGACTGTGTTTGTTTGCCGCCTGCCCTGATCCTTGCCTGTGACTCGACCCTGTTTGTCTGCCGCCTGCCACGACCTTTGCCCGTCCCAGTTAATGCTTCTGCCTTTGCCCTGTTATTGTTGGTGACTGTATCAATAAAGCTGCAAATGGATCCCCACTCTGTCGACCCATCATTACAATTTCGAGGTACACGCATACACAGCGCCTTACCTGAGCCAATCAGCGTCCAGAAACCTTGATCACGTGATCTCTTTAAATCTTTTGTGATTTAATGTTCATGTTTAATTATTAATCTTATTTTATTGTACTGTATTATTGCCAATATGTTTAATTGTTGTAATTCATTATTATTATTATCATGTATATTCATGCTTATGTTACTGTTTTTCATTTATAGAAAACCACAACTACAACCACAACCAAAACACAAACCAGTCTGTTGAGTGGTGACAATAAATGGGATATTCCCAAAAAACCAAGTACATCTTCGTTTCGTCTTTTATCAGTCTTTGGTGGGTCAGCACCCTGAGCCGGTAAATTGTAAATGGTGAAGAGCTACAAAGAGCCAACCATTTTTTCAGAAAATGTTAAACTATTAATGATAAAGGCACACTTTTTTTGATGAGTGACTGGACTAATCATAATAGCCTTTCTCCAGCACTTAAATTGGCAAATGATTGTCGTGCTGCCAGAGAGAACCAGCTAGTGAAAACTGGCAATTACCTTTTACTATTCTCTCAACCACTGATCTGTAGGCCTTTCGTGAACATGAACTGTGTGTTCACTCACTGCGCCTATATTAAAAAACCTTTTGCAAATGGAGGGCATCAGTGAAGAAAACAGTATGTTATAAAGAGAAATGTTCCTTTGAGCATGAACACTGTGAAAGATGTTTTAAAGGTCTTTTATGCACAATGTAGCTTATGGATCTTAATCTAGCTCTACATTACCAGTTTTATGCCATCAGTCAACTGGAAGCATCACTGTGGTTTTTCGGATGAGCTGGGAAGGCCAGAAGAAACATTAGTCCACTCATCAGGTAACTTTTCAAACCAATCCATGCATGTACTCTACAAAAAAGAAGGAATTTTTATATTATGTATTTAGTATTTTCTGTTTGGGCTTCTTTACATAGTATTTTTTGGATGTTTTCAGCTGCATATTCATTGCATTGTTCTGCAGTGACTGGTTTCATCATAACTGCTTTTCAAACAAGCATTCCTTGTGCTTATTTTCAGTTTCTGAACCCAAAGCCTTTACTAATCATCTCATCATCTCAGAGGAAGTGTTAATTCTATAGTTTGGCTCCCAGCACTAATGTTCCATTAATTAGATTAGCCTTCATAAACACGTCTCGTATTCAATAATTGTTGAATTGTCCTGACAATTCATTAGAGAAATTAGACAACTGATCATGATTTGTAACACTGATGATAAACTGTCAGGCTGGGCTAATGCTGTAGATAGTTTTTTGGTTTTTAATAGATTGGAAACAATATCTCACTTTTTTTCAGTCTTCAGTGTCACATGATCCTTCAGAAATCATTCTGATATGATGATTTGCTGCTTAAGAAGCATTTTTGATTATTATTATCGATGTTAAAAACAGCTTAATCTTTTTGAGGAAACTGATACATTTTCAGTAGCCTATTTGTTTATATAAAGTTCAAAAGAACAGTATTTATTTGAAAAATAAATCTTTTGTAACATTATAAATGTTCTTACTGTCTCTAGTGTCCTTGCTGAATAAAAGTATTAATTTCTTACCGATCTTTTGAACTGTATAGGCCTATAGATTTTTTTTGTAAGTAAATTCCGCGGTGTGTTTGTTAGGTTCAAACAACACTCATAATCTCCTCCAGCCTTTAAAGCAGTAATATCTGTTATCCAGTATCTATCAAAACGATCTCAGAAGAGAAGGTTGGACAAGGACAAGATAATCAGCGGGTGACACCAAACGCTTCCTGTTATCTAAAATCTGGAAGTGACATAATATGCAAAAATGATTGAGAGGAAACAAAGGCAAGCAAGATGTGCTTTTGTGTGTTGTCAGTGATGTGATGATTATAACCATCAAGCTTGGACTGAAACACAGACACATCTCTACATAGTCAGCCAACTGGAGCGCCTCACAAGAAGTCAAATGCTTTATGGTCTTGCAAAAAGAAACTCATTCAAACTGTGTGATCTGGGTACAGATGCAAATGTATTACACATTGTGCCTTCTCTGTTGTATATAAGACTTTACTTTTTATGATGAAAATATAAGCTTGCCTGTGCATAAGGCGTTAACACAATACTAAAAAAAAAACAACCTTTTCCCAATAAGATGTGTAATTTGAGATATTTACTACATATTCGTAACCCTGTGATTCTTAAGGGTATGTTTACATGACAACAATGTACTAAAAATGGAAAAAAGTTTTTCCTTTGCATTTTTTGCGTAGACAACGCCATTGTCAAAATGATCCCCATTCATATGGATCCACAAAAAAAGATTAAAAATGCTGTATTATTTACTTCTTGCACTGAGCAGGCAGCGTTTTTGCACAAAGGTACCTCACGAAAATTACTTTTCGTGTAATTACGAACCAGTACGTTACTTCTGAGGCAGAGTAACGATTTAATGAGCTACAGCAAAACAGAGAGAGATTTGGTGATATCATATCTGTGTTGTGGTTTTGTTTCAAGTTTAAATTTCATGACTTTTATTTTGTAATTCTCAATGTCATGCTTCCTGTTTGTCATGTGCTTGAGCATGACACATGGGCTGTTCGTTTTCGTTTCCCTGGCTAACTTCCCTCAGTCTCATTGACTCGGATGTACGTCATTGCTTACGTTGCATGAGTGCCCACTACTGGTGTAACCTTTGCAATGGGCTGAATTGGAACATCCTAAGCCCTTGATCACTTGGAATCCGCTATGGAGTTGATTTATTATTTCATTTTTTCCCCTTACGAAATTGTTTAATGCAGCATTCTATTTGTTTATAGGTGTGTTTGGGTTGTTTTAAATATTCACAAAAATAATCAATATATCATAGAGTTGTTTGTGGTGTGGTAAATTAAACACGATATGTGCCCTAGTGTCTGTTATTTGGTTTATTAACCAAAGGTTATTTTATATCTTCAAAAGCCCACTGAAGTGCCTTAAAATGCACAGCATTATTCAATGTGTTGACTTCCACTTAAAGAGGAAGACAGGGCGGGACATCTCAAACAGCTCCTCCCCTTTTTTAAAATAGCCAATAGCGTTTAGTTTACATCACAGCTCCGCCAGAGCGGTAAAGCCACGTTTCCTGCTAATCTCTAACCATTTCTCCTCCTACACTGTAAAAAGTAAAATGCTCTATCTACTCAATAAAATTGTGGCAACAGATTACAAGCAATATTATTAATTAAATTCGACATATAAGAATTGAGTTAGAATTAATCAAATTAATTCCTTAAAAGTCAACCATGTAAAGTGTGTAAAATTAGCAAACACCATTACAAAAACCACAAACTGACATAAAAAGCAAAGAGTCAAACTGCCCAACTAAATGAAACACTGATCACCATAATAGCGACCAAACATTTTCAATAAAATCAACATCAACATCTAAACCTCTGTTAAAGGGTTAGTTCACCCAAAAATTAAAATATTGTCATTTATTACTCACCCTCATGCCGTTCCACACCCGTAAGACCTTCGTTAATCTTCGGAACGCAAATTAAGATATTTTTGTTGAAATCCGATGACTCAGTGAGGCCTCCATAGCCAGCAATGACATTTCCTCTCTCAAGATCCATTAATATACTAAAAACAATCCATTAATGTACTGAACCGCTGATTCAACACGCTGATTCATAACGCTCTGAAGCTTCCTGAAGCAGTGTTTTTGAAATCAGCCATCACTATATAAGTTGCTATTTTGTTTTTTTTGGCACACCAAAATATTCTCGTCGCTTTATAATATTAATATTGAACCACTGTACTCACGTAAACTGATTTAAATATGTTTTTAATACCTTTATCGATCTTGAGAGAGGAAATGTCATTGCTGGCTATGCAGGCCTCACGGAGCCATCGGATTTCAACAAAAATATCTCAATTTGCGTTCCGAAGATTAACGAAGGTCTTACGGGTGTGGAACGGCATGAGGGTGAGTAATAAATGACAGAATTTTCATTTTTGGGTGAACTAACACTTTAATTCACGTGTTTCTCTTTCCGTCAGTGATATTACTTGTTATCATCAGGTGTCTTCAATGTTGACAAAATAAATAAATAAAGAGTTCTTAATTCATCTTTGACGTCTGTCTGTTATTCAGATATTTTTGTTTAAATTTGACTTAAATTTTACTCGTTTTAAATGGTTGGCATTTAAGGAATTAATTTGATTAATTCTAACTCGGTTCTATTTGTTAATAATAATAATATTGCTTGTAATCTGTTGCCAAAATTTTATGGAGTAGATATAGCGTATTACTTTTTACAGTGTAATCTCCTCCACATCGTGCAGAATTCAAATGGGTCCAATACCTTTTGTGGTCTGCACCGACTCGCGCATCTGCTCTGTGCTCTCTTGTGCAGACTTTGTGCGCGCTGTGGCAATTCGCGTGACACTGACGTGAAACCAGACTTCATTTGCCTCAATGGATAGCATATTTACACTGTCTTAATTGTTGAATGTGCCATTCACCATATAGAAAATAGTAAATGTGTGAACAAGTGACCGATTTCAGCTGCAGCTATTTTTTAATTAGGGGGAGGGACGCTTTAGATTCTAGAGAGCATTTGATTGGACAGAAAATATGATGAAAAGCTGAAGTGCAGCGTGATGTCATCAAAATCATTTATCTATATTGACAGAAATAAGAGACTGTAAGTTTTGAATGCTTATATCTTCTAAATGAGAATTTTGTATTTTTTTTTTTGGAGTACACTAGCTTATAGATAACAGTAAGGCTAACATCACATCACATCAGGCTTTACACAAACACCACTAACAAGCATTAAGAAAATTGTCACAATTACAGTGAGACTTTCACCTAAAACATTTGAGACCCTTTTGCATCCTCGTCTCTCTCCAGTCACCCCTCACCACACCCCCCAGCCCTGTAATGTCCCAGGAATGTCAAATGATTAATAGCTGATTAGTGCGCATTAATAAGGGTCTGCAGAGCCTGTAGTTCTGCTACTGCAAAGGTCACAGTCAGCAAAGGGGGCAGATGGGTAATCTGTCTTTTAGCTACTGCAAACCCTTAGCCAGTTATCTAACGCTTCAGCCAGGGCCAGAGGCGGCCAGAGTGTCACACAATCATCAAATGATTTCTGATCTCAATAAGCTGGCTGGTGCACAAATATTGTGTATGCTTTAACATATTATGATGATGCATAAAAGGGGTCGTGGTTAAAGACCTAAAATGGTAGATGCAGCAGAGAGCAATCCATGAATTATCATTGTAGTCTTAGTTTGCCTACAGTCTGTTCTCTAAACATCTGATTCATAATGCGTCTAAAATTAGCGAAATTTGACTGAAATTAATATAACAAATGTTTCTGAGGTCTGAGGACTGACACCGCTGTTAATGAACATCTGAAAGATGTGTGAGTGGCAGGGTTGTGTTTTGACTAAATTTGAATTGAAGTAGCAAACAGGATGCAGAACTGCAGTTTGATTTTGAATGAGTACCATTAAAATTAATTGAAAAAGTTTAATTATATAACATTGTCAACACAAACTTTGAATGTTCCCTTGTGAAAGCCTTGTTTGAAAGTTTTGAAGAAAAAAAAAAAAAAAAGAAAGTCTTCAAGTTTGGCATCTGTGCTTGATTTTTTTCTGTACATTTGAAGGTTTATAGGGCTTACAGACAAAACATTGATTTTCATCATATTTAATAAATTAACTTTTGTATACCAGAGTGGAAAAACAGTCTAATTTCGCAAATGCCTTTGAGTTACAATGCAGCACTTTCTCAGACCATGGCGACGACACGTAAATATAGTAGCTAAATCATTGTAAATCAAGTTTTGTTTTTTAATATTTTAGTTTTTTATGTTGCCTACATATATAACTATATGTGTCTTTGTCTTTGTGTTTTATTACCTTAGCATTAAATTAGAGGGAGTGGTGGCAAATTTGACATCTTTCTCTTTTCTATTTTGACCAAAGTAATCACCCTTAAAAAAAATAAGTAGTCTATACTTCAAGTAAATTTTATTACGTATACTTAGGTATAATTTTTAAATATACCTTATGTAGTAAGTATACTAATATCAATGTACTAGTAGTATACTTGTAAGTGTACTATTTTAATACTACTTGGGACTAAATTGGCCCACTTTTTAGTGTATAAAAGACAGTATACTTTCAAGTATACTTTAAGTGTAACAGTAGTAAAGTACACAACTAGTTTACAACTACATTACAAGTGAAGTTATACTAATAGTTTACTTGTTAAATATTTCTAGCAGATATTTTATTTGAAATTACACTCAAGTAGCCTATACTCTCAGTAAGTACTACTTAGTTAAGTTTTATACTGCAAGTATAAGATTTGTTTTAAGGTGCACTATGTAAGACTTTCTGTCCGCTAGAGGCCTATTCAAAACAAAGGCGTAGCTTGATGATGCCAAGTTTGAGCGCGGAATCTTGGGACATGTGGTCTTCACCTCAACGGCCGGTGGAAAAGAATTGGGATAGGACTCGGGAAGGAATCATGTTCATGGATGAGATTATTAACGTTACTGTAGTATGAAGCAGAGCAGGACCGAGTGTTGTGGGAGCTGAACGAGGCCGCTGGAGTGATTGTGCAACACACGCCTCACGAGCAGAGGAACTTTTATTATGACACAGTCGCCGGCGCCGCTTCCGCCTTTTGTTTACCATATCAGATACATTTGAGAGTGTTGAAAATGTTATAACGTTACTCTGTGCGTTCGCTCGGCGGCTGCTGTGAGACACTTGTTTGAGACACACTGCAGTAAGATAGATTGGTATTAGAATATCATAATAAATGCTGGATGGCTTGTGTTGATAAATGGCATGCAATAAAACGTACTATATGATGGAGAAAATTCTGTTACTAAAAATAAAGCAGCATCTGATTATGTTATGTAAGCTACTTGACAAAATAGTGTTTTTCTCTGAGGCATGGTAAAGCATGGTACTCGCAAAAAATCAAGAAAACTAGATTTAAACAATAAGACTAAACGTGTTGAGCTATATAACAATAATTAGTTTTCTGTCTATAAATGTATCAAAACAGTTGTTCCCTTGTCTATTAAAACATGTAATATATTAAAGCGTCTTTGGTGTTTCCATGGTTTCTACTAAATAAAACCAGAAACCAAGGGTAACGCGGGTATGACAAAATTGACAGGCGACTCCTCACACGTCCCGGAGCCTTGGTTAAAATTACAATTTTCTCACGATTTACAAATAGTTGGAAACATTTGGGATATTGTAAGTACTCAAGTGAACAAAATATATAACACTGGCCTAGTGGTTTTTGGATATTTTACTGCAAAATTCTTACATATTGCACCTTTAAGTGAACTTAACATCATACTATTTTGTTTACTATATAAATATTATTTTTATATGTTAAGTATACTATTATGTTACTATTTAGGCATTCATTTTTATAGATAAAATATACCTTTAATTATGCTAGATTTGAAGTAAATTCCTACGTACACTGCCAAATCTATCGTATTGGATGCCAAAGCATGTAAGTTTATAAGACAGTATGTAAAACTATGTGAAAGAAGTATTTAGTAGGCTACTCAATCAAAAGAATAAACACAACTACAAAATATAGTTAGAATACTTAATTATACTTTTAAACATCTCAATCAAAAGACTGAGTACAAGTATAGGCCAAATATACAGACTTTTTCTTTCAGTACAAGTCAAGTATATTTACGTGTAATTTTATTTTAAGTATATTTCTGAAAAGTACATAAAAAGTAGACTGAAAGTATATATATTTTTTATTTTTAGTTTAAAAGAAGTATACTACACTCTAAAAAAATGCTGGGTTAAAAATGGACACACCCAGCGGTTAGGTTAAATGTTTGACTCAACCTGTTGGCTAGTTTTTTTTTTAACTCAACTAAATAAAATAAAACTGCCCAGCAGGTTGGTCAAACATTTAACCCAACTCCTAGGTCAAAACAACCCAAACACTGGGTTTGTTCATATTTAACCCAACTTTTTTTGGCATTTTTGGGGTTATTTTTAACCCAGTTGTTTTTAACAGAGCATTTTTTTTTTAGAGTAATAGCACACTTGATTAAACTTTTTCGTAAGGGCAGTCTCTCAATATTTTTTCTTCTTTTGGAAAGTCACAGAAATGCTATCATGGATTCTTTTTTCTTTTGCTATTGGGGCAAATGATAATGAAAAAAAGCGTATTTGTTGTAGTTTCTGGTCACCACTAGAAGTTTACCTAAATATGGCGACTTCCTCTGCTGAGACCCTGGAAATGTGAAAAGGGTCCATTCAGATAATTCCTCTTCCTGTCATTCCAAATCAACTTCCAGTGCAGTGTGACCAATTCAGCTTAAATCACAATTCAAATCACACTCATGAATTGAAACAAAGCCAGTTCTTCCATTCTGAATGTTTCACCTTTCTGTAAGCAAAGAGCGTGTGCTCGCTTCCTCATCTGTCGTACTTCCAAGAGGACGCTGCTGGTCTCGATTATCCCCGAATGAAGCTTGTCCAGTGGGGCTGCTCTTCTGGTGTCTGCAGCTGTGGAAGAACATGGACAGATGCTTTCATTGGCCAGCCCTCTTCTTGCTCTCATCAAGAGAAAGGAATGACAAACTCAACTGGCTCATGCACCTGACGGCTCCAAACAGAGCGTTCCAACTCACTGCATGAGAGCTTTTCAGACCTTTTGAATCAAATATGTGTTTGAATACATACACAAAACATTTTGGCTCATATAAACTTCACTCTGTACTCCCACTATGTGAACGCTAATAGAGAATCAACTGTGTGTGTATGGCCATACAGGACCACAGGGAAAGACAGAATGAAAGAGACCTAGAGACAGGCTGGGAAACAGATGGATGAGGCTTCGGTGTGGGCGCAGAACAGACGGGGCTGGCACAGCCTGACATAACTGTGAGAACAGGTACAGATGTGGTGTGCATTTGGAAAGGGCTGCAGCTCAACCACAGCAGTCATACTTACAAGATATTAGAGAAAAACAGACACGAGAGGAGTCATTTTCTGGTCAGTTCAGGGTCGCATGTGATATAAATCTTATAAATCATGGAAGACCCAGAATATTTTTTAATATAACTCAGATTGTGTTTGGCTGAAAGAAGAAAGTCATATACACCTATGGTGGCTTGAGGGTGAGTAACTTATGGGATAATTTTCATTTTTGGGTGAACTAACCCTTTAAAACCAGGGCTTTGATACACTCTCTGAACCACTGATTAGAAACAAAAGATTCGTAAAGGTTTCAAAGCTCCATGAAGCAGTGCTTCAAAAGCGACCACTAACTTTCAGAGCGTCTCCTCCTTCAAAACACATGAATGCACACGGCAGATTCTGAAAAGCGTCACAAGACGAGAGACGGCATTAAGTAAGGAATAATGTACATCCAGCCTGTTGTTATCACAGAATAAACTCCAAAAGGGTGATCAGGCCCCCGACGCGAGGCAGAGGGGTCTTGCATCAGCCTGAAGGGGTTAATAAGAGCTAATATTTACATTACAAGTAAATAAGTAATATTTACAAAACAAATAAAACCAATAAACCAAAGTGGATTAAACTGTTTTACCATAATGGTAAAGAATCTTACAACTATATATGATAGTCATGATTATATAATTATTATTATATATTATTAATGAACATTATTAACTTTAATTTCTACAATTCCAGAACTGTTTATTTCACAGCGAAATAATAAGTTCTGAGTTTGGGCGGGACCTTGATATCGCGGCTCCACTTCGCGCTCAATACTGCACAGACTCGGGCTCCAGGTTCACTACGCGCGGACTCGAGACTCAAGATGTCAGCGCCATATAGACACACTGGCGGCTTCAGTTACTACAATGGAAGAGAGTGAACGTGCGTCGTCCATCTTTTTTTTTTTATTTTTTATTTTTATACAGTCTATGGTTGTAAACAAAAAACTAATTGTTCAGAGATCTGAACTTAATATTTTGAGAGGGAAAAAAATCTCAAAGAATTGAGCCAAAGAGACTGAAAAAACAACAACAACAAAAACAAAAACAAAAAAACGAGAATGTCTTTACTTGTTAATTTAATAGATCCTTGGTAAATAAAACTTGCAGTTTCTTTCTTCATAGAGAATGTAAACTTTTGAACGGTAGTGTAAAAATAATCTAAAAGCTTTTTCATAAAGTGGCAATAAAGACCCATAAATCCTTCCAGTAGCCTAATTTATCCATTAATCTCACAAATTTATGAGGCTAACAAGGGTAAATTACACTATAAAACCCACACTTTAAAAAGTATAATGTTTATTGTTGTAATTATTATTATTTATTAACAAGTTATTTATTTTACATATAAGAGTACGAATAGAGTCCTATATAAGACGAAGACTGAGTGAGTGGGTACATTAGAGGAACAGCTGAATTAATTACAGATACCTGTCCGACAAGAAAAGGTATATATATATATAACAGTATGAAGAATTTTAATAAAGTAACAACGAATTGAGTGAATTGAGTAATAAAGAATCAGCATTAGTTCAAGCTCAATTAGAGTGTAACGCGCAGGATACGCTCGCGCCTGCGCCATAACTGCACGCGCGTCTGATAATGCGGTCACTGGAGGAGAAAATAAAGATTAAGTTCTCCAGTGGCGCTGACATTTCCTTTAGCTGCTGGAAATCAACCTATTCCTTTCTTTAATCATGTATGTTTGATCAGTCTCTATCTATCTATCTATCTATCTATCTATCTATCCCTGAAATTACTTCAAATGCTAATAGCTTGGTTGCAATATACATTATTGCCTGAACTATAAAAATAAGCACCATCAGCCGTCAGTATTCACACATGTGTTTTGTAATTGTAAATCTTTCAATAATTCAAGCATAATATGATATCAGAATTACCAAGTAATAATATCATAGATGGAATCTATGTGTAGTACTGGTCTGTAGGTAAGTGACCTTTGACCTGGTCCAGTGCATGCAAAGGTTATTTTATTACACTGACATATTATTTAGAAAACATGCAGCTATGATGGATACATTCAGCGGCATTATGAAACTCAAGATCCACCTGCACATGTTTCTGCGCAGATTATATACAGTGCTATTAGAAGTTGTTTGGTATGGGCATTTTTTATGTCCATATATAGGTGATACCATGATGTAGAAATTGCATTATCATTACATCATGGTAAAGTTCAAAAGAAATTAAACATGAAAATTAAATTTAATGTGAAATTAATTAAAATGCTGACAAAATTCAATACCTGATAGCACTGAATTCACAGTGCACATATGTTTTGAGTCCTTGTTCTATCTGCTGTCCATTTTCATTCCAGCTGAACCACAAAAATATTAAAGTTAAGTTAACCACCAGAGGGCGCACTAACACAGCATGACCAAGACCAAAGGCTCAGATTCTTCACTTCACTGCACACTACACAAAAATCAAAAGATGTTTGGATGTTTTATGAGAGTACTGTATGTATATTACATCCGTAATCTGTTCCCCCCCCCCCCCCCCCCCCCATGTTATGCTTGATAAGCTTACTTTGCTCAAATTCATCTGAAATTTAAATTGCATGCCATTCCAAAAGTTTTATTTTAACTGTAATATAAATCTATTACAGTGTTTATTACTTTAGCAATTCAACATGCAATGCAGAATAAAATGCTCAAGAAACTGAAAGCATTTTTACTCCTCTTCACATGCAGCCTAATGAAGCCTCACTGCTCCAGGGCAACTTTACACCCACATTGTGCTTTAGTCACCCTAAGAGTCTCGAGAGATTAATCATCCAACAACACCACTGAAGCAGGACAAGAAAAAAAAGAAAAAAAAAAAAATCAAGAGATTTTCAATTTGAACACGTTTGTTGCTTTCTTTTCTTTTACTATATATCTATTATATTTAAAATGTAGATTTCATACACTCTTAAAAATAATAATAAATACCAATAAAAATGTACTGGTATCTATGGATCCATGAACCTTCCATGGAACCTTTCCATTCCACAAAAGGTTCTTTAGATTTTGAAAAATGCTCTTCACACTAAGAAAATAAATGGTTCTTTTAAGAACTGATCAGTGAAAAATTCTTTGGGGAACCAAAAACGGTTCTTCTTTAGCATCACTGCGAAAAACAGTGTATAATAAAGTGTCCTCACACCTTAAAGGACCACATATACTGTACAGAAGAGTAATTTGAATAATATTAGACCTCATCATCTAAATGACCTGTGGGAAAACAGGAGGACTCAGAGTAAATTTAAATGATCAAACATTCAAATATTTGAGCCATAACAGAGAACAGTAACTGCAGTTTAAATGGAGTGTGGAGAAGATCAGTAGATATACTTGATACCACCATAATTGCATATATGTGCATTACAGCAATGATTTCAATTGATTTAAACTAATTAAAAACCAAAATGTAGGTTTAAGGGAAACATCCTTAGGGTTGCATACTGTAGTAGTCTACAAAATCAAAAAGTGCACTTGACATTTCACCTTTCTGTTTAGATAAGTCATTAAGGAGCACAAGTATGATTATCTGGGTCAGTATATGGACCTGTTGCAGGCCGAGTTATGCCATCAAGCTAATGTATTGTGACTGCCGCTGGCTTCTGCGACTGAGCCTTACAGCTGTCCCCGAATCAATAGATGTCAGAGAACTATTAGGGCAGTCATGACAGACACCGTAAACCCCAGCCTCCCACTTGGTTACGACAAATGTGCTCAGGTTCTCAAGACTGGGGGATTAATCCACTACAAACTTTATTTATACCCCCTAAACCCCCCATCTATCTATCTGCGGACAGAGCCCGGTACATCTGCTTGGGGTTCAGAGTGTAATACTCCATTATTGGCCTTCATGCTCTGCGGCCTTTAATTACAACAGTGATTCACGGAAAGACCAGATGGTACAGTGACAGGTCAAGGAGGACTTCATTGCCTGCATTGTACTGTTGTCCTAGTGAGTTTCAATGTAAGGTTGGGTTAAACAGAGTATGGTCAGGTTTGTGAACATACATTCAACTCATCTGTGAAAACAATATAGGCCTTTGAAACTGAGTGGGAATAATTATTGTCTAAAAAAGATCACTGTAAAACAACATACAAGCATCTAAAAATGTAACATTCTTTATAGTAAAAAGTTTGTGGCCAGTAAGATTTTTTTTTTTTTTTTTTGATGTTTTTAAGTCTCTTTGCTCACCAAGGTGGCATTTATTTGCTCAAAAATACAGTAAAAAGAGCAATATTGTCAAAATATTATTACAATTTAAAATATCTGTTTTCTATAAGAATATATTTTAAAATGTAATTTATTCCTGTGATCAAAGCTGAATTTTCAGCATCATTACTCCAGTCTTCAGTGTCACATGATCCTTCAGAAATCATTCTGATATGATGATCTGCTGCTCAAGAAATATTTCTGATTATTATCAATGTTGAAAACAGTTGTGCTGCTTCGCATTTCAAAAAAAAAAAAAAAAAAAAAAAAAAAAATATTTAAAACAGAAATCTGGTATAGAATTATAAATGCCTTTACTGTCACTTTCGATAAATGTAATGCATCCATGCTGGATAAAAGTATCAATTTCTTTAAAAAACAAATCTTGAACGGTAGTGTCTGGAAAAAGTTGAAAAGTAATGCGTTACTCACTAAAAAAGTATCTAATTGTGTTACTTAGATAATTTTTATGGAAAGTAATGCGTTACAATATTGCACCACTCACTAAAAAATTAATTGATTGCGTTAGTTTTTTTTATGGAAAGTTACGCATTACAATATTGTATTACTCACTAAAAAAGTAACTGTAACACAGTTCGTATATACGGGAAGAAGGAGGCGGGAACCGGCGAACGTTCAACACAATTTTAATATTGAAAATAAACAAATACAAAACGAAAGTAATGCCGGCAGACCCTCACGGCCTTCTGCCGGCCACACAAACATAACAAAACCATAAAATAAAGTCCAGGCCTGGTCCTCTCTCGTCTTTCACTGTCGTCGCTCCCCTTTTATGCTTCCGGAGCTCCTCCGTGAGAGATTCGAGGCCGGTGCAACGCGCAGCTGACGCTCGTTATCACTCGCGTCAGCTGCGCGTTGCACCGGCCTCGAATCTCTCACGGAGGAGCTCCGGCCTCGTGCCGTTCCCTCACGGCTCTCGCCCGCCCTGCTCGTCACAGTAACTTATTGTCTTACTTAGATAATTTTTATTGAAAGTAATGCGTTACAATATTGCACCACTCACTAAAAAATTAATTTATTGCATTAGTTTTTTTTTATGGAAAGTTACGCATTACAATATTGTATTACTCACTAAAAAAGTAACTTATTGTGTTACTTAGATAATTTTTATGGAAAGTAATGTGTTACAATATTGCACCACTCACTAAAAAAGTAACTTATTGTGTTAGTTATTTTTATGGAAAGTAACGCATTACAATATTGTATTACTCACTAAAAAAAGTAACTAATTGTGTTACTTAGTTAATTTTTATGGAAAGTAACACGTTACAACATTGCGTTACTAAAAAAGTAACTTATTGCGTTAGTTATTTTTATGGAAAGTAATGCATTACAATATTGCGCTACTCACTAAAAAATTAACTAAATTGTGTTACTTAGATAATTTTTATGGAAAGTAACGTGTTATAATATTGTGTTACTCACTAAAAAGTAACTAATTGTGTTAGTTAATTTTTATGGAAAGTAATGTGTTACAATATTGCGTTACTCACTAAAAAAGTAACTAATTGAGTTACTTAGATAATTTTTATGGAAAGTAACGTGTTATAATATTGCGTTACTCACTAAAAAGTAACTAATTGTGTTAGTTAATTTTTATGGAAAGTAATGTGTTACAATATTGCGTTACTCACTAAAAAAGTAACTAATTGAGTTACTTAGTTAATTTTTATGGAAAGTAACGTGTTATAATATTGCGTTACTCACTAAAAAGTAACTAATTGTGTTAGTTAATTTTTATGGAAAGTAAGGTGTTACAATATTGCGTTACTAAAAAAGTAACTAATTGTGTTAGTTAATTTTCATGGAAAGTAATGCGTTACAATATTGCGTTACTCACTAAAAGTATTTACTCACATTTCTGCTTATAAGTTTGGTTGAATCATCAAAAGTCAGCAGCAAAGACATTGATAAATACAGTGAGATTAAATACATAACGTATATTTGTGTTATTTAACATTAAATTATTGCAGGTTTGCATAATCAGTGTTTGCATTTCATAGTTTTTATTCATTTTGTGAAATACTGAATCTGTTTTTGTGCAAGTGAGATGAGTAAATGCTCACATTCAGTCTGGAAATGTAATACCTGTGACTGTATGTTCACACAGCGCACACAACACCTCTGCACTTACTCATGATTTCTCTCAACATGTGGACAGGAGAGAAGTCAATAAATGGAAAACAAAGTAAACTGTGTTACATATTTGAAAAAATAACTCGGATATTTTGTTGTAAATTTAAAAGTAAAGTATTACTTTACTAGTTGAAAAAAGTAATCTGACCATGTAACTAGCGTTACTTGTAATGTGTTACCCCAACACTATATATATATATAAATGAGGCATATTTTACATAGTAAACATCACAGAAATGCACGTGATATCACAAATGTTGATATCTAGACCCATTTACTGCAATAGAAGCAGTACACACTTTCACTGAAATGAGATTCTCAGAATGAGACACATTACCGAATAGACATGACAGGTCTGGATCTGCCCCGGTCTGCAAATTGAGGCCAAAACACCAGGCACCATCACATCATATTTAAAACAGTAGAAAAGCATTTCAGAATGTACATATTCTGCATCATGATTCATTGATGCTTTGCATTTCCATTAAAATGAGAAACATGTACAAAAGACAATAGACGCCTATTTTTCCCCCTTTGCATCACTCGTAGGCCTATTCAAGGATGGAATTCGCACCCAGCAATCAGTTCGATTATCTTAAAAATACACACTGCATGAGAGAATGCGTCAGGCAGATGTAAGATGGGATGAGTGGGGTCTCTCCCGAGTCTATTTTCCAGATGGTTTGCTGTTGTTATTGCCCGATTTAGTGTGAGTTGTCGAACACAGAAAAGGGTTAGCAACACAGGATCCATTTAAACCTATCACTTGGATTTGCGTTGAGTTTCTCACGCTAGGTGCTCCTTAGTTCTGCCCATGCTTTTGCCCCGAGCGAGAGAATGCTGTGTCGCATGCCTTAATGACCCTGTTTGGGCACGTGGCACGTTATAAATGTGCACGCTCTTGTGAAGGCTTTACTCTGCCACGTTTCATTAATAGTTTATTATTTAGAGTCCCTCGTGAAGCACTTTACAGCTTTACGTTTCAGTTTTATGTCAACTTAGACTACAGAGCATTAGGCCACAAACATAAACACAGCTGGGAGAGATGTATGATTGCTTAAGAACATATGAACACAACAGTAAGCATACAAACACACGTTTAGCTAAGTATCTCAATGGGAACTTATCAAATGCTGGGTTAAAAACAACCCAAGTTGGGTTAAATATGGACAAACCCGGCATTTGGGTTAAATGTTTGCTCAATGTGCTGGGTAGCTTTATTTAACTCAACTATTTTTTAAAAATTACTATATGGCTGGCTTAAAATGAACCCAAAATAGGTTGGAAATTAAAAATCAGACATAATTACTAGAGGCAACAGTAATAATAATCAAAAGGTGAACATTTATTAATAAGCAATTTAATAAATGTTTATTATTATTTATTAAACATATTAATAAATGCTAATTTCCCACCTATTTTGGGTTCTTTTGAGTGAGCAATAGTAATTTTTAAACAATAGTTGAGTTAAATAAAGCTACCCAGCAGGTTGGGTCAAACATTTAACTCAACCACTGTGTCAAAACAATTGCTGGGTTTGTCCATTTTTAACCCAACTTGGGTTATTTTTAGACCATCATCTTTTAGACTGCAGACTACTATGTTTTACAATAAAGCTACTTATGAGACACATAAACCCTAAAATACAGCTCTTTGCATTTTAGAGGTGAAAAACTAACAACTTTTGTAGATACTTTTTAGCCATTGTGACCCCAAAAGCATGGCTAGTATAGATGAGACAGGACTTCTCACAGACAAAATGTTTTGTTTTTTTGCATTAAAATAAAGTATTTATGATTCCCTTTTTTAAGCAAACCCCAATAAATGAAGTTTTTTGATAGTGGGAATTACTTCAAATTTCTTTTTTGACATGTTTCTCTATATTTGTGAGGACTTTTTAAAATAAAGATACATTTACAAACCTGCCTTACACTTGATTAGCCACAAACATATTTCCATCTATCTGTTAGGTTAACACTGCACAGTTAAGTGTTCTTTTGTTTAACTCTAATCTGGCATGGTAACATCATTTGTTAAGCACCACTCAGCGTAAAAGCGATATCAGCTTTAAATGTGGGCTGGGGGGTAAAAATAGATGTAATTTATGAATGACTTTGACCGGCTCATTGTCACAGCAACCAAGTTTCCTGTTACTGTAGCAAAATGCAGGGAGGGAAGTCACACCTGGACAAGCAGAACCATAGGAATGACGCAAGAACAAGAACTGAACTCGGCTTGATTTTAAGTGATCCACAATAACTGGCAAAATTATAGAAACTGTATATGGTACTCAACTAGTAACTCAAGAGAGAAAAAAAAAAAGAACAATCTGTAATTATATAATATACAATATATAATAATTATCCAAACATGGATGGATGGATGACTCTAAAAAATACTGGGTTAAAAACAACCTAAGTTGGGTTGAAAATGGACAAACCCAACAGTTGGGTTAAATGTTTGTCCAAAGTGCTGGGCGGTTTTATTTAACTCAACTTTTGTTTAAAATGACTATATGTCTGGCTTAAAATGAACTCAAAATAGGTTGGAAATTAAAAATCAGACACATAATTACTAAAGGCAACAGTAATAATCAAAAGGTGAACATTTTCTAACAAGCAATTTAATAAATGCTTATTGTTTAATCATGTTCATTAAAACCTATTAATAAATGTTTCCAACATATTTTGGATTCATTTTAAACAAGCAATAATTTTTAAACAATAGTTGAGTTAAATAAAACTACCCAGCAGGTTGGGCAAACATTTAACAATCACTGGGTTTGTCCATTTTCAACCCAACTTGGGTTGTTTTTAACCCAGCATCTTTGGATGGATGGATGGATAGATAGATTTTATAAGATATTTTGCAGGATATTTAACCTCAGGGCTTAACGCTAAAATTCGCCCTTCATAATTAATTCGGTGTGTATTTTGAACTGAGCAATACGTTTCCACTAAACGTTATTAAATCGTGGGGAGTGACGAGCTTTTATTTGTGCTGTCAGAGCATCTGACAGCCTCGTTAGCTCCCATTTCGCCCTGTCAGCTCACAGTTTGCCACGGACACTGAGTCTCTCCTCTCCATTTACCGTGTTATTGCTGCCAGCACTGCGCAGCGCGATCAATCACTGGCAGGTGTCAATCATTCCATCCTGCGACGATAGCCAATCAGGGGTCGATTTTTGTGCGTTACTTCTGCTAGTCTTTAGATAGAAAGATAGATAAATAGATGTTAATTGTTCATCATCGCAGAGTTTCGGACATACAGATGATTGTTGTGAGCTTTGGGCGTATATACTGTATATAATTGAAGCTCGCCGCTGAATCTTTACTCTGGCTGTGTTTTCGGACTGTGGCTCGTATACTCGGGCTTGTCACATTGAGGTAAAGTGAGTTTCTAACATCCAGGGCTTTGCTGTCTGCGCCGGACAAATTGATTGCGATCAGCCTGAGGGAATTCAGCTAATGTCTCTGTCCAGGGCCGGGGGGTGGACTGTTTAAATTAAAGAGGGGGAGAGATTCACACATCCTATTGCCGAAAACCCGAAATACACATAATACACATCACAAAGTCATCAGCATCTGAGAGAAAACTGGGACGACAAGGACCTGAAGGTAGAGATTTGAGGAGATCTCATATATCATAAACCTTAATGTCTTTAAGTACTTACAGGCTATAGGCTTGATGAGAAGGAAATATTATAAGTGCATATTTATGAAGGATTATTCATGAAGTTTAGTTTTTTTTAAAAAAACCCAAAGAGAAAGAGAAAAGAAACTGAACTTTGTACATTCAGACACGATGACAATGCATAATCCAAAATAATGTAATCTGTAATGCCTGGTCAGTGCTGAAGCTATTTTACTGTGTGTAAGCAGAAGCAGAAGCAAACAAAAGATCCATGACATGCTCGTGTGCTTCTTCTGCATGGATAGAGAGTTAAGGCCAGTCATTACAGGAGTTATTCCAAACCTAGCAGAACAGAAGGCATTCAGAGCAAGAAAAGTGCTCATATCTTTTGCGTTTTCGGGTCTCAGTTCTTTAAAGGCTAATCCAACCAACCCATCACTGGGGTTTAGACAAATCGTACGAAATATCCACCCCGTAAAATACGTACGAATTGGTCGTGAGATGATAAGCGTTGGCTTATCATATCAAAATGTTTTAAAAATTGCCAATAATATTTTAATCAAAACGCGTTTTGCAGGTTACATGAAACTATAAGAAAACTTTGGAAAAAGAGTGACTCAAAAATTCACGATATTATCGATATACAAAAAAAAAAATACCTTATAATAGCCTATGTCTTTCTTGAAATATCTTGAAATAATTATGACAATCACATGTATTTGAAGCGCAAGAATCGTATTTTAATACTTTTTATGTGATGGTGACCACTTTACTGAGTCATTAAATCAATTTTTGTAGAAACGATAAAAATAATTTATTTAACCAACATGAATATAAAGATGACAAAACTAGATTTTTCCCCTCATTATCTACTAACAACATTTGTCTGTAGTGTATAGGAAGATTGTTATTATAACATATTGTAATAAAAATGTAACGTAAAACAAAATATTAAATAGCATGCACCAATAGATTTTTTTCCCACCGATAGCGATAGCCGATTATTCAAAGTGATAACGATAACGATACCTTCTTTTAAATGAATGATAATTTAATTATAATAAATAATCATTATATTTTTAATTATTGTTTTGAAAGAAATGCAAATAAAAACTTTAACTGGTATCAGTTATAAACATAAACACATTACTCATTAACACACATCCTGAAGATTAAATTAATATTTCTTAACTTTCTGAATGTTATTAATTCATATAATTACAATTAATACTGAACATCAAACTGGTTTCTTAGCATTTTCATTACACAAAGCCCAAATGCAGTGCATTTTCCTGCTCTCTTTTGATTGACAGGATACGATCAGCTGTTTTTAAAACTATCGGCTGATAGTATGGAAATGTGCTTTTATCGTCCAATACCGATTATTGGCCGATATATCGGTGCATCATAAATATTCATTACATTTAATACCGAACATTTTGATTGCTCATGTCAAACTCGTTACTGATATAACAACACTACTTGAAAACGTGTTGTTGTATAGAAGAGAAATGTTATATAGATGTCAATGTGTGTGTGTGTGTGTGTGTGTGAGAGAGAGAGAGATAGAGGAGGGAGAGAGAGAGGATGCTGAGAGGCTGGCTGAACAGATTTTCCTTCACGCCTGGTCGGGTTCTTGAGAGCGGGGCGTCGTGGAGCAGGGAACGGAGGCACCTGGCCCGGCCGCTGCGCAGCGTCTTCTTTTATTGACCGCATGATAAGCCGTGCGGTTTCCAGCGTTCACCTGGAGAACCCTGCAGCGTTGCACGGTTTCTGTGGCCCTTAATTGTGGTTACATCAAACAAAGGGCTGAATAATGCTCGTGCGTCCCATACCTGCTTATATACGTACTAAAGAACCAACGCAACCCATTCATTTCCTGAGAGACACACCACGGAACTGTTGCGCATTTTGTCGCTTCACCTTTACTATTCTAATGTTTTCTTTGTTTAGATGTATTATGCGCAGAATCTCATAGATACAGGCCTTGTTAAATGCGCAACAGCTCTCCTTTATAGGAAAAATCGACAAAATAGTCCTGAAATGGTCGTAAACAACAGTAGTGAAAGACATTAACGAAAAACTCACACAGGTGGAAGTAAACATTTTCACTAAACGGGCTGTTGTACCGGTTAACCATTTGATTTTCCACCTGAATGAGTAGGGTACATAAGATCTCCGTGACGCCTTGGCTAATATTTGCTTAACAGACGGATAGCAACTTGGGATCAAAAAGAGAGGCTGAAAAAATAACATATGCCATTTGAAATATTTGCATTTACTGCAGTTATTGATAGGCTTTGGGTCTTTCTGCAATTAGGCTTCTGAAATATATTTTCAAAGATAATTATTTTCAATGCACTAGAGCCTTGCTGTGCATAAGTGAAAATATGTGATGATCTCTAAGGAACTAGGCTATCAAAACATAATAAATAATGTATTTTAAAAACTAATTATTTCATTCATTATATACTTATTATATTATTGATATTATAAAACTGCCTCGCATTTGGTATCAAAGAAACGCCCAGAAGCCAGTCTGTCTTCTTTAGGAAACACCATGACTTCAGAAGCATAATTCTCCTAATTCTTCACTTGAAATATAGGGCAATAATCACGCCACGTCTTGAAAATCGAGGCTAATGTGAGCGCGTGGAGTTCCCCTGATATGTTGCATGCATGGCTGTATGAGAACTATTTTCCAGCGTGACGTAGCGCGTCATCTGACCAATCGCTGTCGAGCTGAGGCTGATATTAAGAGAAAGTTTACAGTGAGTGAGGGTTACACCGTTTTTTCATTCTCACTGACATTTCCACTCCAAACGGGATTCAAACGTGACAACAACACAGTCTGGACTCATGAGATCGTTTTAATTTTATTCAATCGCAAGGGCTTGAAACTGCAGGATATTAATCAGAAGTCAGAAATATCCCGGTAAGTTCAGATCAAATACTGCATGTTTTCCCCACCGTCCTCAGTAAAGCAAACGCACGGCATTATCTTCATTAGGAAAATACATTTCATTGTGTCTAAAATATTTTATTATGAATGTTTTATTTGAAATACTTATCACAAACCAACTAAATTATACAAATTACATAAATTACAAAATATTTAGTAGTAAAAATTTCTAGCGAAATTAGTTCATGGATTTGGATTTTTTATTTGGACTCAATAGAATTGTTATAACTAAATTTCCATCTTAATTAGGCTAATATCTTTAATTTATTACCTTAAGTTTGTGTCAAATTTAGACACAGCCATAAATCTGCTTTTGAAATGGTTATTTTAGTACATTTTCATAGCGTGATAAATTACGTCAAGATACATCACAGCGCGCGTTACCTCAAAATAATTTTATTACATTAAAAGCACCTTTCCCTTTTAAAAAACAGTTTTAGGAACGATACGCAAATTAACATTATAATTAAGTAAGTGAAAGAACATGTAGAAATAAGCTATGTCTCCATTTTTTTTTTGTCATAGCAATTAGAATAAATTTGTTTATTAAACATTGTTCTTCCTAATTAATATAATAATATGGTTGGTGCTTTTTCTATTATTATTTCATGTTAAACAAGACATTTTTGCTATTATTCTAAAATAATAAACAACAATAAAAGAAAGTAAACAATATAAATAACTATGAAAAAGATCAACCAAAAAAAAAAACTTCGTTGGTCCCCGATCAGTAGCATTGATTTATAAAACAATCTGTCAGGCCGTTTTCTTTTTATCGATACACTCTTTTGTTCGTGTTCTCCTGAAGTATGACGTCAGTCCCATTCCCTCCTCCCTCGTTCTCCTTTTCTAAAAAGTTTTCTACAGAAGACACAGTGACCACTTTGCCCAAGAGCGAAACAGCCACGAGATTAGGGATTACTTTTCACGACTTTGTATTAGCAGTTACTAATCCCAATCGGGCTAATTGCTTTGCGTGTAAAATTGCTATCTCCAGGGTTCGTGTGATGTCGCTGGGTTTGTATGGCCTGAAGGGTGATGATGCCCCCTGAATTAGACCACATCCTAAATACACCTCATTAACAGAGGATTTACAACTTATCTAAATGAGAAATCAACAGCCAGGGCACAATTACTAAGCTTTTTAGGGCATTCTTTTTTTGTCACTGACTATTTGGAACAATAAAACTGGGTTCTTTAAACTTTATTATAAAGATGCAAATAAAAATAAATATATATGTTATTATTATATTTAGCATTATAGAGGCTAACACAGATAAGAAGAGCTCATCTGTGGAAATATTTAAAGTAGGCTAGTAAGAGAGAAACTCAGGGCCATACAGAGACAGTGCTGTTCATTATCAGTTTACATTAAGGCCTCTTTTTATTATTATTATTATTATTTTTACAGTGTCGTTTGTCTCCTTCAATGGTTTTCAGGCGCTCTCATTCACCTCCTAGATAGTTTACAGATGAACTTTGACTTTTTCCTAACTTTGCATACGTCGGGAAAAGTGAATGCAATGACTATCGTATCGTTTTAAATCCCATTAGTTGTTGTATAAACCGGCTCCCATAGACTTGGGAGTCGAGCTACCACTATATATGTACACACACACACACACACACACACACACACACACACACACACACACACCGTTATGCCTAAACTGCAATTTATTTTAATTGTGAAGTAGTTTTCTGTGTGTGTGTGTGTGTGTGTGTGTGTGTGTATATATATATATATATATATATAATTTGCAGGTTAGGCATAACTGTAGATTCCAAAACAATTTTCTCTACAAATTAGCTGACAAATATGGGAACATTATACCAAAGTTTGAGACACGCAGCGCGCGCGCGCGCACACACACACACACACACACACACACACGATACAGACAGACTTTGGGAAGTATGGTTGCAACTAGCAGTTAAATTAGCAAATATTCACTATCCTACTTGAGCTACAATAAACTTACCTTGAACAGTAATTTCCGCATGAATATTTTTTTTATTTGCACTTTAAAATCACACAACACCACTGTTGCAAACAGAATGTAGTAAACAGATGTCATCATTATTTGCGACTCCGATTAACAAAGCTGTAAAATTAGTGAACAGTGAACAATTTAAGGGGGAAAAAAAAAAAAAAAAACTCCGGCCACGTGGACACGGAGGTAACCTCCACGCGCAGATACGGTGCAAAAGCGCGTGAGTGTCAACAAAAGCACGTGGAGAGTGTTTGCGTTTGTTTTAGCCAGTTGCACCAGGGACCATTTGCAAGTGCACTTAATGCACAGAGCAAACAAGTTCTCCTTTTGAATTCGCAGCTGTCAACAGGTTGCTTTCTTTTATCAGTGTCATGGAGGGCCACATCTCTCAGGACTTAAAAGCCCCATGCAGCAAACAATCACTCAGGAATATATTCAGCAAAAACAGATTTTCGTGCACAGTGTCCATATACACATATTAGATATGTTAAGTAGCCATTCTAGAGTAGGTAACAATTAGGCTGTAACAATGAAAAAGCAATTTATTTTCATTGAAATATAATAAGCATTATTCAATTGGTACTCAGGACTGTGTAAATCCACACTACCGTAAAATGTGACCTTATCACACATATCGGGCCAAACTGTGGCCCAATCTGAAAACACACAAGACAAAAAAGACTAAAAATCCCAGTGGTGAGATTTAAGCAGTGCATCCAACAGCAACAGAATGAAGCATAAAGCAATATTGAGTGAGTTTGAGAGGGGGCGCTCGGCATTTGCATGCGCGGGCTGATTAGTTGGTTCAAAAGTGGCCTGTTTTCTGTTCTGTGATGGCAGAGGGTCAGTGCTTCTCTAATGGGCCAGTAAAGAGCTGCAACCGGGAACAGACAGACTAAAGACATCAGTACTATCACCAATCAGCATAGGTGTGTGTGTGTGTGTGTGTGTGTGTGTGTCTCTCTCTCTCGAGCGCGCGCGCTCTCTCCCTCCCTACATGCGCCTTCACTTTCTCTCTCTCTCTCTCTCTCTCTCTCTCTCTCTCACTCACTCACTACACATGCGAGCACACACACTCTCAGTCCCTGAGCAGTCCTGACATCTCCGCTCACTGTCAATCTGTGTCTCCTTCGCAGGGAATTTCCTTCCAGAAAGAGGGACGGTGGAAAAACATATATTTTGAGAAGAAATTACTATCGGAGAGCCATTGTTTATTTCCAAGTTTCACTGTTTTGCTCGGAAGGGCTCAGGCGGGGGAGCAGAATGCCTCAAAAAGGTGAGTGCGCAAGCTAAAACTAAAAGTTAGTTGTTCATGTGGGAAACAGCATTTTATTGAAATGATCCTCTATTATTTATTATTGACATTAAGATTATTAGCCTATTATTAATGGTGTTGCCCAAGTCATAAAAATATAAAAATGCTCGTACTGTTAATAGTTTGTAGGCTAGCTGTAAAACTAAATTAGCCTATACGAAATAAAGCTGATTATTTTGTATTTTTTCGGTCTACTTTTTATGCAGAAAACCGCTTCTGTTTGTAGATAGTAAATATGTATCTGTGAGAGGAAAGAGTTTGGAGTCGCATTAGGCCTGAACAGTGTTTTTTCGGAGCACGGGAATGCACTGACCCGTTGAGGAAAGGTGTCAGTCCGATTCATCAGCCTGAATCTCGCGAGGACCTGCTTGTTTATTATTCTGTGAGTTATAAGAATATTTATATTTAGTGTTTTTGTAATTGTAAAAAAATTACAGATAATCAAGTTCAATACTTTTTGATCTAATGCACCGTCAAGACTTTCCACTTAATATAGGCTATACTAGCCTAAACGTGTTGCACAAATTAAATTTAGTAAATAAAATTATTAAGCATTTAATTACATTTAAAACCGTTTATTTTAGCATCAAGCAAATATTCCCATGCATGCAGGCCTACTCTAGTGGTTTTTCTACAGTATCAGGACGCTCATGAACATTCACTAAATAAATGTAGCTCTAAAACACAAAAGATTTCCCCATCGAAGGCAGTATAAGATGATTAGGGCATGTTAATGTCAGATCCTTCCAAACTTCCCACTGAGCTTTTGTACACGTACAGATGCGCGTCTGCATGAGAATGATGTTTATGGAGAACTCTGTTTCCTGAATAAGCATGTTTAATTAAAGCAATTGTAGTTAAGGATTACACAAACGAAAGAAATGCAGATGAGATCCTAGTTAACCTCATAAACAACAACAACAGCCTGTATACGACGTTAGATAAATCATTAACGGGAACACGCAGAGTTGCGATGCGCGTACACAAAACAATTAACATTTCTGTGATTAAGAGCGATTAAGGGTTTTAATCGTCGCATTAGGCTTTAAAGGTGTTTCGGATTTACCTTCGGGTTGTAGTTTCCATTTGACGTAACTTTGTTGTTATTATTATTAAAGATACGGCACTAAAATATTCACATTTATGAAGGCATATTACAGCTGGCAACATCTTGACAGATATATATATATATATATATATATATATATATATATATATATATATATTAACTACAATTTAAATAATATTTTAATTGCATTATTGCATTATATTAATTTTAGGCCTACTTGTTTATGGGAAATTATAAAATGAAAATAAAAGAGTTAAAAAAATAATAATATTTAGAATAAATATAGAGGAAACATATCCACAAAATGTTATAGAAAAAAAAAAAAGAACTTTAGAACGCTTAAATGCAAAAGTTTAGAATGTTCAAATATAAATGTTCTGATATGCAGGAGTTGATACATTTAAATGTTAAACGAACACTTCCAGCAGCTCTAGTTCTTCGATCTTGGGAAGCGCGCGAATGGAAACGGGCACACCGGTTTTGTTATTTCAGCGTCGGGAGAGAAAATGAAACGAAAGACTTTCCTTCCCTGGGCCCCTTTTTAGCAATGTCGCTGAATAGATCCTTTATTGCAATTGTTTTTTCCCCCAATTGAGCACCCTACTGGGCTGTTGCATCCTTTTACAAGCCCTAACAACCCACACCCGTTACACAAACACCAGATATTTATAACGCGAAATTACTTTTCTATTTCCCCAAAGCTCACAAACAGAAACACGCATTGGGGTTCGGGCACCGGGGTCATGGCCGTGAGGAAAGTGACAGTGGATGTGTGTGTGTGTGTGTGTGTGGATGGTCGTCTGGGGGGCAGGGTGCCCTCGGCTCTTTGTATTCGGGCAAGTATTGGTAGGTTTGGTGGGAGGTTGTGTTGCTAGTTGCAGAGGCCGAGTTGTGCTGGCTGGGTTTGGGTATAGAAGGTAAAAGAGGCGCATTGTTGAGCTCCAGCAGGCTTTGTTAGGACCCTCTCACCCCCTCCGGTTCTCACTTTTCAGAGCACTGATGCGAAGTAGACAGCGTGTGTCACTGTACACTTTTGACGGGAAGATCTAAAGAGGAAGGTTGAACATATTTTACAGACCACCAAGAAATTGAGATGCACTCTCTATTTTTTATTTAACAGCTCAAACTCTTCTATTTTATGTGCGCAGGTGCTGCTAAAAACTATATGACTAAATAAGAGTCATTCGAACTAATATTACTCTTTTGCTCTATCCTATAGGAATGATCTAAATAGTCAGACGCAAATGAAGGGCTAAATTTTTAAACGGACAGTCAACTCTGTTACCAGGCAAGTTTTTAACGCTGAAATTCCCTTAGAAAGGATTATTCCCAAATATATTATGCGCTGAGACCGTAAACGCAACGCCGCAACTGTTGCAAAACTGCAATAAAAACAAAACAAAACTGGATTTCACAACTAACCATGTTTATTTTCTTTATCATAAATAGAATACCATAACCAACCCACGTGGGAATCAGGAGTGGCGTCCATGATGCAAAACAGTAAGTGCAATTCTTATCATTAAACTTTAACTGCATTGCATTTCTGATGGGAAATTATATAAAAGGTTTTATTTATATTTTATCCCCCCTCCACAGAAAAGTTTCATGTTGATATTTAAAAGAAAAGGCATATGAATACATATATGTCGAGCATAAATAAATGCATGGCTGATGGGGGAGGAGATGTTTATTTCTGCTTGAGTTGGTAACAAATAAATGCAGCTCTGGCTCGATTATTTAATGCAGAGAATTTGCCAACTTCCACAGAGGACTTGACAGTCCCGAAACAGCGAATGCATTTAAAAAAAAAATAGTTTGATGATTCCAGGATTTTCTGTGCTTGCTTGAGGGGGAAAATCATGAGTTATGTTAGTTTGTCGTCACTTTAGATCTTGCATTTGTCTCTTGCTGTACGATCAGAGGTCTGACATGCGATAAATGCTTGAATTAGTTCTTCGTGATTACGTCGTAATGTAATCATATATTGTTCTATGTAATTCATGATATAATTTATGATTGCACTTGTATTTATGTCCTCAGACCAAGCTGAATAAATGATGTTTTGAAGAGTTATGCTCTACTTTTCAGTGTGCGAATCTATTCGATTTCTTCGTTTGGATTGACGCACCTGTATATGGGTCAAAGACGAAAAAGGGTTTTCAAGCATCAAAACAATAAGTGTAATACAGCTTTCAATTGTTGTTGTTGTTTTTCAATACATCAGAATGGGTCCTGTTTAATTTATTTGCTTTTTCTGAGCAAAAATTAAATATCATACATTATTACCAGGCACCCACTAAAATGTCAATCAGTGTAACAATCTTGTCAGGGATATTTACAACAAAAAATCTATTTTGAGCCATATTAAAGACTAATTACTTGTAATTTTACATTTTTAAACTTTGCCACTATATCCTAGGTTTTGCCCATTTGTCAGCAATATTTTTTTACTCATTTAAAATGCAATAAAATTTAGTATGCTCACTTATATACTTTAATACATACAGGTCAGATTATGTATGTTGTTTCAGTTTTGACAAATATAAGTGTTGGATTAAAAACAACCCAAGTTAGGTTGAAAATGGACAAACCCAGTGATTGGGTTGTTTTAACCCAGCAGTTGGGTTAAATGTTTTATTTAACCCAACTATTGTTTAAAAATGACTATATGTCTGGCTTAAAAATTAAAAATCAGAATTACTAGAGGCAACAATAACAATCAAAAGGTGAACATTTATTAATAAACAATTTAATAGATGTTTATTGTTTAATTATAATTCATTAAATGTATTAATAAATGTTAATTTATTAAATATCTTAATTTCCAACATACTTTAGGTTCATTTTAAGCAAGCAATACAGTCATTTTTAAACAATAGTTGAGTTAAATAAAACTACCCAGCAGGTTGGGCAAACATTTAACCCAACTGCTGGGTTAAAACAACCCAATTGTTGGGTTTGTCCATTTTCAACCCAACTTGGGTTGTTTTTAACCCAACATTTTTTAGTGTACACTGAATGACAACGGAACATTATTTCACCCACATTTTGATATTTTATTCTCCCAAAACTTATTTGAAACCTCAAAAGTAGACATTTTACGTGCTTTCTATGTATATAAAATCCTTTTTTTGTAAATTTCTATTGATGCAGACATCTAAAAGTCTTTGACCCATAATATATTTGACGCTGCACCATTTTGTCCTCATTTTTATCGAGATAAATTGAGAAATTCGACAATTTTTTTTTTTTTTTTAAAAAACAAAACAATTTGGCCAGGAGATTTAGGACTGATGTTTAAAATTCACAACATATGTTTTCCCCATTAGTAGGGGAGCAATAAAATACAAGCCTCATTACGACTGCCACAGTCCTACACCGTGGGGAATTATATGATTATTAAGACTTAACCTTTGAACTGTGAAATGACAGGCCGGGTCATGTTTCTGTGTGATGGTGACATCAATCAAATGGCTTCATTTGATAAACACCCACACCTCCTTACACTCAAGAGTCTATTAAATCCAACTAATCCAGGAATTATTGAAGACAGAGAGGATGACAGTGGATTATTCCACCGGATTTGAAGAGATTACAACACGTTTGTTGTGCGGTATCAGTGCTTAAAAGAATCAGGTTCATTAAAATGTGTTGGATTTAAAATGTAGGGTTTTTTAACTGAATCACGGGCCTTACTTTAACTTTTCCCACTGTAAATTTCAAATTTAGACACTTGAATTTATCTCCAGCAGATGTGGGGTTTGTTACAAACAGTACAACATAAAAAAAAGAAGCTTTGTCAGATTTAATATGTTTAGGAGCACGCACGCCCATGTCCTCGTAGCTAGAAATAAAACGAAGCCTCCCTTGAAGGCAACAAGAGCAGAATCCGATTTTGTCTGCTATCCAAATGCGGACAGAAAGGGTCGTTTTATCATGCTACTATTTGTCGTGACGATGCGTTTTTCAAAAGCAGAGCGGTGTCATATAAAGTGACAGTCCTGCCACAAGTACTTCAGCTGATCTTTTCAATGAGCCTTCCATGCATGATCCGAGGCGACCTCCGCCTATTTCCAGAAATTAAGCTCAAACTTGACGTGCAGCTAGCTTTATTCTAAAGACAAATGTCAGGGAGGCTCATCATATTTTCCCCCCTCTTCTTCTTCTTCTTCTTCTATATTTGGAGCTTATTTATTGCTTAGGAGCTCGGGCTCCTGCAGTCAGACGAGAGAGGAGCAGAGAGCTAGAGCACACGCGCGCTCCGGGGAGGCTTTTCATAGGGATTCGCCTGTGTTTTTTCGCTCGCTTTGAATTGACTTTTCATTGGACTTTCACATCGCATCAAAAGTACCGGTATGCGCTTTTCATATTCTTCTGAGACAGTGCATATCTAACATCAAATTATTTTACACATTGTTGGACTGCTGCCTTGTGCTTTGCGATAACTGGTCTGTTTCTGTTGTTCCTCAATGGCGACGTGTGCTTATTTATTAGGGATTTGTTGTTGGTCTGGTGTGAATGAGAGTTTCCAAACACTGACGCACGGTTCTCTTGAGGACAGTTTGATTATGACAATTTCAGTTCACTTGAACGGAGAGGTCGGTTCATCAGTCGATTCTGTGTGTTGATTGATTCGAGTCTAGTGCATGACATTCCTGTGTTGATTTGTTGGGTAGTGAGCATTCAAAAAATAAGTATAAAGTTTCCTTTGCTGTTGTGCATTTAAATATTTGATGTGCACAGTTATTGTCAGTTACACTGACAGCGCAATGCAAAAACTCAGCCTTTTTTCCCTCTCTAATCCGACTCGGTTTGCCTGATCAAAGAAACGCTGCAAGACTCTGGACAATGGGACACCCATTGAGGGACTGTTTTCGATGGGAAAGACGAGCCAATTTGTTATGTCTCCATGTGCCACAGGTCACAGCGGCGTCAACCAGCTCGGCGGGGTGTTTGTGAACGGCAGACCGTTACCGGACTCCACCAGACAGAAGATCGTCGAACTCGCTCACAGTGGAGCGCGACCCTGCGACATCTCCAGGATTTTGCAGGTGACCCTGAAGCCCATTTTCTACATCCGGGTGCTAGTGGAATAATTACATAGTCATATCATGGTCTGTGTTACAAATAGTACAGCTAAATGACAACAATATCAATATAATACGAAACGCATTCAAGATACTAACCCTCAGTAAACAAGCAAACACTAATGTAAAGTGTGACCCTCATTACTTTTAAGCGTAAATGAGATCATCCTAGCAATTTTAAGGCATATTTTCTGTGTTCATAGACCCATGATGATGCAAAAGTCCAACTGGACAATAAGAACGTAAGCGTATAATTGTTTGAAGTACATTACTTTATTTCAATTTAGTCTTAAATAATGTATGTGAATTGTGTATATTGCTGTCCATTCAGGTGTCCAATGGGTGTGTGAGCAAGATTCTGGGGAGATATTATGAGACTGGCTCCATCCGACCACGAGCCATCGGAGGAAGCAAACCGAGGGTAGCGACGCCTGAAGTGGTCGGCAAAATAGCGCAGTACAAGAGGGAGTGTCCCTCTATATTTGCCTGGGAAATTCGGGACAGACTGCTGTCTGAGGGTGTGTGCACCAACGATAACATACCCAGCGTAAGTGCAAATAATCATTCATTTGCATCGTTTGAACGTCATTGAGAGCTTCTTACGTCAATAAATGAAATCATGCGGTCACCTCATTTCTTAAAGGATAAATAAGAATGCATATAATGCAATTATCAGCAATAACAAAACAATATACATATTGCATAAACAAACAGGTATAAATACAAATGGCATTCATGGACAGAGATATAGTGGAACTGAATGAAATACAAACAGTACTTGACTGACTGGCTTCTTTATACCTTTCAGGTGTCGTCGATAAATCGAGTCCTACGCAACCTGGCTAGCGAAAAGCAACAGATGGGTGCAGATGGCATGTACGACAAGCTGAGAATGCTCAACGGGCAGACCGGCACGTGGGGGACGCGCCCGGGATGGTACCCTGGTACGTCTGTGCCAGGACAACCAAATCAAGGTGAGGCAGTCGAAAAGCAATAAGAGCATCACTGTCATGAGAAAAATGAGAATAACAACAAGATAAAGGCACAGCAGCAACAAAACAACTGCAGAAAAAATAAAATAAAATTAAAATATTAAAAGATTAAATATTTTAAAAATGTATTTATAATAAAAAATAATATCTTTTTTATTATCCCATTTTCATGCTATATTCATACTGAATTTATATTAAAATATATAATAAAAATAAAGTATACTAAATATTAATTATTTAAAAATAATTAATTAAAGTAGATAATGCATATATTGTATATTATTATTTTTTAACAACGTAAATACTGTAGTCAACAACAAAACTGCAGTAAAAAAAAAAAAAATAATATTAATAATAATATTAGAAGATTTTTAAATATTTTAATAAATTATTTATAATAACAAATATTATTAATATTTTTATTATGCTATAATATTCATATTGAATTTATACTAAAATATACAATATAATAAAGTGTAATATATTAAATTATTATTTAAAAATACTAAATTAATAAAGAAAATGGTACATAACGCATATATTGTACATTATTCATTTTTAATGACATAAATACTGTAGTCACTAACAAAACAACTGCAGCCAAAATAATAATAATAATAAAAGATTTTTAAATATTTTAATTATTTATAATAAAAATAATAATATTAATCTTTCTTAATATCCTATTTTCATACTATAATATTCATAGTGAATTTATATTAAAATATACAATATAATAAAGTATACTATATATTAAAATTATTATTTAAAGATAATAAATTAATAAAGTATATGGTACATAATGCATATATTGTACATTATTATTTTTAATGACGTAAATACTGTAGTCACCAACATCAAAACAACTCCAGCAAAAAAAGTGAAATCAAAATAATAGTAATTAATAATATTAAAAGATTTTTTTTATTTTTAATGATTTATTTATAATAAAAAATAATAATATTAATCTTTTTTATTATCCCATATTCATGCCATAATATTCATACTGAATTTATTATAAAGTGCACTATATATTAAATTATTATTTAAAAATAATAAATTAATAAAGTAGATAATGCATGTATTGTACATTATTACACCTACTAATACTGTATTATTTTATTAAGAATTCATTGTATTAATTAATTTGTACTGAAAAGTATTTACAATTATGTAGGAAATCTCTTTCAGTCATTAGGTCTATATGTCAATCCATCTGGAGACGCATTAGATTAATATACAGGATCTAGAATTGCGTGCCATTGACATGCTTGGATGAGAAAAGGCCACTCATTAATTGAGGAGTTAATCGCTCATTTCAATACGGCTTCTGTCTGGGTCTGCGTGACTAGGAACAGAGTTTTCGGCGGAGGTGTCCATGCAGTACCACCTGCCCCCTCCCCCTGCCAGTGCCCTCCACATCATTTGCGCCCCATGGGGAGTGAGAGAAAAGCACTGTGCGTCCCGGGACAAAAGATGTTTCTGTCACATGCAAGAGTTTGTGACAGGCACAGCTCTGTCTCTCTGTAATTGCTCATTAGAGGTTGTTGTTTTTTTGAGGGAGAGAAAGAACATGTACAGGCTTTTGGTTAGAGGAATCGTTAGTTTCTAATCAGGTTGACGAATCCTTCACAGTAACACTATCTGAGAGCATTCATGTTAAACAAGAAAAACACAAGCGATTGTATGTGTAATGTGTTGCTTAAAGAGACAATTCACCCATAAAATGAAAAATACTGGAGAGATTCTGATAAGATTGGAGAGACTTTTCCCAACTCATCCTAACCAAGCAATCAAAGTTCCTTCAATGGTCATCATCATCTCCTGTTGAACGTATATAAATCCTAACTGGCGTTTAACAGGCCTGGCCTGGGGTTCTTTGATTAATGACAGTGGTGTGTAGAGGTTAACATACTGAACTGAAAGGTCTGTTGACTAGATCCTTGTGTTATACAATGCTGAGCACTGCACGCCTCTTTTTGTTGTTCCTTTCCAATTGTGCCCTCGGGAGAATTTGAGCCTGGCAGCCCATCTCTGTCTGCACAGTTTAATGGTTCCCCTCATTCTTCTGCTGGTATTGTGTCATTGAGAAAAGCAGCTCTCTATTCAAGTGTTGGTGGTCACCTCAATAGGTCCCTGGACACCCATACGGTGAATAGCACTAAGAATCCCTATACATTATATGTGCTGTGTATGAAAACATCCAAGGGAACCTGAGGATGATTCAATGCGTTTCTTTTGGGACTTTGTTACGGAACTATGGAGATAATGCTGACGACTCTTGCCTCAAGTCTTTGGGTTGTGTTCACACCAAATGCTAATTTTCCAACTGAAATTAGTCTGAAATATAATATAATATAATATTATAAAATACAAAATAACATTTTTATTAATTATTTTATTCATATGATATATTTTTAATTTTTTATTTATTTATATTTTTTATGCATTAAAATACATTATATATAATGTATGTGTGTGTAAATATATATATATATATATATATATATATATATATATATATATATATATATATATATATATATATATATATATATATAATGATTTGAATGCATACAAAATATGACTAATAAAATAAATAATAAAATTATCTTATTTTTTATTTTATAATATATTATATTATTTTATAAAATACAAAATAACAAAATCATTTTATTACTTAGTCATATTTTATATGCTTTCAAAAATATATATAATGATTTGAATGCATACAAAATATAAATGTATTACATTACACAAATAAATAAAATATTTAGCGAATTTATAATACTTTTTTGTCAATTATTCACATGCAACTCAGTCTAGTTATTATTAACTAAAACTAAAGCTATTAAAAATTGTTTTCGGTAACTGAAATAAAGCTGAAATAAAATTAATAAAAAACACAAACTTATACTTTGATAAAGAATATTGCCTTGGCAACTAACTTTAATAGATATATGTTTAGGTTGAAATACTAATTACTAAAAATTAAAATGGAAATAAAAAATAAGGCTATATAGAAATATTTAAAAATAAGAACTGGACAAAATTTGAAGGAGAAAAACTGAATACTCTACTTTTCAAAATGGCCACTACTGTAAAGGGCGGAGTCTTAATGCAAGATGTTGAATGCGATCAGTATGATGAGAGGAATCAGGTGAACTAAGTTTCATTTTTCTAGAACAAAGAGTTCAAAAGTTATAACCTTTAGAAAAGTGAATTTTTGAACTGGTGGTGGCGCTATAGAGTTGGTCCTAGAGACTCCAAAATTGGTCAGATTACTATTCATTACCATCACTACAAGTGTGCCAAATTTCATCATTTTCCAAATTACGGTTCATAGGGCTGCCATAGACTCCCAGTGGGGAAAAATAATATGCAACTCAAGGTAATGCAAAAAGTGGTTTGCGTGATCTTTCTACAATTTTTCACCTTTTTTTTCTGCAGATGGTTGCCAGCAACAGGACAACAGCGGCGAGAACACTAACTCCATCAGCTCAAACGGCGAGGACTCAGATGAGACTCAAATGCGGCTGCAATTGAAAAGAAAACTGCAAAGAAACCGAACGTCGTTCACTCAGGAGCAGATCGAAGCCCTGGAAAAAGGTATGCATCAAGTGTAAGCATCAACAACACATATCTCACACTTCAAGCTGAGGTTCAAACTGAATAACGTTTGTTTTCACATTGGTTTAAGAGTTTGAAAGAACCCACTATCCAGATGTTTTCGCAAGAGAAAGACTTGCAGCAAAAATTGACCTTCCGGAAGCTAGAATACAGGTGAGAATATGGTAATAGTTCAATTTTAATACCATACCAACTAACGCATGTTCGCTATTACTATTGTTTACATCAATGCTGACCTTCTCTGTGTCTGCAGGTATGGTTCTCAAACAGAAGAGCGAAATGGAGGAGGGAAGAGAAGCTGAGGAACCAGCGACGACAAGCCAGCAATTCCTCCAGTCACATTCCCATCAGCAGCAGTTTCAACACGAGCGTCTACCAGGCAATCCCACAACCCACCACTCCTGGTAAATAGCATGCATCAACCTAAATTATTGAGGATTGCATATGCAGATTTTCAATGCAAACAGCTGGAAACAGCCTAGTTCTCTCATGAAACTCTAGATGGCACAGGCTGATGGGTCCTTACGGCAAGCAGATGATATTTACAGCGTTAACTACTTGGTTCTGATCTGCAGCCTTTGAACTGGAATGAACATTTAAATGGAATGAACATTTAAAACTATTAAAAACATTGATGTTTAGTGAAATAAAGATTAAATATAATAAAATATAAATATTAGTTACTATGTCATTTTTAGCACTTAAAAAAACAAAACTGTATGAATTTTGCGGAAGAACATTGTTTTGGTTGTGCTTTGGCTCTGCATGACTGTGCGTATGAATATGGTTATCCTACTGCTCTTAAAACATTCACTACTAGACTTACTAGAGATATAACCAGTTTAGATGGAAAGGATCTCAAGCCTACTAGCTAAAGATGTTACTGTAGCTAGAGTTGTGTTGTCAAAAGTACCGACTTCGGTACCAAGTTGGTACTGAAATTTTAAAAATGTGACGATACCAGATTTTCCGCCTAGTATTTTTAACGCTGTTGAGTGGATTCTTAAACACCTCTAATTGGCCATTGTGTTCACATGCTCAACAGATATGTCTGTGATTGGCAACAATGATCGATGCTTAAAAAACATGTTGTAAATAGTAATCTGTGACGTTCTTCACCGAGCGCTTACACAGTAGCCAATCACAGACATACCTGTTGAGCATGTGAATGCAATAGCCAATCAGAGGTGTTTAAGAATTCAATTAACAGTGCTCAAAATGCTAGGGTGAATTGCTGGCATCTTCAAAAGTACCGAAGTCTGTACTTTTGACAACACTAGTAGCTATACTCTTTAATAGACACGGTACTTCTTTGAAAATAAATTCCAGCACAGCACTACAACAACCATAATGAAATGCCCCTTTGCAATTAATAAATGATAATGATAATGCTTTACAATGAACTCTGTCAAAGAGCTACATATGGCAGTTTATCTGTTCAATAAAACACCTTACTCACCTGCTGAGTAATAAAAACATAATCTTTGCATCACTTTTACAACATTTCAAATCCCTCAGTTTTTGCCATCTCTGAAAAGCCAAGTCAATGTTGATTCTTGTTTTATTACAAGATCAGTCCCCTCTGTTCGGCCTTTTTTAAAAAATGGTTAATCCCGAAGGTTGAAGATTTTCAACCTTTCTTGCTTGTTGTGCCCACTTAACTATGCCACTCCCTCACCAGACACGCGTCAACGCAACTTCTCTATATTTACGTATATGAAGAGATGCGCACAGGCGAGTGAGGGATGTACGCAATTTCCCGCCAAAACCGCTATAAAAAACATGTTTTGGAAGAAGAATTAATGATGTTGTTAATTTTGAACAAAACACAGTTACATAGTGTACCTTTAAAAAATTCCAACTAAATGAAAATTAGAAATAAGTTTAAGTTGAAGCACTAAAATTATTAACTGGAAATAAATAAAAACAAAAAACGAAATAAATCTTAACAGCAATATTAATAAAAACTTAAAAAACTACAAAAGCACATAATGAAATGACTAAAATCTTTTTACCATTTTTCTTTAACAGTGTCCTTCACAACAGGGTCAATGCTGGGCCGCACAGACACGGCTCTGACCAACTCGTACACGGGTTTGCCTCCGATGCCCAGCTTCACAATGGCCAACAACCTGCCTATGCAAGTGAGTAACGTCACGAACACTTGTTTCCTCCTCAACCCTTGATAACTGGATTAATGTGCTGTGTGTGATGCTTCCTTAAGTGTCTCCCATTCCATCACCCAAGTCAACTATACTGACACGTCTCTGTGTTATAGAAACTACAGTTGTGCCTGTAGATATAACTAAAGCTATATTTATATACATATATTCTTGTTTTTTATAGCCAAGCCAGACATCTTCCTATTCCTGCATGCTGCCCACCAGTCCGTCCGTGAATGGGCGAAGCTACGACACATACACACCCCCTCATATGCAGGCACACATGAACAGCCAAACAATGGCAACTTCTGGTACCACCTCAACAGGTAGGCAGAATAAGTTCATTGTGCGAGTAACAAACTCACCCTTGATCAAATAGCACATTTATGCTACAGTTCAAAAGTTTGGGGTCAGTAAGGTTTTTGGTTTTGAAAGAAATTAATACTTGTATTCAGTGTAGATGCATTAAATTGATCAAAAGTGACTGTAAAGACATTCATAATCAGGGCTTGACATTAACACCAAACGCGGGTGGATTTCAGCAGTGGCGTGTAACGAAGTCACTCCTACTAACCACTTTGGCGGGTTGAATTTGATATATAATACACACATTTTTCAGTGTAGTCTTTTAAAAAGGCATCTGAAATAATAAACTAAGTACAATGTAGTGTTGTCAAAAATATTGATTTTTCTATGCATATAGATACTGAAATATCTGAAACACTTCCAATACTAATTTTCCACAGAATAGATACACGATATCAGCTGCTCTTTCTCTCTCTCTCATCTCTCAGACAGCGAATCGACACACAAACCCTCCTCCCTTCACACACTCGTTTCATTTGCTCCGGATGAATATTGTTGGTGTTACAGGGCTTGAATTTCAGTGTGGGATTGCACATAATTTTACTCATTCCCACAGATTTTGTGCTCACACCCAAAGTGCGCCACATAAAGCAGCCTCTCTGTACTAAACTGAGTTCTTTTTTTCGCTGCTTATTGTGCTTAAACAGTCAAATACACACAAAATAATGTCAAAATGTTGGTCTTGGAGAGCATTCACGTTAACAGTTGAGAAAGAAAACGCATGTGTAACAGTATAATGGATCCGTGCGTCACGTCTTAAAGTGACAGCAGCCTAATATACCTGCTGCCAAATTATGCGATAATATTAAAAAATATCTGTATAATAGTTTTCCCCATGGTATCGATGTCAAAATTGTGGCCAGTTAAAATGCTAAGTGGCTAGTAACTTTGGAAAACCACTAGATACAGTGACTGGTGAGCGAAAACGTTAATGTCAAGCCCTGATTATAATCTTACAAAAGATTTCTATTTTAAATAAATGCTGTTCTTTTGAACTTTCTATTTGTCAAGGAATCCTAACATAAATCAGGGTTTCCACTAAAATATGAAGCAGCACAACTGTTTTTAACATTGATAATAATCAGAAATGTTTCTTGAGCAGCAAATCACTGAAAACTGGAGTAATGATGCTGAAAATTCAGCTTTGATCACAGAAATAAATTACATTTTAAAATATATTACATTAGAAAACTGTTAATTAAAATTGTAATATTATTTCACAATATTGCTGTTTTTACAGTATTTTTGATCAAATAAATGCAGCCTTGGTAAGCATAAGAGACATAAAACATAAAAAAAATTATTTGAACGGTAGCGTATATGTATACACTTATTTACCAATTTGTTCACATTTGTGTATGTATTTCCTGATTGTTCCATTTAATTTTAAATGCATGATTTTGTATATCTAAAATTGTCTTTGTTCCCCATTTTATGTAACATTATTTAGCATTAACACTTTAAAAACCACACACACATCCTTTTCAATGTCTAATTTCATTACTTCTTTAATCATCACATTTGTTTAAAATATAATAATGCTTAGTGGACAGCACAGGTTCATACATAACACCGAAGCTTAAAGTTTGAAAAGGAACATGTTTTTGACCTATATTTGACCTCTCTCTATTTACAGGACTCATCTCTCCTGGAGTGTCTGTCCCTGTCCAAGTTCCCGGAACTGAGCCAGACATGTCTCAGTACTGGTCAAGATTACAGTAAAGAAAAGAGTTACTTCGCCCTTTGACTTCCACACAGAGACTAAGAGAGAACCTGGACCTCTGCAGCAGTATTTTCACAAACACACAGACACACACAAATAAACATGGGGACGAGGCGACGTGTGGTCTCTTCACAGTTGGAAAACTTTGCGGCACTACCTTTAAGAGGAAAAACTGACACTAGAGAGACTTTAATGGAACAAAACGCAACAAACCTCTGCTACATCCCTTTTTTTTTTTTGTTGTATTTGTACATTTATATGTAAAGAGGAAAAGACAATTCAACAGCCAAAAGATATGTTGGTCTCGCATCCATTTGAAATGGTGGAGAACATCATATTGGGACTGTTTTCTGCTGTGCTAATATCAGGATTATGGATCAGACTTCATACAGGCCCATATCAAACCAGCGAAGCAGAAACATACCAAGAGGAGACGCCCACTAGAGTCACCGGCTATAAGGACGAAGCTCAAATCAACCCACAACGGCTTCAGTTGACGACATACTATTGTACCTACAAAAGGAACAACAGCCATTATGTAAATTACTGAGTACTTTATAATTATGTATGAGGGTTGGGAGATGAGTCGACGGATTCTGATAATTTGATAATTTATTGGGAAGTTATCGTACGGTAGACTTTGGCATCAAACTAACAGTCATCCATTCTGCTACTGTCCAATTGTAAGTATTTGTTTTCCCTAGAAATTTCCTCTCGGAATTATCGCGGAACATAAATATATTCTTATTTGTATTGCCCCGAGAAAAATCTTTAATTGTTTTATACAGATTTTCATGCATCGTTAAAAAAAAAAAGAAAAAGAAAAGGAAAAACATTTCTTTAGGTCAGGTACAAGTTGTCTATTAGGTATAGTTGTATTATAGTGTCCTACGGTCAAATAATTTTGTGAGGCTAGAAATATTTAATTCCAATAATTATGATTAAAAACGCTTGACAGAGTTTTTTTCTTTTTAAAAAACGTAAGTGTTTGGCAGTTGTTTACAAGTACATATCAGACTTAAACCATTGTTGATTGTAAAAACAAACCAAAGCCTTTGTATTTCATCTATTACACAACAATCTTAATCTTCTCTCTCTTTTTTTTTTTAATCGTTAGTCTTGTGTTGCTACATTTTGTAAAGGAAAAAAAGTCGTTTTACATTCTAGTACACTGGCTTCGAGTACATTCGACTGCGGCTTAATCACGCAGTCATTTATTTATGATCGACAACCATTTGTGGTTTTAAAAACATCTCTTGAATTCTGCGTTTTTGTTGTGTACCTGAAACATGAACACTTGTAATGGTTTTTTGTGTCAGAGCAATGCTTTGGAAAACAAAAGGTCTACCCTGTCTTGCAGATATTTCAATTTAACTTTATTTAAAAGCTTTCTAAATGTATTTTGTGAAAACTATTAAAACATTTTGTACAGTTTCTTTCTCTAACCGAGGCGTCATTTTCAAAAGTATTATTTATAATTGAAAACATGACCACAAACTACCCATTTAAAGACACGTCAGCATGTCAAAACCTCTCTCTTCTCTCCACATACCTCACAACCACCAAAGAGCTCGTGAACAAAGGCACCAGCCGACTCCACACAACTCAGACATCACAAAAACACATCACAATAGAAAAGGCCTATGCCATTCAGCACTGCCAGCTCTTGTTTTGGTAGAGTTACGATGGTCTAAAAGGAAGGGGGAAAAAAAAGCGAACGAGCGCGGGGGGTGGAGAGAGGGGGAAGAAACTAGAAGAATAAAGCGGTCCGAGTGAGCGGAGGGAGAGATGAAGCGATTGTGTGGCAGAATGAGTTATTTTGCTTCACTTGCTGTCTCAGCGGGAGGGCCGAGGGCAGAGAAAGTGTCCGTGTGGAAGGGTTTTTGGGGGTGGTAGGTTGGTCCTGACGTTAGATGGGTCAGGTACTGGCCTATGGATGTATGGAAAGTGAAAAGGATGGAGAAATCTTGAACTATCTCTGGACTAAAGCCAAGTTATACTTGGACAAAACTGTTATATTTCAATACCTTATTATCTTGTACATGCATTTATGAGCTCAGATTAACTGAGAAACTATGTTTGTTCTTAAAAAATATTCATGTCACACCACATGACTATTTAAGTGCACTGCAAAAAAAATAAAAATTAAAAGTTGCGAAAATCAGGTGACCATACTCTTTAATCCAAAATAAACTGAGGTAATTCACAAAAATAAAAACGTCATTTGTGACCCTGGACCACAAAACCAGTCATAAGTCGCACGGGTATATTTGTAGCAATAACCAACAATACATAGTGTGGGTCAAAATTATTGATTTTTCTTTTATGCCAAAAATCATTAGGATATTAAGTAAAGATCATGTTCCATGAAGATATTTTGTAAATTTCCTACCGTAAATATATCAAAAATTTATTTTTGTGAGTGGATATGCATTGCTAAGGACTTCATTTGGACAACTTTAAAGGCGATTTTCTCAATATTTTGATTTTTTTGCACCCTCAGATTCCAGATTTTCAAATAGTTGTATCTCGGCCAAATATTGTCCTATCCTAACAAACCATATGGAAATATTATTTATTCAGCTTTCAGATGACGTATAAATCTCAATTTTAAAAAATTGACCCTTATGACTGGTTTTGTGGTCCTGGGTCACATTTGGAACCTAAAGCACTAAGAACTCTGAACACTGACAGCTATATTGAAAATGAGTTTATGAAACATTAACATGTGTATAAAAACATACCTGCCTGATGAATGAATACATGCTTTCACAGGCAGCTTTATTCAATTTGTGCATGCATGCATTTTTACATTACAAACACATTTTCCCATACAGACAAACAGGATCATGTCAGCTCGAATATTATAAATGCAAAAGGATCTTATTATAATAAGTAAATAAATGCAGTATTATGGAGCCTAAAAAATGATTCATCTAAAAAATGAATTTAACTAAAATGTCCAGGTCACACTTCACCTCAAAAGAAATTATTTCCATCAAGCCTATTTTTTTTTTTTTTTTTAACTCGAGTGAAAATGCATGCACATTTTCCTCATAAATTTTCATAACTCTAATGAGGTCAGAGATAATTCTTAAACTTACCATTATTTTCAATGGTGATTCCCATTACTTTAACAGCATTTTTTGTGCTGTACTAAAATAAATCATAACTGCAATTAAATGTTTTTTTTTTTAAATAAATAATAAAAAAGAATAAATAAAACCCAGCATAAATTAAAAGCAGATTCATTTAATAATAAATTGATTTATGATGTCTAAAAATGTAATTGATTTTTGGGGAGAATTCTGGGTGTTATTATAAACAAGGCAGAAAAATAAAAACAGAAGTTTCAACTCACGGAAAACAGTGTTCACAATGGCATCACTAAAGCAAAATAGAGAAACTATCGGTGCGTCCGAAATCGGGCACTGTAGGTGGAACTACATTTGAATTTACTTTGCGACTGTTAAAAAAGTGCATTCTATATAGTATGAATGTGTGTAGCATGAATGTAATCCGGATGTACTACATCCACCATGTTGTCATTTATCACGTGACCTACCAGCGCCAGTTAAGTCGCTTCACCTCCATTCATAAATTCTCTCCTGTGGCCTCATGGGATAGTAAAGTGTCCATCGCATGCACACTGCAGAATCTCACCGGAAGTAGTAGATCATCTGGGGACTTTTTACTTTTTACTGTTTTTCGAATACTACGAATTTGGACGTACTACTCTGTTTTTCATGCTATATAGTAGGGAAGTATTTGATTTCGCAGGCAGCATATGTCTCCAGTCGTGTATTTGAATATGATAACCTCTGACCTAGTTCATCGCCGTAGAGCTCTCATAAAAACACGAGACTGTATGCAGCTGCCCTGATGCATTATAAAGTACAACCTCACAGAACTGCACCAACATCTCTCAACCCCTGAATCTAATCCCCTGTACACCATCTCACTATCTTTTGGGTGAGGGAAAATGATAAGGCACAGATTCTTCATCTGTCCAATGAAAAATACCATTTGAAAAGAAACATTTCAGCTTTAAATGGGACCTATTATTCACTTTTTCAAAGTTTTGATTGTGTTTTTGGGCTCTACTAGAATAGGATTTCATGCTTGAATGTTAAAAAGCATTATTTTCACATATTGTTGCAGCTCCTCTCTTCCCAGTCTGTCAGTAACGCTCTGTTTAGTTCCTGTCTCTATGAAGCCCATCCTTCTGAAAAGCGCAATGTGCTCTGATTGGTCGGCTGGACCAGTGTGTTGTGATTGGTCAAGAACTTCCAGCGTGTTTGGGAAATGTCCCGCCCCTTACCATAACCCTGAGATTCAACACACTACTAACTAACTCAACCAGGCCCCGCCCCTTTATTTTGCATATGCCTTGAGGAATATTGTGTCCGTTCTCGTGTTAATTCAGTCAAGAAAAAAATGAGGATGAGAGTAGAAACCATTTTCTGCCACAAAGCTTGTTTTGAGCCTGAATAAAAACATGACATTTATTACATTTTGTAGAAACTTTATTGACGCCAAATATTTATTAGCTATCTAAGCTAATAAACACCAGGAAGCCATGAAGCACACTGAAAAGACACCAGTAGCCAAATTATGTTATCGTTATTTGTGTCACATTCTCACTTTATCCAAAGAGAGCAACAGGTACTTGTCAGGTTCTTGTGGCACTGAGTATCTTGTATGTAGTTACTAAACGCTGTGCCATCTTAATCTCTTTCACTAATATTCAAGTAAGTGTGTCAGTGCAGGTGCGACTGTAACCTAGTGTTGGCGTTGTGCAGCTCCAGCGCTCTCCTGCCCTTGAACATCACAGGGGTGGAGGTGGGAATGGGAGGGGGAGGGTGCAGGAGGGATGGGAATCCGCTAGAAATCTAGGTGCTTGTTGCCTGTGGCAGTGGTACCACATCCTGCTGCCAGTTCTGTTTTACTCACTCGACTCACCGTCTCTGACAGGTCTGGAGGCAAATGCAGTCTCTGAAAGAGAGGGAGAGAGAGAGGGAGGATGTAAGAATAATGTGGAGGGCAAGTGATAAAGCTACAAATGCAAAACAAACCTGTCACGGTATATTGGTATAGTGATGGTATCAGATGGTAATACAGTGGTATTTTAGTGTTAACCATTGTATTGTCTGAATTACTGTACTCAAGCAGCTGAGAAGGCTCATCTGCTCACCAAAGCTGATCAAAAATAAAGTAAAAAGATAAATATTTTGAAATATTTTTACAATTTAAAATAACAGTTTTCTATTTGAATATATATTTAATTCCTGTGAATTTTCAGCATCAGTCTTCAGTGTCACATGATCTCTCAGAAATCATAATATGCTGCTCAAGAAACATTTCTGATTACTATCAATGTTGGAAACAGTTGTGCCAAACCTTTAAACAGTAATGTATATACATGATACATGTATACGACATGGTGTGACGACATTTTACAATGTCAAATCATTTCTGTTCTCACTAAAAGTATGAAATACCACAAACTATAAAATCACAGATTTCCAATAGATATTTGTGGTTTATCCAGCCTTCACATGCCATCAGAAAAGACCTAATTCCCACTTCTGAAGTTGTAATTACGAGCCTGTTGCGTTCAAGTGCTTTGTTGTCAGAAAGAACAGGAATCACGGAGGACACCAGGTTTACTCTTGCCTATTTATTGGGAAAACCTTATTAAAGCCAAAATGATATTTAGCGTCCCATTCATTGACAACCACATAAACATCAGAGTGTCTATTTACACCAAGTGCAAACAGCCCGCCTTGTTGGCAGAGGCTATTTACACTGACTCCGCCTACCAATGTCTGGTTGAGCCAGACAAAAGTAGTAGACAAAAAGCAGTGTAGAGAGGGCTTTATTGTCCCAATAAGGTGGCAATTATTTAAAAAAATACAATCAAATACAATTGTAGCAAAATTATCCCCAAGCTTCCTAGTGGTAAATATGACTTGATAGGGTGTTAGTGTCCGTTTTTTAACTAGGAAACTAGTATTTATGATAATTCCGATAGCACGTAAAGGCAGCATTAATATAATGAAATGTGAAGTGGGATTTTGGACCAATGAGATTGCACTGTGGGCGGGGCTACCAAGTGCAAAGAAAAACAACCTGATCATGGAAACAAAAACAAAAAGGAATAGAAAGGCCAAGGTAGACTCAACTCACAACTGATTTAAACAAATATATTAATATATATATATATATATATATATATATATATATATATATATATATATATATATATATATATATATATATATATATATATATATATATACACACTAAAAAAAACTTAATGAAAATTAGATTAATTAAATATAACAAGAACTAAAATTACTAAAGCTACAATAAAAATAAATTAAATTTATAATTGTATATATATATATATATATATATATATATATATATATATATATATATATATATATATATATATAAAAAACAAAAAACATTTTAATTTTATTCTTAAACTTAAAATCAAATTAAAATGAAAACAAAATATAAAAATAAAAACATTCTAAATATTAAATAATTAATAAATACTATAATAGTATAGATATTTCAATGGCAACTATTAAAGTATTTATTAATTGTTTAATTATTTAATATTTATTAATATTTTGAATTTGCTTTTATTTTTATATTTTCAGTTTTAATTTTTAAACTAAAAAAAATGAAAATTAGATTAAAATGACAAACTACAATAAAAATAAATTAAACTAAATAAAAAAAAACATTTAAAGCAACAAAACAAAATTAAAATTAAATTAAATTGAAAACTGAAAATATAAAAATAAAAGAAAATTCTAAATATTAATAAAAAATAGATATTAAATAATGACATAATTAATATAATAGTATAAAAATAACACTGGTCTAGATAGGCAGCTCATATGATATTGAACTGAGCAGCACTATTAGCATTTTAGTTTTCCATTCTTGCATTTATTGAACTTCTGTAAAGACTAAAAACAAAGCATCTGTATAGTGCTGAATACAAAAAAAACCCAACCTTTACAATCCGAGATCAGTTTAAATGAATAAGTCCTCACAGACACTTTTAGCCAGTGATGCCTGTTTCAGCTTCTTGCCTCCACAGTGAAGATCTGTAGACTTGAGACAGGTGAGAAAACATGTTTGCAGACAGACGAAACAGAGTGTGTGAACACAAATCGCGTTAGACGCTTGGCCATGCACCTTAAATGGTCCGAGAAGTGTAACTGTTAGCGTGCCGCTAAAAACCCTTCAGGGAGGCTCAAGCTTTTTGGCGGTTTGTGCGTAGAGTTACGGCTTAGAGGAGAGTCATTAGAATCAAGCATTTTATTACGGTAACTTGGCCCCACATGGGCACTAATCTCTAACAAGGCAATGAGCGACGCCAAAAGCTTGCGCTAAAGAGGCTAATGAGGGAGCTCAGCACAAGGTACACACACACACACACACACACACACACACACACACACACACACACACACACACACACACACACACACACACACACAGTATCAAGGGTAGTCAAGTGCATGATTAACTACAGTTCTGTACGGCAAGTAAATCGCCACAACCCAAACATACCTGCAACTGCAGCCTTAATTCAGGTGACCCTCAGGTTGATGTTTATCTCCTACCAAACAATGGCCTTCTAAAGCTGCTATTGTTTGTTGAACAGCAGGTAAGTCATGTTCCTAAAAGGGTCGGCCGCAGAAGCTCAGGACAGTCTGTAATTTCCCTGAGCCTTTTCCACACGCCTTTAAGAACTTCAGATCCTTTCTCCCTGAAACCCTCAAGGCTACAATGCATCCTAATCAGGAGACACCCAGGATCAAAATGTTAAGCTTATCAGGAGGAATTGTGAAGAACATGAGAAGGGATCTGCAGATCGGAAGATGCTGGAACTTAAAGGGATGGTTCACCATGTAATGTCGTTTCGAAACTTTTCCGAATGTTTTTGTAATTTTTGGAGCTTTGTCACCATGTTGTTATATCTAAAAGAGCTGCAGGAAATGTTCTTTTGAATTTGTATTCCACATGAGGGTGAGGACATAATGATGTAATTTGACATCATACATCAGTTGGAAGGCAAAAAAACAAAAAAAAACAAAAAGAAACAAAAAGAAACCACGGTGTTAGCTCTTTGCAGTTTTCCAAAAAAGTGGACCAAATATATGTAATGATGAATATATATATATTTTCAAAAATTAGTTATTGTTATTCTCACATTATCTATTTAAAAAACCTTCAAAATGATGTATGATTTGTTGGAATCTGACAAAAATGACTGAGCTACACCTATTTGAAGTTGATAGATTCAGCAAAGTCAATTTTGAGAAAAATCGAGTTAAAGTTTTCTGAAGGTTCCAAAACAAAAACACCAGATTTCACAAACACCAAGTCAATACCAAATATTTATAGGAAAAATATCTATTAAACTTTTTTTCCATGATACCACAAGTGTTTGATTAACCTTAATGAAACAGACAGCCTATATATTAAGACCTACTGTATCACACAGATCTAATATAACAACCAAATGTTCACTTAAGACATAACAGATAATGTTTGCGTGAATACTTGCCAAGACAGACTTTTGAAATACTGTAATTCTGTGTATACGTGTATATCGGGATCGCGCACTGTCTGAGGTGTCTTTGTGCGCACGCTTCGGATCTGTCAGCGTGAGTAAGATTGTTTTGTTTACATCAGCATGAGTTTGAAAATCACATTTCATTGGTTCAGACTCATGTCATCGAGAATTCTCTATGAATATTCACAAAGTTGGAATGCTGCGCTTTAAAACGATACCAAACTTGTGCTGAGGAAAGCGTGAGTCGTCAGAAAACATACAAATAAAGATACTTTTAGATGTTTAATTACTATTTGTAGCATTGGGATCGCTAGATGAGGGCTTAATGAACTCATTTTTGTGAAAACCACAAATTCGACCAAAATTTACAATTTTGCTTCTTCTTTTTTTTTTTTTTTTTTGCCTGTAGCTCGAAATTAGTCTATGCACATTCCGACTCATTTTGACAGCACGGGTCACAAATAATATTTAAATGAAATACTATAATATTTTAAAAAATTGCTAAATATTTATTATTTAAAAATGCTTGCAACAACTACTTTGGTAAGCATACGATCAACATGCAAACATTCCCTTTTCTTTAAGTAAATGAAATGCATAAAAATGTCTAATAATATAATGTAATATAATAAAAGGTTTAATTTGTTAACATTAATAACTATATTAGTTAACATGACCTAACAATGAAAAATATTTCTACAGCATTTATTATTCTTAGTTAATATTAAATACATTTAATGCACTTTGAACTAATATGAACAAACAATGAACACAAGTATTTTTATTAACTAACATTAACAAACATTAATAAATACTGTAACAAATATATTACACACAGTTCATGTTAGTTAATGCATTATCTAACAAATGAGACTATTGTAAAGTGACACAAATATATAATATAATATTTATCATATTTAAATGAAATACTGTATATTATAATATTTAAAAATGACTTATTATTTACTCTAAAAGGGCCGCAACAGTACTTTGCTACACAGTCAAGCTCCTGAAGATCTACACGCAACATTCCCTTGTCTTGAAGACACTAAAGTGTAATAAAAAAATATACCATTTTGACTTGGCTCTTCAAAGACCATTATTGCATACAATTTGCAATATCATCATCATAATCATCCCTTCACATACTACTGTCAGCCTCTCAGCCAGCTAGACCAATCAACACTAGTGTGACTAAGAGGACTTGAACCTGACACACACTTGAACACACTATGTCCTACTGTCTGTGGAAATGCAGGATCTGTGTACATATAATGTTTTTGGTATAGTTTAAGTCTAAGGGTGCTCTGTTAGTGTGGTTCATTTGAATAAGTGTGAACGCTGACATCTGATCCCATGTGGGCACCAAACAAGTAGACCGAGATCGCTGAAAAGTTTTATCCCAGCACACTTTGTTTGAAATGTTTGGTAAGTTCCACTGCAAAATACACACCATAAAAGACTTTTTGTTTTGTTTTGTATCTTTAGGTGTCTTCCATTGGTTAGACAAACAGATGAAATGCACAAAATTTAAACAAACAAAACCAGAATGGCTTATTTATAATTGCATATTAAGCTGAGATTTTAACCAAGAAAGTTACACACTTAAAACATAATAGAAAAGACAACCAACTGAGCCCATAGAAAGCTCTAGGATCATTAAAGGGATGAGTGGATTATTAAGAGGCAATCATTGTCATGAAGTGCTTCATGCAAACAACAATTTCTGCCAACAACTCACTTGAACAAAATCAGTTTAAATCACTTGAAGTGATTTACAAGAGGCTCTCGAGAGGAACATGACGAGTGGCTTTCCTTAAGAGGGTTACAAATAACACTCCACGCCGAACAAAACCTCAAACTGATAATAGCTCCAAAGCCCTCCAGCTACTTTTTGATGGTCGCACTGGCACTTGTGAAGAATCACCACAAATCTCACAGGAGATTGTGTTTCAACACACTTAACGTGATGTGCTTCGGGATCAGAGGAGTTTGGATTGAAGCAGCAGACTTTAGATGGGGTGAATTCAGGTAAATTAGGAAAGATGAAAAGCAAATGTAGCCCAATGTTCCTGAATTCAGACTAACTTACCCCAAATCAAAAAGTCTGGGATAGTGAAAAAAGGTTTTCACCTTACTTAAGAATAGATCACAATTTTCAGAAAACACTAGGCCTGGTTTCACAGACAGAGCTTAGATTAAGCCAGGATTAGGCCTTAGTTTAATTAGGAAGTAGCTTTTTGTTTAGAAAAAACATCACTGGTGTGCATCTTCAGACAAAACAATAGCACTGATGTATTTTAAGATATATCAGTGCAAGTTGCTTCAGTAAAAACAGCTCAAACATGCATTTTAGTCTGGGACTTGAGCCTTGTCTGTGAAACTGGGCATAATGGCATAATCTAAGCCAAATATAATATTTTGATCCAAGCTTTGGATTTCATAAGCAAAATGTTAAATGATGCATGAAAGCACAAACTGTAGTTTAAACATGTTAAATATCCCATGCAATAACATTGCACATGTCCAGAAGCCTTTTTGTTTGACAGACATGCACACATTTTCCAGAACAGTACTTCTTATTTTTAAATGCTGATGAAGTTCTTTAGAGGCACATATATATGTGCTCGAGGGCAAACGGAGAGTTTACTGAAGACCAGCTTAGTCTAACTAGAACCAATATTACCTGTTATTGTCTTCTTTCACACTGATCACAAAGACCAGCGTAATATGATTCTTCGAAGATCACCACCTCACTGTCTTCAGTTTCCTTCATTCCCTAAGAGTCTAGCATCATGTACTTTTACCTAACATCAATGCAGTGAGAGCATTAAAACCCTGGGAAGAGCCATTATGTGATTCTTGAACACGGTTATCAATGCAAAAAGTTGATTTTTTACTTTCCCAATAGCTTTTTACCATTTAACAAGATCCTCTCTGAGTATTTACTGTCAAAAACATATATTACACACACACGCACATTATATATATATATATATATATATATATATATATATATTATATATATATATATATATATATATATATATATATATATATATATATATATTTGTTTTTAAAAGAAGTTTCATCTGCTCACCAAGGCTGCATTTATTTAATTAAAAATACAGCAAAAACAGTAATATTGTGAAATATTACAATTTAAAATAACTGTTTTCTGTTTGAATATATTTTATAAAGTAATTTATTCCTGTGATCAAAGCTGAATTTTCAGCATCATTACTCCAGTCTTCAGTGTCACATGATCCTTAGAAATCATTCTAATATGCTGATCTGCTGCTCAAGAAACATTTATGATTATTAATGTTGAAAACAGTTGTGTACTTTTTTTTCAGGATTCCTTGATGAATAGAAAGTTCAAAAGAACAGCATTTATCTGAAATACAAAGCTTTTGTAACATTATACACTACCGTTCAAAAGTTTGGGGTCAGTAAGAATTTTTATTTTTATTTTTTTGATAAGAAATTAAAGAAATTAATACTTTTATTCAGCAAGGATGCATTAATTCGATCAAAAGTGACAGTAAAGACATTTATAATGTTACAAAAGATTATATTTCAAATAAACGCTGTTCTTTTGAACTTTCTATTCATCAAAGAATCCTGAAAAAAAAATATTGTACACAATATTGAGCAGCAGATCATCATATTAGAATGATTTCTGAAGGATCATGTGACACTGAAGACTGAAGTAATGATGCTGAAAATTCAGCTTTGATCACAGGAATAAATTACTTTATAAAATATATTCAAACAGAAAACATTTATTTTAAATTGTAATAATATTTCACAATATAACTGTTTTTACTGTATTTTTAATTAAATAAATGCAGCCTTGGTGAGCAGACGAAACTTCTTTTAAAAACATTAAAAATCTTACCGATTCTAAACTTTTGACCGATAGTGTATATATATATATATATTATTAAAATATATTTTAAATATATGTAGATATATACTCACACATATACATACATTTAAATATATAAAAAAAATCTAAATATGTGTGTATATATCCACACACAATTCTTGGCAAACTCTTCCATTTGTGTTTTCTGCATGGCGGGTTTTTTAATTAACCATGTTTAAACAAGCACCAAGAGTTAGTGCTCTTAAACACAGCTCTGTTTCACAATATGCAATTTGGGGGGCCTACATAATATCAGAACCATCGGACATGAAATAATGTGAAGTAATAACTTCTGGCGTCAGCACTATAATTATCACAATTTTCTTTTTCATTTGCTTCTTTCTGCACGTTATTCAAAATCCAACCCAAGCCAAGTGACAATCACCTGAGGACAAGTGAAAGTAACCGAGATAATAAAAAACCCCAACTGTGTAGCACAATCAGTATCGTTCTCATTGCACCTCGCCCTCTGGTCAGCTGTGTCCACTGTGCTCTGAGTCTTTAGGCTAGCGACTGCAGAGGTCAGGAGTCCAGGGGGAGTTTTCACTCCTCTCTGCTCATTCAGATTTGGAGAGGTGCCATAAGAATGGACCCTGGGTGCTGTCGGATGGGCGTTGGATGTACGCTGGGGGCTTAAGACCCTTGCGGACTGGCTGGCCGGAATATGAATGCAGAGGCGGATGCCCTCAAGGTACTCCGGGGTGCAAAAGGCACAGAGGACAAACACGTGTAAGTGCTGCTTTCATATCCGATTGGCTGAGCTGAGAAATGAAGGCAGTATATGATATGACAGTGTATCACGAGGAACACCACCTCTGCTTCTGCTAGCTTCTCAAAATGCTTGTTTTCACCCTTTTCTGGAGAGTTACATAAACATTTTTCATATAAATGTCAGTAATATGTATGTTGTAACTGAAGAACTACATAAATCCAAATGTATCCTTCCACAGAACATATAGCAAACCAAAAAAGTGATTATTATACATGATGACTGTGTAACTGTGCATTTTTCTGGATTCATATAAATGTAAATGACTAATAATATAAGAAAACGGTGACCGAACAGTTGATTGTGAATAATTTTCTCACTGAAGTTTGAGATCAGTACGATTTTTATGTTTTTAAAAGCTGCATTTATTTGATCAAAACAAACATTGATCAAAACTTTTGTAACATTATAAATGCTTCATTGTCACTTTTAGACAGAATAAAAAGCAATAAAAGTGAATAAAAAGTATTCATTACTTTCAAAGAAATCTCAAACTTTTGAATGGTTGTGTACTTTTACAATAAAATACAGTTTGGGCTCAATTCAAAACAACCACAGGTTAAAGTAATTAAATTAATTTTAATACAAAATATAATAATTAGTTTTTACTACAGAATATAACTAATTTTTGAGTTATCGAATTGTTTCAAATTAAGATGGAATACATCACTCAACTTTTAACATCTGAAAAGAATAGAAATATGAACAGAAATGGGTCAAGCTCATTTGAGTGGCAATAAAACACTGTTGAGATTCAGATTTGAGTCATAATTTAGCATACACTACTATATTACCTCTATAGTCTACTCTAAAATACCAAAGGCCAGATTTACTAATGGCTTGCGCCAACACAAACCCTCTTATGGCATTAAAACATTACTGTCAGGATTCACTAAAGACACACAGTGAAAATTTATTATAGGGTTGTTTCAACCTGGTCTCGTGGAAAGACGTACTTGTGGGAACATTTTTGCAAGTCGCAAAATACATACACATCACTGCAGTTTCCAACAGAAATGAACACTAGAGGCAGTAAAACAGCAAGCACTTTAAATGGTTTTCATACACAGCTATGAATACAGGGTCAGATTATGGATTAATAAAGACTTGTTTTCACATCTCCTTGCACAAATGCACGACTTGTTTGTTTAGTTTTCCTTTCAGACCCAAAATTTATAGGAGGAGAGTATTTAAATTAATCATGCAAGATGATTTACTAAGGTTTGCGCTAGTCAATTTACTGATATTTGCAGAACTTTCCACTTCCATCAGTGCTGTTTTTAAATCTGTTTAGTAAATCTGGCCCCAAATGGAGAACAAATAGATGGAATCTGATGGTAAGAAATTGTACCCATTAGGGCTGTGTGATTAATTGTAATTGATTTTCGATTTTGGCTTCCAATGATTATGAAAACAAGATAACTGAGGTAAAATGACCACTGCCACATGCTGTTTTTGGCGAGTATCCTCATAAACACAGTCGGTTATGTCTTAAATGAATGTAAACAGTTGAGAAAGAAAACGCATGTTGTGTAACAGTATACCAAAGACTACAGAATAACACAAGACGTGTCACTCGTATTATTATGAATGGGAGAAAGCGCAATGGTATAAGTCCCGCCTTCTGAATAAGAGCCAATCGCTGATTGGTAAAGTCATCGTGTCACTGCAGCAGTTGTTGGAAGCTCCGGTTTCTATAGACACAGTCAGACAAGCGCCTCCGAAATGAGGCAAAAGAGACGCGCATTTAGGACTGCGCATGCGCATTAGCTTGATCCAGCCTGAAAAATACTGTTTTTTGTCATGATTCTAGCGTTTAGAAACAAAAATTATGAGACCGTTGTTGTCAGATTTCATTGGTGATTTCAAATCTGAAATTTAATCGAAAGCTTGGAAAACAGCTTTAGAGAATTTGATGTTTCCCCATTTAAATTGATAAGAGCTGCACTTGGATGCCCGAGAAGCGTTTCAAAGATGGCCGCCGAGTGAAATGACTTGTCTTAAAGGGACTTTGAGTATACTGGATCCGTGCAGCTCTTAAAATGACAGCAGCCTAATAAATCCGCTGCGGTCATTAATGATAATCAAACAACAAAATACAAAGATAAAATCACTCACTGCTCTTGAATGAATAACTTTTGTAGTTTTAATAAGGATTAGTCTATATTTAATGTATACAGCACTATTACTTTACATTTGATTACTTTATTCAATTTCTGTTGTAGGCTATTATTTATCTGAATACCACTGTTAGTACATCTTCCTGAAAAACCTAAAGCACTGCTTATTTAATTTGTATTTTTGTTCTTTTGTATTAATTTGCCAAATTTGTTTGCAATTCCTTTCTTTGTTCTTATTGTATTGCTGACTGTTAGCTTATCTTCTGTAACTGTTTTGAGGACCTTTTTTTAGTTTTTGCTGAAGTATTGATAAATGTGAAATTTCACTGATATTTAAAATAACTAATTTCATGAAATAAAACTTTGATCATATCACCCACCAATAATTTTATTAAATAATCATGATTATGAATTTTGCCATAATCAACAAGCCCTAGTAGCAACCATCATACTATATGAAATTTGACAACTCCGACACCGCAAAATATGCAGACTGGACCCGTTGGTAAGCTAAAATCAGGTTAGAAAAAGGGCTAAAATCTGTGTTGAAGTCAGGTAATATAATCCAGCCGTTAAATGTTCATCCCATCCCATTGTTTCCTCTGCAATTTTACATTGAAAAGAGTGACGTTTCTGAAAGGACTTTGTTGACCTTTTTGACCTTTCATGCTCATTAAAGACTGGAGGCGCTTGGAACTGCCCGTGGTAAACTCCTCAAAAAAGAACCACAGACAAATATACAATGTGAAGCCCTTCCAGTCTGTTCTCCACTTGCCCAACAAAACCCAGTCGCCGTCCTCCTCCTGCCCACCTCCCCCCATACCAGAAGTGGGGTTCAAACACAGTTTAAACACATTACGTGCAGCAGTGGTGAGGTCGGCCACGGGTTACTGTGCCGTTCCCTCTACGGGCCTGACCAGTCGGTTGAGTGTTGGAGTCTGGATCACACTCCAGGGTACATGTGTGCTGCGTGCTAGCGTCCCCCAATGTCTAGTAGAATACAAAAAAAAAAAAAAAAAAGAAACTCCCATCTGATGCGGCTACAAATGGAAGTGTGGGACTCCATCCTTCAGCCCAGTAAGAGCAGCCCACAAGCTTAAGTGAAGTGTGCGTGAGAGTGTGTGCATTTGTGTGTGTGTGACAGCGAGCTAAAGGCTTCTGCTGTTAGCCATCGCTGCTCTTTATGCGTGTGCAGCACCGTGAGGAAGGAGCTAATGAGCCAGCAGGTATTTTCAGCTATCAAGACGACGTGGGAGGAGAAACGCTAGCGAGAGAAGGAAAAAGAGAAGGTGGGGAGAGAGAGGCAAAGGATTCTTTTAGGATAATGGCAGATAAAGATGGGGTTTTGTATGGACGACTTGGCTTTTGCAAGACTGCAGATCAAACCGAGACAAAAGGAGAACTGGGTGTGTGAGAGGACGAGAGAGGAACTTGGAGACAGAGGGCAAAAGAGAGTCTAAGTGTGTGTTTAAGTGCTTCACAGAGTGTTAATGAATTGGGGGTGTAATCCATCACAGGTTGTAACTCTTCACAAGAAAGAGTCCCTTTAACTAAAGGACAGCACTTGTGGGGACAAAGACCGGCATAGTGTGGACTTCATACTGCAGGGCTGAAAAGGTGTTGCCATTAGTAACCCCATCCCCTTGAACCACAATCTGCGCTTTAACAGTCACAAGTCTGACCTTAACCAACAACACCGAGCTGACTAGAATGACAACTTTAGGCCTGTATATATGAAGACTTCAGATGCAAAAGCTGCTAAATATCACCTCCGTCAAAGTGAGATATTGAGCGAATGTTCTCTGCACATAGTTTACGTTCATCAAATACTTCTGCTTCAAACCTGCTAAATCCCAGTCTTAGACCATTTAGAAATACCAGTTTGTTAGCAGAAACCTCTAAACGCTACTTCCCTTCGCCAGCAAAAGCCTCTAAGTTCACAGAACCAATCAGAAGACGCGAATTGAATCATGATTTCAAGATGAATGACGCTGTGCACAGGAGCCAGCTTTCAACTGACCCTTCACAAAGACCCGCCCCCCCTTAGTTACTGTTGCTTTGTCCGACAAGCCATGGAGCCGTCACTCCACACACAGTGAAAAATACATTGCGGAGCAAAGAGGACACTGACAACACGTCGACAGACATGATAGAGCAGGTTACTTATTATATTAAAGTCCCAGCTTTCAAACTGTGTAATTTTTTAAGAAATTCGTTATGATTGGTTAGATCGCTTGTCAATCAAACTCCCAGCGAAGGGTCAATTGTCTAGTTGCAAGTTTTTATCCTGTTTAAAGAGATTTTTAACTAAACAAGATGGAGGAGTATGAAATGGATGAAGCTGTGATAGTTTCAGTCACTGGAAAAATGAAACGTCATCACCCTCATAATTCTGCCCGTTGTAAGGCTCAAGAAAAACGTTACAGTGGCAATGACAGGATTTTGAAAGTAGCATGTAAACACAACAGTGTTTTGTGGGCTGCTGTAACTCTGATAGAAACGGATATAACTACTTTAAAGAACAGCTTGAGAGGTTTTTGCAAAAAAAGTACACAAGGTCTTGATATTTCTTGGAAATAACATCACAACATTTCCATCAAGAGGTGCATCAATTTTTGGTCAAGATCTTGTATTGACAATGTAAGAGTCAAGCACTCTGTAAAGTTGAGCCTGAGTTTGAGCCTGATGAATCTTGACATTGTCATTATGGAATATGGTCATGATGTGTCTTCCTATATGGATGTTTAAGAAATGTAAAAGCTACACACTCCATCAATAAGGGTTAGAAGAACTGTTGCCAAACATCTAACATGCTAGAAACATAAGAATCACTGTAATAATGATCCAGTCATAGACTCTTAAGCATTTATCTGTAAAAAGTCCAAACAGCGAACGGGCTGGGCAGTGTGTATATACACAGACTAGTCGACTTTAATGCCCTTCCACGACACTTTAAACTTGACGTTGACTAGTCACTGATTATGGCCTATAGAGGGCGTATCCAACAGTTAAATGACAAATAAATGCATACTTCAAGAGTGCTCCACAAGATATGTTTGATTATATCATCTGTATGCTCAATATTGATCGGGTAAATGCATGTTTTAAACAGCTTATTGCACACATTAATTAATCGCCGTTCTAAAATAATGCGCTGCTGTATTGTAACGCACACACATACTGTACAGACAGTAGCATGCACATCACGCACAGATCGCACGCACGAAGAAAACATTCAGTAGCGCAGAAATGTATTGTCAACACTGTCCTGAGATTTATCAATAAAATAGCTTAGAAACTGAAAAGTTCTAGCATGTTAGCAAATAAAACCCACAGCTTTACTATTAGTAGAGAGACGCTGCCAAGTAGAATTCATTCACACACTCAGTCGCTCTCTCACTACATTCATATAAATGAAAGTAATCCTTCTGTGCTACTTTATCTGTATCTGATTTAGAACGAGCAGAAATCTGTGAGAAATATATTGACCCAAAGACAAAAGAACTGATAAAAATAAGCTGTTATGTAGCTTAACACAATAGCCTTGTGGGCAGCGCTGTGTCATATGTCTGTGCACAAGGCGACCCGCGTTTGAGTCTCAGCTCGAGGTTCAGGCTTATTTGTTCATTAATGACGTCGTCAGCGACTAGTCGACGTCCACTTTAATCACATAAATGTTGACTTTAAAAAAATCTGAAGTCATTCAACCCCTAATATACGCACACACACGACTATATCCATCTATAAGTCTATCTAGACATAAAGTTGTCATTTTAGATAGTTTTGTGTGTGTGTGGCTCATGTGAGGTACACAGATTTGTAATTGTGTGCTGTGAGTGACTTGAAGGTCACTGAAGGACATACTGTAGCAGGGAGAGACAACAACACTCCAGCGACTCCTCTCCTGTCACAACAGGTTTAATCCAGCACACATTATCTCAGAGAAACAACAGCTCTGTTACGCTACATACACACCATTCACATCTGCTGTAACAAAAAGTCTACTCTAAAGTAAGGAAGAAAATGTCAAACTCAGAAAAGGTGAAGTCTGTTAAAAAAAACTTTGCACAAGACAGAAACCGAAAAACTACTTTTACATTTTTTTGTAAAAAAAAGTCGTGCTTGCCTGTGCAAAACTCCATGCCTGACTTCTAAAGTTATGCTAGGTTTTTTTTAATTATATATATGTATACATATATACACACATTCTGAGATGCCTGTCCATTCATCCTTCACTATAACTGTGCAAATAACTGTATATAGTTGCAACTCCTGGTTGTGCAGTTCCTTGTTGTGTTTTTGTTGCAACAGGCCCTTGATGGAGAATGCTGTTTGGATACACTAGAAAAAGCATTTCATATCACTATGATGCTCGTGTGCAGTTCTGTTATAATAAACACATCAAAATTATAACAACTTCAGAGTGGATGGGTAACCAACTGGCCACTTTTTCAGACAGAAAACTTTCAGTAATTCAAAAAAACAGCAGGGAAAGAAAGAGGAGAAGCAAAAGAGAGAGAGAGACGGTGTGGGTGCTTGGCTACAGTTTGTGCTGTGCAATTGAATTTCACACAATATGAGGCAGCAAATGACATGTAAATCATGAACAGCGTCCGGCTTGCTTTTCCACGACAGAGTTAAATACCGGAGGTGTTAGAGAAATCATACGGCCGCTCCAGAGGGCCAGGCAAGAGAACAGCAGGGGTGCAGAGGGCTCCGAGACACTGAAAGGTCTTCCTCGAGCTCCACTGAACAGCCAATCTGGCGCACACACACACAAACGATTGCTTCAGACTCTGGGCCACCACAATGAGGACGAGGCCTGTAATTGTGTTTGTCCACCTGGGTATAAAATAAGCATTCTGGCGATGTGATGCTGGCTTGCTGTGCTGCTGAGTCCTGCGCGGAGGGGAGCAGCCATGAGTGGATACACTTCATTACCCCCTAGATTCTCCCTCCAATTACCCCTAAATAAATACACACAGCCTACTGGCAACAACAATGACATATAGCCCAAAAGGAGAATGAAAGGAGACCGTATCCAACGCAATTCGCATGCATATATGAGTGTTGCTGGATAATGACCATGGACAAAGAGAGATACGCACACATTTAAAAAATTATTTCAGACCTGGAGGATCTACATATTTAAGAGCTAAAGAGGGTCAGTGCAAAGAGTCTGCAGAGATCATTCAGAAGGACACCAGGGATTTATTGGTAGCCTTCATGGAAGGAAGGGTCATTTTTAGGGAAGTTGCATTTCTTTGCATGCAGCAGAATAGGTAGATATGCAGATAGACAGAATGATAAATGGAGAGAATGACAGAACAATAGTATGTATAGATGTAGATAGAATGATAGAATGATATAACATTAGATAGATAGAACAATAGAATGATAGATAGATAAACACACTTTGAAACAGACAGATAGACAGATGATTAGACAGAATGACATACATTTAAAGACAGACAGACAAACAAATTTAAGACAGATAGACACACATTGAAACAGACAGACAGATTTGTAGACAGACTGTTTATACATTTATCTGTGTGTGTCGATAACAGATTTATAGACAGACAGCTACATAGATGGCTAGATAGACAGAATGACAGATACATTTATACAGAGACAGACGGACGGATGGAAAGAGACAGATAGAAAGACAGACAGAGACAGATCGATGGATAGATAGATAGACAGAGACAGACAGATAGATATAGACAGACAGACGGATGTATAGATGTATAGACAGAGACAGACAGATAAAGAAATATTAGATAGATAGATAGATAGATAGATAGATAGATAGAGACGGATAAACAGACAGATAGATCCATAGATAGATAGATAGACAGATAGAGACTGAGACAGAGATGCACTTCCTCCTTCACTGCTACAAACACTGTAAAAAAAAAAAAATCAAAAGTTGAGAAAACTTAAAAGTTTAAGGCAACAACCTTCAGCAGATTTTTGTGTTTTCTCAACTTGTTTTTGTAGGAGATTGAGTTTTCTCAACTTTTTGTTTTATAAACTGAATACAACAAGTTGAGAAAACTCAAAAATCTCCTGAAGTTTTTTGCCTTAAACTTTCAAGTTTTCTCAACTTTTGATTTTTTTTTTTTTTTTTTTTTACAGTGAATACATATCAGAAATCTCTACTTAAACAAATTTACAAACTCAATGAAGAACTTTACAGCCATGACTGAAGTAGAACAAATAAAGATAATATTAGGAGAGGGACAGACAGCAGCACTGGCTGCGAGATACGTGTGGATGTGCCACAGCCTGAGAGACAGCAGGTGAATGTGTGTAATGTGTGTGTTGTGTCTGACCTCAGTGTGTTTCCCTACTAGGGCTGAGTATTGACACAATTGTCATAATTCGATTCGATTTCTATTCACATGCTTGCGATTCAATTCAAATCGATTCGATATCGATTATTTGTGGATCGTAGTATATCAGTTACAGTATGCGGCAAATTTTCTAGAGGAAAAAAAAAATCTCTCAACTAATGCTGTAAACTACACATGGGAGTCAGTTGGTACTACTTTACTATAATAATGAAGGTTAAAATTAACTTATTTATATACAAACACTTAAATTACACTCAATTATGTTTTTTTATAATAAATAAAGCTTAGAATTACAATCATATTTCTACACCAATTCGTTTTTTTTTTTTTTTTTTTGTAAATATAAACATTTAAATCGTGGCTGTCTGATTTATTTAAACATGCATTAAATATTAAAGAACATTATAATGAATATGTAACGGTGCATATCTATATTTATCAGAATGCTGCTTTTTAGAGTTATTTTTTCTAGCTGACTAATGAGTTTATGGTCACTGAATATGATTTTCTGAGGTAAATGTGACGTTACGTGACATTGTTTACAAGCTGTTTTATTGACGTCTTTCCGAGGTTGAAACAGTGATTGAGTGATTACACGAGACATGATACGGATTTCGGTAAGATGTACTGTATCTTTAAACATACCTTCAGATGTTTAGTCATGTTTATTTCGGCTGTAACTGCTATTAAAGCGGAGGAGAGGATGTTCACATGTTAAAACACTGTGTTACCAAATGTTCAGACATGTTCTAACACTGTTTATTTATGTTTAATTTATGTTATAATATTTTCTTCTATTATTTTTGATGTTTTTATTATTGTTTTATGTATGTATGTATGTATGTATTCCAAGCTTTGGCAATATTGTATTATTTACAGTCATGCCAATAAAGCAATTTTGAATTTGAATTTGATAGACAGACAGATATATATAGACATGAGCAGAAGGCGTTTATCTATCAGTGATCTCAATCATAATCATCATAAGACTGGAGCACGTGAGCAGTCACTGCACCTGCCAAAAGGCTGTTCCCACATCACCAGTTTTTAAGTCCTGCTCAGCAAGAGACCAATCACACTCACGGGAGCATGAATGAACACGGCCATTCACAAAGCAGGAGGCGTGTATTCGCTCATGGCCAAGCTAATGATTTTGACGAGAAATGCAGTTGAAAACGCATCTTGTGCAGCTGAGTGACACTGACTGATATGAACTGACACCAAAAATGAAACGGGCTCATCAAAAATCCAGTCTGATTGGGAACTAATTGGAAACCATCACAGGTATTACATGAACGGCGGGGGTTAACGTGCATCCAGTGCATTGTCAGCATTCTGCCATGGTAAAACACCTTTCAAAAGAATCCCTGCACACCTGTACATAAGCACCACCTTGGCTCTGGGCATACATTTAGTATTTGTCATGCCATTCGATCAGTTGTTCCCACGGAGGAGGGAGGCAGGCACATATTTTCACCAGCTTACAGGCAGGCTTTCGTCTCAGCGAACAAAGTGTAACTGGCTTCCTGAGAACAAAGAGTGTCGAGAACGGCAGCTATGAACTGTGACATCTTTACCTGTTGCATTGCGTGTGAGCATGCAGAAGATCAGTGCATACACTTAGTGACATAAATGATTATATATACAAGTTTTATTACGTTAGAGGCAATGTGACAGGGAAAAAAAAAAAATACTTAAATCCATTGTACAAAACAACCAGTGCCTAAACACACCACATTTCTCTGACAGACAGATGGATCAGAATCTATATAGCAGCCTTTCATGTCAAAGATCTCTTGATATATTTTTACATAAACATTCAAAAAGTTTGGGGTCATTCAAAAGTTTGGGGTCAGTAAGATTTTTTTTTATTTTTTACTTTTATTCAGCAAGGTTGCATTAAATTATTCTAAAGTGTCAGTAAAGACTTTTACATTGTTACAAAAGATTTCTATTTCAAATAAATGCTGCTCTTTTGATCTTTCTACTCATCAAAGATTCCTGAAAAAGCCTATCATGGTTTCCACAAAAATATGAACTTTTTCAACAACAATAAATGTTTCTTGAGCAGCAAATCAGCATATTAGAATGATTTCTGAAGGATCATGTATAAAACTATGTATAATATAACATATATTATATATATAGTTTTCAATGACAGGTATCATAATCATAACACATAATCATAAGCCGTTTTAATTATTTATTTATTTTAAACCAGCAGAACAAATACTACCATGATGCATTACAAAAACATTTAAAATTTAAATAATCTAAAATTTAATTTAATATTACTGTAATAAGAAAATGAGGAAAAGGAACCTTTCAAACATACTTGTCGTTTCCAAAAATAATTAAACTATAAAAAAAATTTGGCAACACTATTTTATAGTGTTACTGTTACACGTTACAAGTAGTTACTAAAGTAATAACTAAAAAATATGCATAATTACATGCAACTAACCATAAACCAAACCTAATCCTAAATCTAACGCTAAAAATCCTGGGTTAAAAACAACCCAAGTTGGGTTGAAAATGGACAAACCCAGTGATTGGGTTGTTTTAACCCAGCGGTTGGGTTAAATATTTGCCCAACCTGCTGGGTATCTTTATTTAACACAACTATTGTTTAAAAATTACTGTATTGCTCACTTAAAATGAACCCAAAATATGTTGGAAATTAACATTAATATGTTTAATAAATGAACATTTATTAAATTGCTTATTAATCAATGTTCATCTGATTGATTATTACTGTTGCCTCTAATAATTATGTGCCTGATTTTTAATTTCCAACATATTTTGGGTTCATTTTAAGCAAGCAACACAGTAATTTTTAAACAATAGTTGGGTTAAATAAAACTGCCCAGCACAATGGGCAAACATTTAACCTAACCACTGGGTTAAAACAACCCAATTTCTGGGTTTGTCCATTTTCAACCCAGCATTTTTTTAGTGTATAGTAAGTACATGTAGTTAATTATTACTTAGTACTTAAATATATAATTACACTGTGACAAGGACACCTTAAAATAAAGTACAACCAAAAATATATATATATATGCTTCATATTCTTTATGCAAAATGTAACTTCTTATTTCTCATTTCTTATACTGAAGAATATGATCTTTACATTTCTTTGTGAAACTCACCCAAGTACAGAACACTGAAAGGCATTTCAATGGAAAAACTGCTGCCGAACTTCACATGATCAACAGCCTGGTAAGACTCATAAAACACACCTCATAAATGCATGCAAAAGTTCTGGCGTTAGCCTAGCCGGTCTGACCCTCACTCACAAAAACATTAGCATGCTAATGTCAGTCAGCATGGTTAATTGATTACCAGTCCACCCGGGCCAAAACCACTTGAAGCAAGGAATAAAGCAGATATCCCTAGGTGGCCATATTGTTTGATGCAAAAACTATTAATTTGTCCACTGCCAAAAAACCCTAAATGAACACTAATTTTTTTGCTTGTTCCTGGCAGGGTTTCTCGTTTTCAGCTGGCTTTCAAAGGGAAATTAATTATCTCAGATACATGTAGCTCTTCGGTGGGTCTGGGCTTATTTGCATTGAGGAATATTCAGCAGAAGTAATGGATGCACAAACAAAATACTGGCACCAAAACGAATGCAATTTTCATACGCAAATTTCTCAAATCCCACAGGATCAAAAGTATCACGCACGGGTGAAATAAAAATACAAAACCAAACAAAAGGTACAGAAAATGAACTGAGAATATTCTGAAGAGAATAGCTGGGCTATGCCTTCACTAAAACACAAAAACTGAATGGAAACGTCAAGAAATGATGATGTGTATGTAGGCTGGCCACCAAAGGGTGGTTATGTGACAGTTGATGTCTTCATCTAAATGTAAGAATTTACATTCCAATTATGGGTAAATTTACATATTAATCAGGTATTGGTGCTCAGTGCTCCGTTAGCATTAGTAATAGCGCCAAGGCTGTGCCACTTCAGCTGGAAACTGTCATGATCTCATAATACTTTTTAATTAATGCCTCTAAAATTGCCACTCAAATAAAAAAAAAGGTTTATAATAGTCATAATAATATTAAAATATTGTGACAATGCTGCTTAAATTTCAATCTGCTCATTACACACAGCTACTAGATGGCTTCAGAAGACTTAGGTTTATGATGCTTTTTTGGTCATTTTGAAGCTTAACAGCTCCAGTCCTCATTTACTTGGTCAATTAAGAATACTGTCCAGTAATTTTCTGGCCATTGTATTAAAGCTCAAACTATCCTCATTAATTTCTCAATTAAGCACCTTAGATAAGACTCCTCTCTGTACAAAAATCATATAAAGATTGAGTAAATCAAAGGCAAACACACAGCACCATTACAGCTTGCTCAAGGTAAATGAAGTGTGTCCATGTGACATCTTTCTATTGCTTTCCCTAAGCCCACACTAAAACATAAAGGTCAATGAATGAATTAGAGTTAGTCCTGCTTCACTGATGGCCATTACCAGCACTTTAAATCACAGTAATAGTAATAAAAATACCAGCTGAATGATGATGAAAAAATGCAGACACCCCAGATTATTACAAAGAAGAAATCTTCATAATTAAACCATTTATAACTAAATCAAGTTTAATAAAAAAAAAAAAAAAAAAAAAAAGATAAAAGGGACCTACAGTTGCAAGAATAAGTATGTGAACCACTTGCAGAATCTGTGAAAATGTTAATAATTTTAACAAAATAAGGGAGATAATACAAAATGCATGTTATTTTTTATTTAGTACTATAGTATTTAGTAAGATATTTTACATAAAAGATGTTTACATATAATCCACAAGACAAAAAAAAAAATAGCTGAATTTATTAAAATAACCCCATTCATAAGTATGTGAACCACTGATTCTTAATACTGTGTGTGGTTATTTGGATGATCTACGACTGTTTTTTTGTTTTGTGATGGTTGTTCATGAGTCCCTTGTTTGTCCTGAGCAGTTAAACTGAGCTCTGTTCTTCAGAAAAACCAGGTCCTTTTCCAGCATTTTTTGCATGTTTGAACCCTTTACAGCAGTGACTGAATGATTTTGAGATCTGTCTTTTCACACTGAGGACAACTGAGGGACTCAAACACAACTTTTAAAAAAGGTTCAAACATTCACTGATGCTCCAGAAAAAAATGATGCATTAATAGATGGGGGTGAAAACATTTGGAATTTGAAGATCAAAGTAAATTGTATTTAATTTGTCTTCCGGGAAACATGCAAGTATCTTCTGTTGCTTCCGAAGGGAAGGACTAAATGAAAAAAAATGATATTCAAGCGAAATAAGAAAAATTTGGACCTCTTCATCCTGTTCAAAAAAAAAATAAAAAAAAATAAAAAAAAAAAACATGGGAAAAGACCTCTGAGAACACCGCTTGTACAACCGGCCTGTTGAGGGGCAGAGAAAAGAAATGAGATGGTAGAACGGAGAAAAAAAAAAAGAAAGAGTACATGACTGGTCTCAGATACGACTCAAATGCTGCTCTCATATTCATGCCGACTCATGCATTTGTGCTCTGTTTCACACTGGCCCAGCACGCAACCCTCCATTTCACAACACACAAACACACACTCACTCGGGCACAGCAAACACTATGAAAATACCCAAGTGCTTTGAGCAGTTAGAAGACACACTTGCCACTTTAACTCTGCCACTTTCTATCTCCATAAACACTGAGACCTAAATGGCTGTCCATGTTTGACAATGTCAGGCAATGCAACAAACTGAAAAGAAACAAAATCCAAAAATGATAGTTCATACAACAAAGAAAGCAAGGAAACTGGAAAGATCTCTGCCCAGACCCTGGTACTTCTGACCTCAAAATCAAATACAAACCAAACCATAAGAAATCCAAACTATAACACTCCTATTTCAAATCTAATGCTTCATGGAAAATAATAAGAAACACACATCAAATTAATCTCCTGAAAAAATAAGAACAATCTGCAAGATGGAACATATTCTTAATAAGATGTTCATGTTTGGCATAATCGATTATGTCATGAACACTAGTTAATATCTAATTTTTCTGAGGTTATGAAGAATTAATCATCCTAATACACAAGTATTCGTAAGTACGTGTGTGTAAACACAAACATCGGTGTGTTTAGCAATCCTGAATTCACAGCACATGTGCGTGATTGTGGCAGTGTGCGTGTGAATGGGGGATGGGACGAACTGGAGGCACGCCAGGGATAGGTGAGCTGTCACTGGTCATTAACATCATCACCGCCACGATACAAGGAATCAGGGGAGGCTGGGGGAAGTGGGTGGAGACTGTTTGGCCATAAAATGCAAGTGTGATAGGAAACTTGCTCTCCTACCTTTCTGAATTGCCACATGGCAGTTGCCTCATGGGAAACCCTGGCACGCAAACATTGTAGTTATTGCCAAAAGGGAATGCACACCAATACAATAATGCACAAATGAATAGCTGTCGAGGTATTCAGGGTGACTGAAGGCAGAAAATAAACTAATTTACTGTATTTCAATTTTGAAACAAGATGATAAAGAATATGGTTACATGGATGCAGTAAAGAATATGCAGTTGACGGGGCAGTGCTGTTTCGTCACGAAAGTTCAAGCCTTGCCAATTTAAATATTTAAGTGCAAGAAGACGCAAAAAGGAACTCAATTCGTTACTCACTTTACTCAGTTTAGTGTGTGCAAACATCTGAAGCACGCGCCCAGAAAGTCGTGTCTTAGACAGACTGTGAATACTGAATACTTGAGCTCTGTTTCACTTCTTGCACTTGAACGGACATATTCACAAAAAATTGTGTCAAAAAATGCCAGTCTGGGTGAGTATCCTAGTAAACACAGTTGGTTGTGGCTTAAGTGAAAGTAAACAGAAGAGAAAAGCAACAAGTGTAGGTCTTAAAGTGACAGCAGCCTAATATTTCTGTTGCTGTCAAAGAGAAAGAAAAACAAACAAACCACTCACTACTCTTGACTGAATAACTTTTGAAACTTTAATAAGGATTAATTTATGTTTCATTTATACAGTGAAGACTAGCCTATGTGTGTGTGTGAATTAAGATTATTTTTTATTAACATTTTTAAGTGTTTACTGTCTCTTTAAATCAACTTAACTCAACAGCAACCTTGCTGAATAAAAGTATTAATTTCTTAAAATAATTACTGACAATACTTTATATAATAACAATAATTTAATGGGGCAATTTTTAATTTAAATATTTAGATTATGTATAAACATGTATAAAAAAAAATTAAATTTAAATATAGGCTTATATTTATATGAATTAAATATTTTGTAACAAATATTTTGTCAAGTGTTTAACTGTCACTAATGCTTAATTTAATATATTAGTATATTTTAAAAATACTGACAATACTTTGTAGAATAGCAATAATTTAATAGGTCAATATTTAATTTAAATATTTAGATTATATAGAGTTTACTAAAACTAAAAAAAATATACACAAAAAATATTAAATATAGGCTTATATTTATATGAATTAAATTTAAGTATAAAGTTTTCACAAACCAAAAATACTCTTTATTATGGTTTAAAAAAAAAAAAAAAAAAAAAAAAAGCAAATAATTGATTAAAACAACCATTTTCCAATGATTCAATCATATAAATTTTAGAGTAAAAAATGTGTTTGTGAAATTTTAATAAAGATTTTAGCAGTGCTTGAGTGTAATTTGTCAGTTCAAACGTGATTGGCTCTGACATACTGTAGCTCCGCCCCTTGTCCCAATACCACTGTCACTCAGCATTACTCCTCCTCATTAGCTACGATGGGAAAGTTTGTCTAAAGCAGAAACAGCACAGGTCGGCTCACAGTTCACAAAGCTGGGGTCACAAAACCCTGCCAACATAAGGCTGGGCTTCGGTCTCAAAAACATTCTTTAATATGGATCAGGACCCTCCCATTTTGACTCATGAATAATCTATTAATCTACTTTAAAGTGCACTGAGAACTCATTAATTTGCATTTCCAGTGACCTCTGTCATCTGTTTGGGTTCCATTGAAAAGCAGCCAGCTGTAGGTGTCAGGGTAAAGATGGTCATAAAATTCATCAAGTTTTTATGACCACTTACTCAACGACTGCCTGTTTAAAGGTTTTGATTTATGCATCCTTTAGAAGAAAAAGAGGTAGGACAAAGCAGCCCAAAAATTCCTCCTTTCAAGATTAAAATTCATCATCAAGTGTTAAGTATATAGTCACTGACAACTAGGGAGCTGGATTTGTACATAACCAAAGGCTTACCATTACTAACCAACTGCAATTCTCAAAACCCCTCACCTGCAAAATATCCTTTATGATGCAGAAAGCTATTTTTACTCTGTAAACAGAGTTCAGAAACTAGCTGTCAGTTGAAAGAAAGTACTGCGAAAGCCCTTGGAGCATTTCAAGAGTGTGGGAAAGTTATTTTTAGCAGCCATGCCAGAACCGACAAAGACTTCTACTCGGCCATCTTCTGCTCCGGATCAAAATTCCACCTTTGAACTGGCCGACAGTGGACCAGGTGGGGGTGAGGAGGACTTTGCTGATGATGGCAAGTTTAGCTCAAACTGTGTCGCAGACTATTTAAAGTGAAGCAGTGCACCTCTAAAGAGGCAATAATTGCATGTATCTGCTCAAATATTCCAGGAGCAGAGGGAAGCGTTTAACAATTAAAATTAGTCTAATTACTTAATACATTTTTCAATCAAGATATGTTGATCTGATTATCCCCCAAGTACACAATTCTTAGCTCATCCTTGCTTTTACTTTCATAACCTACATTTTCATAACACAGAGTATGTTCAGAATGGCACACTACTATTTTTTTTTTTTTTTTTTTTTTTTGAAAGAAAGTAGTATGCAGTATGCATAACATGAATAGTACTGCGCATGCATGGCCTACAACATTTGCCAAATTTGTCAATGCAAAGCACACTGCGTGGAATACTTCATCATACAATGCAATGCGCTTGACTTGAACTTTCATTTAGTGTAAAAACAAACCTGAAGCAATATTAACCGAATTTTAACACGTCTAGACGCCACCTGCTGAAATGAACATGCAACATAATGAGGTCATTCGACAACATATGAAAGTACTGTACATTAATGTTGAGGAAGAGGAGTGCTACACAAAAGTTTGTATTAAATTTGTCCTCTATGCAAATGAGACCAAAAATGAATAGCATAAAATATTTCACATACCTGAATTTCTTAAAGGTGCAATATGTAAGATTTTTGCAGTAAAATATCCAAAAACCACTAGCCCAGTGTTATATATTTTGTTCACTTGAGTACTAACAATATCCCAAATGTTTCCAACTATTTGTAAATCGTGAGAAAATTGCAATTTTAACCAAGGCTCCGGGACGTGTGAGGAGTCGATGGTTTATTTTAATGGCGTCCCGGATCACGGCAAAGGATTATATGTTTGTTGTGAGAATTTTGCTTTAAACGAGGCACAGTATAAGGGAGAGTTCGCAAAGAAACTGAAGATGAAGCAGCCGACTGTATTGGATCTGACAGCAGCTGCATCACAAACCGTAAGTAATTGATTTCATAATGCTTAGTCTAAACTTTATGTGGATAATGTTTTCAAAACACTAACTGAAATGCAATAGCGATGGGGGAGTTGATAGTATTTCCTATGCAGTGATGTTATCCAATCATAACACTGGCCATTTACTGACAAACCTTAAAAAGAGTCAACCTTAAAAATGGTTAATTTCAGACAGGGGGTCAGAATGAAGGTTGAAAATAATTGTTTTTCTGCATTTATATTTGATTTTATATATATATAAATATATATATATACACACGATAATTGGATCACGGCAGCAAGGCCCAACCAGCCAGACCCAAATACAGCACAGGCTGGCCCAGACACAACCAATCAATCAAGATCTTGCCGCAGGTGCAGAACCTTCAAAACTAAGATGGGACAACAAAAAAACAATTACTAAAGGAATGCTTGTGTGGTTATGAAAATTATAAAACCAATGTTCTGACATAACACCATAAATATGCCCACACAAGTCTTAAATATGCCCTCAACTAGTAAAGAAACTTGAAGGCTCAATCAGTCCAAGAAAAGCAATGCAGGTATTGCGATTAAAATTCTCATAGATAATGACACTCAACCCAGTGCTGATCTTTCAAGATTATTCCTCCATAAGCCATGGCTAATTTTACCCAAATTCTGGGCTGAAGCTATCTGACCTCACCTCTAAAAACACCAACACCCTCAAGGTGTGTTTGGCTCAAGTTTGGGTCAGGTGTCACACTAGGGTAAGTATAGTTTAATCACATACCTCTTACATTCCTGTCTGAATCCTCAGTTGATCACCCCACTCGTTGTCGAGCGCTCAACTGACATGCGTGCATATGCGTGAGTGTTTGCTAATCACGATTTTCCTTATAACCCCTCTTTCTCTCTCTTTACCTGCCGGAACAGGGACAGAGGTTAATTCTGGCTGAAGGGCATTCTGGGCAATTGACTGCTCATCAACCGCCAACTGAACTTTACCAGTCAGTCAAAGACAAGCAGCCAAAATGCTCCTCTGGGTAGCTGAGTGACAGCATGTAGACCCAGCCTGCATTAATTACATTACAGCACAGCAAAACTCACTTCAACAGACAGGCAGAATATCAGCGAAATATATATCAAATATCAAATCATGCGTGGCTGTATTTGCTTTCAAAAGTTGGGAAGCAATACTGACTCAAAATGTGTAACAAATGAAAATGTAAAAAAAAAAATTAAAAGACATACTTTTAGCTTCTTCTGTTGATAAGATTCACTATACAGTGCAAAATAAATAAATAAATAAATAAATTAATTAATTCAAATTCAAATTATTAAATTAAATAAAAAATTTTCTTTTGAGAGTTGGGAAGGCAAAATGTCTAACAAATGAAAACGTTAAACCAATTAAAAGAAATTATCTTCTTCGGTTGATTAGATTCCAATTCTTCCTATCTTCACTATACAGTGCAAAATAAAATAAAATAAATAAAATAAAATAAAATAAAAAAATATATTATATATAAAATAAAAAAACAAAACATTGATTTGGAACGTGTTTTGGAGAAAAAATGTGATTTTCCCCCCACTTTTAATTCTTTTCCTTTAATGAAAGGTTAGATTTTTGCTAATTTTATGAATTAAAGATCAAAAGGATAAACAATGCAGATTTATTTTTTACAGTCATCTTTGATCATATTTATCAAAGGTGCCAATAATTCAGACCATGATGCCTAATTTTACTTGAGGCAAGACTTAATCATGAAAGTGTTTTTTAAAATAATAATAATAAAAAAATATAATCAAGCAAAGTGATGATGATCAATCATCAAAATAAACTATTATCGGTTATCGACCATAACAAATATAATTCTAACACATGACCCCAAATTTCTATATCACTGCATTCCTAAATATAATGAATGAATCGAGCATACAAGAAAGTTTCAAGCAAGTTCGGAATGATTCAGGCTAAAATTTCAGTTTGAGGTTTCCACATGTCTTGCATGGTTTCTATGTGTGAAAACTCATCTTTCTGCAGTCATGTTGCCATGACATGGCTAATCTTTGATTGACGTGTGCACTCTAAACGACCTGACTGACACACACTTGGCCTGCCAATCACCTTTCAAATACAATCAATGAACACAGATCAGATCTCTGATTCACACTGACTCATCTTAAAGGGAAGGTGAAGAACATGTCTTTCTTTGTAGGAATGAAGGTTGGAATGTTACCATGGCTAGCTAGAATGATGTCTCAACGTTAGCAGCGAGCAGGCGGCAAAGGGGCCATATGATATTTCAAGTCATAATTCAGGTAAATTCAGACGTGCCAGAAGTCCACCAAGCTCTCAATGTCAAAAGATCAAGAAAACTCTGATTCTTCATTATATGACCTTTTTATAGTAAATACTGTACTTGATTCTTGATGTGCTGACAATGTAAGCATACATAACAATTGGTGTCCTTCTAACAAACCTTCCCGTCAAGACCGCGTCACAGATACTGTATATTCATGGAATGATGGCATGTGGTTGGAGCGCACACACGCTACCAACAGCCCTGCGGGGAAAACTCACTGCATGAATTTCGTTTCACCCAGTATAAACTCTGCACGGCACATTTGTTTGTGCGTGCGACAATGGTATTGGTGCAATACTATTTATCAAAGGCCTGTCTGTAGGTTATAGACTAGAATGGTACAGTAGGATCAAATGGGGGAAAATTCCACATGAAGACAAGTCACTATCTCTTCCTTTTACTGATGATTTCACATCAAATTTTCCTGAGAAATACTCAACTGCTAGTTTGCCATGTCCCCTTGATTGTGATGTCATCACACCTGACACAGTGAGAGCTCCAATCAAGAACACACTGTCATATGATCTCATTTCTAACTATTCATTTAAATTGTGTTATTGTATGAAGAAAGGTAATATTTACACAGAAATTTGTGAAATAAAATATACAGCATTTCTGTCAACCCAAAAGGTCATGGGTTTAGTTCTCAGGGAATGCATGAACTGATAAAATACATACATTACCTGCAATAGTGTTTAGAGTTTAGGCAGGGCTTGACATTAACGTTTTTGCTCACCAGTCACTGTGGCTAGTGGTTTTCCAAAGTTACTAGCCACTCAACATTTTCACTGGCCACAATTTTGACATCAACACCATAGGTAAAAAAAACTGTCATATAGATATTTTTAATATCATATCATATAATTTGGCAGCAGGTATATTAGGCTGCTGTTACTTTATGACCTGACGCACGGATCCATTATACTGTTACACATGCGTTTTCTTTCTCAACTGTTTACGTTCACTTAAAACATAACTGACTGAGTTTATGTGAATACTCGCCAAGGTCGGCATTTTGACATTATTTTGTGTGTATTTGACTGTTTAAGTGCAATAAGCAGTGAAAAACAACTCAATTTAGTACTGAAAGGCGGCTTTATGTGGCGCACTTTGGGTGTGAGGACAAAATCTGCAGGAGTAAAATTAAGCAAATTACGTTTTTTCAGTGTTTGGATAGTTTTGTGTTACCCAGCTCCTGGGTCATACGTAGCAACCCAGCGGTTGAGTTATTTATCGCAGGCTTTTTGCATCCTCTTCAGAAGAGAGCAGTTCTCAGTGCCATTGAATTGGTTTGTCTACATTTTATTTTATCTATAAAAATCCTTACTGTGCTGTAAATCAATTAATTTATGTTGTAACTTCTTCCTGAGTCTCTCCATCCCTGTTACTGACAATCCTCATTTTGGCTGCGTGAGATTCTCCAGCTTTATTGTTGCTGAGAAACCGAAGCGCGAGCTGTTAAAGCTCCGCCCTCTTCTGGAAAGGGGGCCGGGAGCAGCAGCTCATTTGCATTTAAAGGGACACACAAAAACACGTGTTTTTGCTCATACACAAATAGGGGCAAATTTGACAAGCTATAATAAATGATGAAGATGAAGTTTAAATGTAGGCAATATGTATAGCCTACATATTAAAAATGGTATAAAATATGCTATACTGTAAAATATGACCGAAAATAAAGGAAGTTATCATGCAAACCAGAGGTTGTGTGGTGTATTTAACAAAACTTTAGAGGATTTAAGTTAATTGGTAAGCACTAATTCATCTTTGAGGTAAAAACAAACAAACAAACAAACAAACAAACAAAAAACTAGTACTATAGTAAAAGTGAATTAATAAAATCAACCCATTATGCTGGGTTAAATAAACAACCCAATTTGCTGGGTAAAATTAGCCCAATATGTGTTATGCCCTATATTTATCCAGCCCATGGGCTGAAAACAACCCAAATTAGGTTGTTTTTAACCCAGTATTTTTAGAGTGTAAGTTTAGGGTCAGTATGATATTTTTTGTTTAATTTTTTTTTTTTTTTTACTTTTATTCAGCAAGGATGCAATAAATTGACCAAAAGTGACAGTAAAGTTTAACATTGTTTCAAGTAAAGGTTGAATTCGCCAAGCAGCTCAAACGTTTTCAACAATGACAGTAACATGAAATGTTTCTTGAACACCAAATCAGCATATTACAATGATTTTACATGCATATTTTGTTTTTATGATTTTAAATTTATGCATTTGGCAGACACAAAGCATCTTACATTTAAGGTATACATTTGATTAGTTCAAGCATTCCTTGGGAATCAAACCCATGTCCTTGGCTTGCTAACGCCACGCTTTAGTGTTTAAGTTACAAACTATCCTACTATCCTTAAAAGGGGTTTGTCAAAAGATCAGGTATATTACACTGCTTAAAAAGATACAAATTCTTCAGCGCTGCTCCAACACAAACCCACATCTGAGCCCTTCCACAAACTCAAAGCGGTCGGCTCATTAAACAGCCATTGAGGGAAACCACCTTGACTTTTATTGACCCTATAAATCTAGTGAGGAGTGGATGAGAGGTCTCTGCCTTAGAGAGCATTTAAAGACAAAGACTACTGGTCCTTCGGAGACAATAGACTTCCTGATTAACTATTAACAGCTTCAACGGTGATAACTTAATTAGGGGCCAATGATTGGGCTTCAGTAAGAGCCCGGGCTCTTTCATTTGTCTCCACTTGATGGACAGGCACTCCTTGGTTGGAAGTGGATTTTGTGTGTGTGTGTGTGTGTGTGTGTGTGTGTGTGTGTGTGTGTGTGTGCTGAAGAGTTTGTAATGGTAGTAAACAAACAACCAGGGTCCAAAATGAACACTAGCCAAGCACCAAAGGAAACCAATATTTAAAACTTTTCTATTGCAAATGAATGCAAAATCATTTTAAAGTTTAACCTACATACTGTACACAGCAAGCCAAACTAAGCTTATCTTACAATCTCAACATCTAATTAATGCGTTATTAGAAATGTTAGTAACAAAACCACAAAGTTTTTCAACATTTTTACTGCAAGTTACAGAATTACATCTACTATATCTGTTGTAGGTAAAGCAGCTAAATTGTTCATTGATTACTGGGACAAATATATATATCTTAATATAGTAATGCAAAGTACAGTTTACATGGCCAGCAAAATAGTAACTCATTTTAATTTTTCCAATTCTACTGAACCAAAAATTTTCACTTTGCAAAGAATAAAAATGTGCAAAAATATCACTTTAGTGGCACTGGACATGTTGGGGTAATGCGAGTTATGTAGTCAGATTACTTTTTCAAGCAACTAAAGTAACACATTACTTTTAAATTTACAAAAAAAAAAAAAAATCTGAGTTACTTTTTAAACCTCATGTTGAGGGAAATTAAGTGCAGAAACGTGTATGCTGTGTGAACATGAATAACACAAAATATACTTTATGTATTTAATCTCACTTTATTAACCGATGTCTTTGCTGCCGACTTTTGATGATCTAATTCAACCATAGTGATAAGTAAAAATGACTTATTTAACATTACAAACATTACACTTGTGTTTCATTTCACAGCCAAGGTGAAAAAATGTGAAAGTAACAATGTATTACTTTCCATAAAAAGTAACTAAGTAACGGAATTAGTTACTTTTTAGGTAGTAATTTCTGATCAGACCTGTCTGACTACCATATAATTCCCAGCAAAAACAAGTTACACATTAATGAAAGTGTATTTATGAGACTTCAGAAAGAAAATCTCCAAGTCTTTTGAGGTTATTCTTTGAGGTGTAACATCTTCAGTCTAAAATCAATAGTTTCAACCTTTCAAATTGACACTCAATAGCTCAGGAAAATAAACAGGAATTAGTGAAGCACAGCTAATGTGGACATCAATTCATAATCTTGACCTCCTAATCTGTGCACTGATTCAAGAAACATGGGGGAGGAAAATAAAATTAGCAATTAAAAGGAGTAATGTTTTAGCACCTAGTAACGTCATACTCTTTCCGTTTTTTCACCAGAATGAAAAAATGTTAAGATAAAGAGCTGCATGAATATATGCTAGGGGGTATTAATTACATTAAAACTAATATTATTCAAAGAAACCTATAAGAGGAGACTTTATCTGGTGTACTGTGACATCATTATTGTGGACTCACCTCAATTGTAAACTGCTTCCTCTTGAGTTTGAAGGCCAAGTCTTTTGTATCGGGTAGTTCACATGACAGACAGTTCAGATGGGGCAACTGACGAACATGCAGGAGACCTGAACAAACACAGAAGACGTTAACAGCGAATCATATCACTGTAGAAACGTGCTGGAAATACATACAGTCAGAGATATTTTTCAGTATACACTGCCATTCAAAAGTTTAGGATCGGTAAGATTTTTAAAATGTTTTTGAAATATGTTTCTTTTGCTCACCAAGGCTGCATTTATTTAATTAAAAATACAGTAAAAACAGTAATATTGTGAAATAATATTACAATTTAAAAGAACTGTTTTCTATTACGATATATTTTAAAATGTAATTTATTCCTGTGATGCAAAGCTGAATTTTCAGCATCATTACTCCTGTCTTCAGTGTCACATGATCCTTCAGAAATCATTCTAATATGATGATTTGCTGCTTGAGAACACTGTAAAAAATAGTAGGATTTACTTTGAAATAATTTTCACTCTCGAAATTACTAGTGAATTTTATAATTACACATAAAAGACAAGTGCCACATTGAATTAAATGTAAAATTTTAAGTAAAACGACGTCTCGTAAAACAATTTTTATTTTATTTACAACTTTGAAAAATATTGTTAATATTATTATTTTTGTGGAAACCGTGATTCTCTGGTGAACAGAAAGTTAAAATAACAGCATTTATTTGAAATAGGAATATTTTTTAAAATTATAAATGTCTTTACTGTCACTTTTGATCAATTTCATCCATCTTTGCTGAATAAAATCTTACTGACCACAAACCTTTGCACACTAGTGTACACAATGTAGTGCTTGTGGGGACGAAGGTGTATTTAGTGTTGGTCAGAGTTTTAATTAGCATTCAACAATGGCGAGTAAATGATTACAGAAGGTGCAACTTATGTGAATAGGTTTATTTTTTGGTTGAAACTGCATTCAAAATCCATTTGGCTCAAAAATCATTTCAATGGGCATGACGTTTCTGACTATATTGCACAGGCTAATAAACACGTTCTGTAGCAAATATTTTCCCCAGGTTTTGTTTTGCCTGTTACCTATTTAAACAGACTCCGTCTTTTATTGTCTGCTGAGTTTTACAGTGGGCACATGTAGCTATCATCTTTCACACTGGCCACTATAGCATTGTATCAACCATTATTTTATTAGCTGCACCAATGGGCAGAAACCAAAACATACGAGAGAAGGAGTGCAGCGGAGGGAGGAGAGAAATAGGTTGGTGGGAGGGAGAGAAAGCAAGAGAGGTGAGTGGAGGATGGGGTAAAACAAGGTCAGTTAGCACAGGGGCATGTTGGGAAGAGAGAAAGCTTTTTCGCCCTCTTTAATTCCTCCGTCCATCTTTTTTTTCCCTCAGTTATGTGGCCAGTAGAAATATGACATTAAAAAGAAGCACTGAAGACCGAGATGAGGGGGATGAGAGGACGGAAAGAGCATGTGTGTGTGTGTAAAGGCCCCGCTTGTAAAGGGACCCGTGCGCTAGGTTGATTCCGCTCGAGTTGATTCGCTGTGACAGAACTCCCAACATGCTTTGTGCAGTAGACGCACCACAGAAAAGAAAGAGTGGCCTCGTGTACGTCTTCACATTCACTAAGACCTTATGGCAAAGCATTATTCATGAAATGAGGCGAAAATCAATAGCAATAAATGTTAAAAAAAAAAAAAAAAAACACTAAAAAGTAAAAATACACACATTGCCGAAGCGTTTGTGAAACCACCTGGAAAGCATTGCATTATATTTTTAAAAAGAGGTACAACTCACATACTCATCAATAATTCACATACAACTGAAGCAACATTAATATCATTAGTGTCTTATTTGTTTACAAATATCTCATCTCATAAACATCTCAATACATGAACTTGAAATCATTAATTTCTAACATATGTATTGCTGAACAAATGCTCAATTACAATTACCACCCATTCAATACATGTGTGTAAGTTTTATCTTGTCAAATACCTATAAACAAAATTAATAACATTTTGACAAAAGTGACTGACCTAACAGTTTTTTAAATAATATTATAAAATGAATAACACTCTGACAAAAACGTAACTGTGATCTGATATTTAAATAAAATGTGAAATAAGAAATTAAAAACACTATATTTTTTTAAAGCAAACAAACATTTCAATTTATTTATTTATTTAATAAAAGAACTCGTTAAATTGAAATCATTATCAACATCTGATAAGCCTCTTAAAGAAATTAACCAATAAATATAAAAATACCATTATAAAATAAAATGATAAATATTAAAATAATGTAACAATAGACAACTCATGAAATCAAAAATGTTAGTGTGAGACTAATTTGTTCATAAATATCTGATAAGCATCTTAATAAAGAAAAATCATAAGTAATAAATAAACAAATAACACAAATGATCTCAGATGATTTCTTTATTTATTTAATAAAAGAACTAACTCATTAAATTGAAATCATTAGCATCCAATTTGTTCAACAACAGTTGAAGAAATTAATGAAATTAACAAACAAATAAATACCATTATAAAAAATATTAATAAATATTAAAATAATGTAACAATAAATAAAAGTACTACCTCATGAAATTGAAAACATTAGTTTTGTGTAGTTCATAAATATCTGATAAGCACCTTAATAAAGTAACTATTAACATAAGTAATAAAATAAGCAAATAAGTAAGTAAATAACTAAATTAATAATAAAATCATCTGAGGTCATTAGTGTTTGTGAACCACACCCCCTTAGGCCATTCCATACACATGGAGCAAATGAATGCAAGAAAGAAACAGGGCAGGGGGCGGAAACGAGGAGAGAGAACTGTAAACAAACTGACCTTTACAGAAAGACGGACACAAAAGAGATGAAAAGATAAAGCATGCAACATGAAGAGATGGCGAGAGAGTGTACGATGAAAACAAGGGAGAATATAAAGAGGCACAATGAGAGGGAAAAGGGACAGAACGGAAAGAGTGCGAGCCCAAAAGATCTTCCTCATCTGCAGTGTGGCCACAGAGAGGTTTCAGCCAGTATGAAAATATTGATTCTGCAACTCTGCGGCCCCTGAGGGCTGTGCTGGGTGCTTGTGTGTGTGTGTGTGTGTGTGTGTGTGTGTGTGTGTGGCAGCTGAATCTCCCCCTGGCCTGTCTGCCAAGGAGCACGTCTGATTGAACACGGCCACACTAACACGAGCTGACAGCTAGAGAGAGGTCCACCCTGCCTGCCCCTTTCTACTAATGCACTTTACTGAGCCAGAGTGTGTGTGTGTGTGTGTGTGTGTGTGTGTGTATAAGAGAGAGAGAGAGTCAGAAAGATAGGATGATGCAAAAGGCATGAATCAGACAAGGGACCAATAAAAAACATCTTTTGAAAAAAGATTTTCTGAAGAAATGTGAGGAGTGTCTGTTGTGATTCTAGGCTGTTGTGGATGGTTGTCAGGGTGTTGCTATGAATTTGTGTTCTATGCAGTTATTTATATACTATTAATTAAGTTTTAGTAATTTTGCTTTGTGCTTTTGTCCTTTTTAGTAGTTTTTTTTTTTAGTATTACTATTTGGCTTTATATACTATATGGCTTTATTTTAGTTTTAGTTCTAGTAATTTTACTTCAACTTATTTTATTTAGCTGTCAGGGGAATATTTCTATTTTTAAGTTTTTCATCTAATAATTATATTTTTTATATATTTATGTATTATATTATAATTTATATTTTTAGCTTCATTTTAAATAACAGAAGCAATTTTTAATAGTTTTAGTTGACAATAACAACAATGATTTCTGAGAAACGCTCATGTCATTGATTTACTATCATAGTTTTTGTTAATAATTTGAATTACATTTTATTTTTATTACTTGTTTTCACTTTAAATAATTTTATTGTGTTTTTGTCTTCTTTTTTATATATATGTCAATATAGCATTTATACATTTGTATTTATTCATTTTAGTTTATTTAACTTTAGTTATCATTAAAGTACTTGAACTTAACGTAAACGAAAATGAGAAATGTTGTTTTGGCAACTTGATAAAATAAGTTAATTATTAATATTTTAATTAACAAATTAATGGTTAATTAATGATAATAACCCAGGTCCTCATGACATTATGGTCACTAGATATGTTGATTTTTGTTTTTTATCAGATTTACTGTCAGAAATAAAAAAAATAAAAACATATTAGTGTCCATGTTATACATGTTACATGTAGTTACCATAGAAATAACTATAAATTATGCATAATTACAAGCAACTAACCCCACAACAAACCTAACCCTGTAGTAAGTATATGTAGATAATTAATATTACTCAATACTTAAATGTATAATTACATTGTAACAAGGACAACCAACTATATAAATCCCATTGGTCTCAATAGGTCTCAATTATTGCAGAATGACTTACAAGTCAATGATTAATACTTGTGCTTTTGTTTTTTTTGTCAGTGTATTTGAACCCTTGTATGTTTCTTCTCACCGTGATAATCTTTGTAAAGTGGGTTGGTCTCCTTCTCCGAGCCTCTGAATGATTCCAGAGCGATGGCTGTGTCACTCAGTCTGATTATTCGCCCCATTACGGCTCTGTTCTGAGAGTGCGAGATGGAAAGAGAGAGGGGGAAATGGATGAGAAAGACAGGAAATACATGAGAAGAGTCCAATTAAAAGTGTACAAGCAAATGTAGAAACATCTAGAGGGATGCTGAGAGCATCTCTTGCTAATTAAACCCTTCATTACAAGCAGGGGTTTCACTCTCTTTCTGAGAACTGAATTAGGTCAACATTATCTCTCTAAAAAAAACGGAGCAGGGTATTCCGGAGACGGAATTCATGATCTTACAACAAAGCCTGAGCTTACAGATCTAAAACCACCACAGTCACTAGTTAAATTTGAAAAATGTAACCATTTTACCAACACCACTCTCTATGATGATTGAGGTAGAGGATTACTTTTCCATTTTGGAAAAGTATTACTTTTCACACATATGGCGATATGGTCCAGAATTGGGGTAGAATATCATAGACACTTTGTGGGAAAGTAACCAATTAGAAACCAATCATGTTTATTTCCCCTGAAAATGTCAAATATAACATTCAATGCGTCAAAATGATGTTTTAACATACAAGCACTAGCCTTAATCATGGCATCCAAACTGGTATTATTAAGTTATCTTTGGATGCCACCTCTGTGAACTGCTGCCTTTGGTTGCGTCATGTAACATTAAATCCATCAGATCAGAGCAGAACATACGTTTGGTGCTCAAACACATTGAGAGCTCTGATTCCCTCAAACACATGCTCTCCAAATCTGTCTGTCTCTCTTACTCTGATCGCACAACTCATGCAGTGTCGCCATACGGCACAAATCTGGATGAACGCAAGCACAAAGCCACATCAACTCAGAGAAAGATCCAAAGATCTCGTCCGCATCAGAGCAAAGACATCTTACCCATCAATGCTTTCGTTCCAAAAATATCTGCTGTTAAATGGTGTAAATATGCCTTTTAGCTCATCAAGTTTTTGTGGCACGCAAGAATAACACAAATTTACATTTACACTTTGAAATGGACTGGCTCCTAATGCATTTCCAGTGATGATTTTAATGGGGAAACAATTGCAAAACAGATGTTTATTACAGAATTAGTGCTGTCAAATCGATTAATTGCATCGAACATAAAAGTTTGTGTTTATATAATATATATATGGGTGTGTGTGTATATATATATATATTTATATTTATATTTATTAGAGGTGTAACAGTACATGTATTCGTCCCAAAATAGTCACGGTACGGACATCGCGGTTCGGTCCATACAGTCAGACAACGAATACAGTCGGTCACAGGCGATCCACACTCCAATCCAGAAGGGGGCACGTGTGGTAATGCAACACTGTTTGCTAACAGCCACAACAGGAAAAAGAGCAGAAGAAGAACACACGATCTATGCATAGAAATGTTTACGTGTAATCTTGAGAATAATATCTCACGTAGCATTACATTTACCTCAGGCAAGTCATTTAGTGTCCACAGCATGTTAGTTCACTAGAGAAATGAACTCTAGAGGGAGCGTTTCACTAAATATATGCACTATATTAGTTTATATATTCATTATATTTACTTTACCTGTTAGTAATATTTTAATTATTTAATATATGTTTAAATAAATTTTATGAGAGTAACTGAATTTAATAGTTTGGGCTCAGTTGTTAATTGCAACCTTTAATATTATATAATGTGCAAGAAAAGGCTCCTTGTATGTAGTTTACATCATTAGCTGAGATAGATTTGTTTTATCCTTAAGAAAATGTTTATTATAACTGAATTTATTTAAAGAGACACAATTTGTTTAATAAAAAAAAAAAAAAAAAAAATATATATATATATATATATATATATATATATATATATAAAAACAAACAAACTTCTAGATTTAGATGTGATTAATCGATTTGACATCAGTAGTCGTAATTTTAAATAAACACAGGGGCATATGAAAACCTCTGACCTTGACCTTACTGATATGAAGACTGAATATAAGACTGAACAAACACAAACCAACAGTTGCAAAGGCCAATACAGATGAGAAAATAAGCCAGTTTAAAGTGTAAAAGAGCGAAAACACACAAATCAAAAACAGTATAAGAAGCAAATCTGCTGAGAGCGCCTCCTCCTGGCCAAAAACTAATACAGACCATTCAGAAAGGTAGGAGCACTCCAAAGAAAGGCTGTAGTGAAAAATTAATCTCTATGCCACTCCTGAATATTTCATACACTCCCTCTCTGTAGCAGCTGACGCGGCCTAATGCAGTTTTCATGCATCCGTGTCCTTTCTTTTTTCTTGCCATTCCTTCCTCTCATCTACAGCAGACTTTGAGAGCATGCGTGTTTGTGTACGCAGCCTTGACCCTTTTCCCAAATCTAGCATAAAAAATTTAACCCAAGCAACTGTGTTAGTGACAGTCGCTGCTACATCAACACTATCACACCAATTCAAACTAAAAATGCAATGCAACTGTACAACAGTTGGGCCAACACAAGTCCAGGATGGGATCCAAACAGATGGGTTAACAAAAGGTAGGGGAAGAGACACTGTTTTAAATCGATTGCTTGTGTTATTTATAATTCATAATGATATTAGGGAACATTGTGTAGTTGAACTGGTTAAACTTCTTGAAGCACCTATAAATAAAGATGTTTTTATTAAAACACTTCCGTTAATTAAAAACAGAGAAGATTATAATTTATGAAAAAAGAAGCATATGCAATTGAACCGAAGTACACATTTCATAGTGGCGAATGATAGGAAGCACATGCAAAGTAACCATTACAAGTACACAGCAAAACGATAAAGCAATTTATACATAAATTCATTCTGCCCATGTGTCATGAATGAAACCCATTATTTTTTTTAAAAGATATTTAGGCTTTTTGTTCAACTTTATTTTTCAAATATATCAGCAAGCCTTAATGCTCAATTTGGATTTTTGCTCAGATCTGATTATTTTTTTTATTTTTTTTTTTTGTATAGCTGTTCACATTGGCTGCGTTTACACTTGGCATTAACATGCCAACATGATGTTGTCCACATACGCATTGAAAAGACAAGTGTAAACGTGTTTGTGATCAGAATGTTATCCGATCAACGTGTCCTGGTACGGAGGTAGTCGAGGACGCATTGTGATCGGATCTCAGTGTAATGTAAACGCAATCCAGCCATTGTATCTACATTCAGAGGTTGATGTCATATAAATCCCTCCCCAAGTCTCTCTGCATGGCTGTCAGAAAGTAATGGATAGACGCAGTTGACAAGAAATTAACCTTCTTTGAACTTTACAATAAAGTCAATCTTTAAAACAGTTTATTTAGGCTTACATGATACCTTGTGAGTCATTTTTCATTTTAATTGTGCAACATTATCTAAACGAGGCGATCACGTATGTTTTTATCGTTTCAGTTTATTCATCCCCCATTTCTGTCAATATAGTCATTGTACGCTTTAACCTTAAACCCAGATGATGTGACTTGTTTAACATGATCAACCCACCCAGTTATTTTTGTATGAGTAACTCTGGAAGTATTTCTTCATTTAAAAAACTTAATTTGATCTTAGACCAGGAGATTGCATCAGAAAGTAAGTGAGTGAAAACAATGGGACACTGTTTAATTTGTATGGACTTTCCTATTAATTTGGTGTTGTATAGCTTAGTTCTAATTAATGCTCTTTAATGTGATGTGTGTTCTTTTATTTCTTTAATACAAAGGTGTTCAGATTCTGCCGTTTTCTACATATTAGGCTACAAAAACAATAAATGCTTGCGCGCTCCTTTCAATCATGAAATGCATTGGAAAAATCTTTTAATCATACAAGATTAATGTTGGGAAACTTAAATTTGTAGATTAAGTACTCTATTTGTGCTTGATTGTACTTTTGTTGAATAAATCACAAAAATTCAGTGCTGTGTGCACTGCATTGATAGAGGCTAAAGTGAAAGTTGTTTTACACTATGAAGCCATTTGAAGCTTCTGCCTTTCGAACATGCCTAATTTAAATATTGTGCGGGAAACAGAAATCCGATTGGTTATCCAGATACAGAGGCCACTTCACGTGAAGAAATGTAAACGCGTCACGTCCCTGATAGGCAAATGATCCGATCTGCTTGATAGGATCACGGTGATTGCTTGTAAATGCAGCCTTTATTGTTTTAAACGTGGCTAATATCAGATTTCCAGTGTGAACTGAGCAGGGTTCTGAACTGACCTGCATGTGCTAAAGAATGATACAAACAGGTGTTACCAGGTTTTTACCACAAAATCCACTCAATTGCTTCTCAAAATTAGTCCAAAACTAGCCCCGTCGCGTTCCGTGGGGTATCCGGGTAAAAATCGCGTTCCGGTGCTTAAATATCGCGTTAGTGTGGTCGCTTCAACAACCCACGGAAACAGTGAAAATGTAACCCAATCCCAATTGTGATGATGTTGGGTATGTAAAATCTTTGAATAGACTTTCATGAGCGATGAATGTTGATCTCGAGTAACGTAAAAATCGCATGAATTCACTGCGGTTCACACTGCAGTCGCATTACAAAACATCTGATCTGTATTGGATTTAGTCGGAATTGAAAAGATCAGATTCCATGTGGTTTGTACTGTTTACACTGTCATGGAGAAAACAGATATGAGTCACATGTGGGCAAAAAAAAAAAAAAAAAAATCAGATTTGGGCCACATTTACCTGCAGTGTGAATGTAGCCTAATTTACATACACAGTGAACTTCAAATAGATTAGAAAGAACATTTTAATGACACAAGTAGAACATTTCTACATACAGTACTTTAGTTGCACATAAATTATCATTCAACTTTCCCCAATTTACGTAATGTAAAGAAGCAAGTTTTATGAACATTTATACAAATTTGTCTAATGAATGAGGCCCAGTTTCTGCAACAGTTGGAATTTGATCTTTTTGTGGGGAAATCTGTGCAATTAATAGATTTTAATATTGCAAACAGTGATAAATATAGACCTTATAAAGCCCCGCCCCTTTTCAGCACTGCACTCATTGTGTCTTCCGGTTTGTAAATCCACAGCATGAAGGTAAGATCTTACGGATTTATGAATGAACCGCTTATTTTAAAATCTTTCCAGTCTGCTGACATTTGTTATGACATCCACTTCAGACATTACACTGCCGATTATAACTTTCGTTAACTCTACAATAAGTAAATCCACTTCACTAGCTAATTACTCTTCAACAGCGATGCCATATACAGAACTACCGCTAAAAATGTTCAAACACAAAATTGTAAAGATGGCTGGGCACTTGTTGAACAGATTCAATGAAGTAATTGATAACCGAAACTTAACACATCTAAGATAGACCTGCTCTACAAGTCACATCAAAACAAACCAAAGTCTAGACATGATAGCAGTCTAGCTCTTCCGTCTCCAAAGCTGTCATTCTTCAGACTGGGTCTCCAGGGTCCTGACCCAACAGAGGCTGTATCTGTAGGTGTAGTGGACTATGACTGTTTGAGCAGAGATTGATTAAAGATTCAGATGGACTGTGGCTTTAATCTCGTCAGAGATTTTCAATGCCCGGCCCCTTCCTGTCAACATTAAAAATACATGACAGGATACATGACTTTTCATTACAAGTCGCATCAGATGGACTTCAGATGAGGTGCTAATGCGAATAATGGAGGATTAACATGGCAGTTCTACAGAAGTTGACCCCACGCTTAGTACTTAAAGCAAAAATATTAATTCCTCACACTATACACTAGTAATGGTACTGTACATTAAGAAAACCTCTTCAAGCTCCACATACAAGCAGATGTATTGATACAAAAGCTTTTGAGATTTAGACTGAAGTCCAAATCTGTCACAAAAAAACAACAACAACAAAAAAAAAAAACGTGCACAACATTTTGAAACTAAAAATAAAATATTCAATCTTAAATGACCCAAAGACTTCATTATTGTATTGAATATTCAAAGGCTACATTGTATTTTTAAAGGTAAAGTATGTATTTAATTAATCAAAAGCAACTGTAATAATAATAATTATAATTATAAACAATGAAAGAAAAAAGAACAACCATTCAAAAGTGTGGGGTTGGTAAGATTTTGTTTTTGTGTTTGGAAGTCTCTTCTGCTCAACAAGGCTATAAACAGTAATATTGATAACCGTTTTCTATGTGAATATATGTTAAAATGTCATTTATTCCTGTGATCAAAGCTGAATTTTCAACATCATTACTCCAGTCTATAGTGTCACATGATCCTTCAGAAATCATTCTAATATGCTGATTTGATGATTTAGAAACATTTCTGATTATTATTAATGTTGAAAACAATTGTGCTGCTTAATATTTTTGTGGAAACATTTTTTTTCAGGATTATTTGATAGAAAGAATTAGAATTTATTTATGAGACACAGGGTCCTATCATACATCCGGTGCAATGTGATGCAAGTGTTTTTTCCTAGTTTCAGCCCAACGCAGTTATCATTTTCATGTCCTGTGCCACGTTGTTTAAATAGCAAATGCATTTACACCCATTTGTTCGCCCATGGGTGTGCTGGTCTGAAAACGAGGCGTGTTCAGGCGCATTGTTGGCATGTTGTTATTTTAAGGCAACTGAAATAGACTGCACCATTGACCAACTGAAACCTGGTCTAAAATCAATGCCACAATATTTTTTTGTTATTTAAAGAGCGCGTTAGTAACATGCGCCTACAGGCGGGTGCACAATGCGCGTACACTCTGCTTGTTACACACAGCAGCAGCACACAAACATGCCAAATACTAAAAATAAAAGGATTACAAAGTAAAAGATTATTATTGTGTGCATAAAGATAAAAATGCTTTGGTGGAATCCGGCTTGTGCCGTAGATGGTCTGCTCGCGCACTTTAACCTCGCGCACAAGCAGATCCGTTTCCTCGCTAGAAAAGCGTTCAGTTTTTCCGTTTGCAAATTCTGCCATGTAAATAGCAAATCCGCCATGGCGCGAGCACAACTGGCTTTTAAAGGGAATGGGAGATGAGACTCTGACTCTTATTGCACATTACAGCCGAAACACACCCATGACTCATTAAGAGACTAGGGATAACCCTTCTAGACCATGTGCCGGGAACGCCAACCATTTTTCCCATCGTTTAACTAGCAAAAGCGCCAAATGCAAGAAAAAAAAATCAACGCTGGCCAGTATATGAAACAATGTCAATCACCAGTTGGCTGGTATCATATTTTATGAATTCTAACAATGCAATGTTGTGAGAACATGGATGTAAACAAACATGAATGACGTTTGGGACAGTGCTGCACTGTAACGAAAGTTTAAGCTTTGGCAATCAAGCGCGAGAAGACGCAAAAGGGAACTCAATTCGTTACTCACGTGTCGTGTGGGAAGTTTAGTGTACGCATACATCCGAAGCACGCGCCCAAAATCCGCGTCTCAGACAGCGCGTGAATACTGAATTGAGCTCTTTTTCACGTCTTTCTTGCGCTTGAGTGAACATATTCACAAACATTTATGACATAAAATAGTAAACACAGTCGGGTATGGCTTGAGCGAACATAAACGGACGAAAAAGACAACACGTGTACAGTATCAGTATAATGGATCCGTGCATTAGGTCTTAAAGTGACAGCAGCCTAATATTTCTGCTGCTGTCTGAGTTTTTAATGTTAATCAAACAAAAAAGGACAAAAAAAAATTCACTCACTGCTCTTGACTGAATAACTTTTGAAACTTTAATAAGGATTAATCTATTTTTAATTTATACAGTGAAGACCAGTGTTTACATTTGATTACTTTATTCAATGTCTCTACCTGAAAACTACTGTTACTTGTCTTTAATAATGTTTTACATTTATATTAGTTAGGCTAGTAGTTTAAGCTGTAGTAATTGGAATAGAGAATTGTGAATTTTCACTGGTATCTAAAATTGTTGTGTCAAAACTGGCTGTTTTTGCATAAACAATTTAATGGCCGATAAAAAAATATTTATGGCTGGTAAATTTTAATAAAAGTCACCAGCCATTGGCAGGTGTGGCAAAAAGTTAGTTTTAGGCACCGTTTCCATCACATCCGCTCCGCAAAACCACTTTCAAACCAATCACAGCGTTTACACCGCTGTGTGCCCCCCGGCCTCCCTCAGAGGGGTTTTAGCACTTTGTCTCCAAACAGACAAAGAACAGCGAGATCTTGTCTTTTGAGCGCACTTAGAGCACAGCGGCTGTGGCCTCACTCTCGTTGGCTAATGGAGGCACAAAGAAAAGGGCCTCTCAGGAACCGAAAGACGCTGAAAGAGAGAAGCACCCAGAAAGACTCGAGACTGACCATTGGGTGGCTGAATGCAAAGTTGAGGGCCTCAGACAAAGAACTGTGGGTTCACGCGCCAATGAAGAAGCTCCTCTGAAGGCCAAACATACATGTACTCAAACAGATACACACACAGGCCCCCTGAACCCCAGCCAAGCGGAACCTCATTCACACAACGGAGGGGGGTCGACTCTTTGACTCCAGCTCATGGGGCGGTTATGGTGTGCCAGGGTGGACAAACTTATGGTGACCTCAATGCTGGTCCATGTGACTGACAGTTAAAAAAAAAAAAAAAAAGTCTAAAAAGGCCATTTTGCAGGATTAGTTCTGGATGTTGATGTTGGAAATCACAAGTATTGATGGTACCGTTAATTCAAAAGTTTGAAAAGACAACATAAAACAAAAATAAATTAGATATATTTTCTGAGGAAAATGTGAGTGGTGCTTGCCTGCCAAGATAGAGGCTGCATCCAAAAATCACATATATTCTTGATTGGTACTTATTCTGAGCAAGTTATTACTTCATGACCACTAAAAAAAGTACATTCTATTAAGTATGAATGTGTGTAGTATGAATATAATCCACATGTACTACATTCACCATGCTGTCATTATCCTGTGACCAACCAGCGTCAGTTAGGTCGCTTCACTGCCATTCACAAATCTTCTCCCGTGGCCTCATGGGATAGTAAAGTGTCCATCGTATGCACACTTCAGAATCCCGTCGAAAGTAGTAGGTCATATAAGTACTTTTATGAGTCCTGTTAATTAATTTCAGAAATAATTATTTTATCACATACTGTTTTTCGCCTACTATATAGTAGGGAAGTATGCGATTTCAGATGCAGCCAGAGTGTTGTGAATAGCTGAGTAGTTGCTTCTGCTCACCAAGGCTGCATTTATTTGATCAAAAATACAGTAAAAAAAAAAAAAAAAAAAAAGATTGTGAAATATTATTACAATTTAAAATATCTGTTTTCTATTTGAATATATTGGAAAATGTAATTTATTCCTGTGATCAAAGCTGAATTTTCAGCATCATTACTCCAGTCTTCAGTGTAACATGATCCTTCAGAAACCATCAATGTTGAAAACATTACCATTTTTTTTTTTTTTTCCAGGATTATTTGATGAAAAGTAAGTTACACAGCATTTCATTGAAATAGAAACCAGAAACTATTTGATTAATCATACCTGTATGAGGTGGGAGGGTACAGTCACCATAGCGACCGAGAGTGAAGTGCGTAACAGGCCTCGGAGGGCATAGAGAAAGGTGGTGAGGGCGTGGCAGTGGGCGGGGTTATCCTTACAGCACACATCATCCCCCCACAGTGCAGATCCCAGAGAATGAAGACCCAGCCGCAGGACATTCCGAACCTTAGACTACAGAGGTCAAAAAGATGAACATAAAACATTTGAATTTAAAACAACACTGGATATGTACAATTCATCTGAACAAATCCCCATCTGGCTTTTGCAATAAATATTTTATTAAAGCACTATAGGGAAAACTTAGTGTTCAATAATGCATGAATAAATATCTTACAGCATTTTAATAAGTGCACCTTAATTTAGAATAGAAACAAGGAGAAACCTGTAGTGCATGGCACTTCACAGTAATATATCAAATTATACTTCACAACATGAATATGGTACAACAAAGATAGCTATGAATGGATAAATGGTGGTAAAAAATAAATCAATATGCAAATAAATGCAAGAAAGACAACCAATTACAATTCAGTATGCAAATACTGAATACCAACGCTGTCACTGTTAGTTCAATTTCAAATAACAAACCATCGGCATCAATGAGAAACTTATAAGAGACTTTAATCGTAAACTTTTTAGAGCCACCATGAAATCAAAATGAACATTTCTTATTTTTTATGGACTATTGCAGTATTTATTATAAAATAAAAAAACAAAACTAATTCGCCAGTGGTTCCCTCAAGATCTTCCTATGGGATTTTATAATGGGGGTTTACGATTTATTTGTAAAATAAAGCCTGTGGTAAACATAACTTGCCACATTGTAGAACAAAACTATTAAGTTATGTTTATCATAGACCTTACTTTACTCATAAATTGAAAAACCCCATAGGAAAATTTTGAGGGAACCAGAAGCGAATTAGACTTCCATGTTTTGACGTCATCCCTGCACCACTCTCTAGATCCAACCGTCCAATTAATTCCCAATGGACAAAATCAAGTCCCACCCTATTTTAACAAGGTTAAAATAATGAAAATAATGGAGGAGGAGAAAGAAAAGGAGAAAGAGAAGGACTGTAACAATGCAATCATTTAAATTGTGGATTTGCTTAACTATAAACAATACTATAAAAATCAAGTGAATATGCATAAAATGAGCAATTATTTTATATTATTAGTAAGATTTGACTGTTTAAGTGCAGTCTGTGCTTCTGTCTTGTATTGTTTTTTTAATAAATGTATGTTGAAATCACAGGACAATACTTAATTTACTAAAATTAGAGACTCTCAACAGGACATGATTAGCTATTGTACAATTTCACATTTATACTCTCTCTATAATGAATGAGAGGGAGAGAGAGAGAATGGTGAAAAGCAAACAAAACAGTGCCCAAATAGTATGTCATACATAAGTGTGCAATGACTTGTGTAACTAAGTCAGTAGTGGAATCCTGTCTGTAGTGAAAAGCCTTTTGTCTGTTGGAGTGAGGGTCATGTACCTCTCAAACAACTTGAATCAATGAAACAAACGGCCCAGCCAAGACCACTCAACAGCACGGTCAAACGGAACACGATGGTCAAAAGTGATTGGACGACATCTTCCAATCAGGACAGTCGCCTGACATGACCACAATGTGGCTGTCAACCTAAGAGCCAAAATGTCTGCTTCCAACAAGTGCCAGGAAATTCTTGGCACGTTTTCCACCAACATCAGCCAAGCTAAGGGGCCATGGGTGAGAGATGTGCCCTCTACAGTGTACAAAGCCTGAGATAGAGTGACAGAGAACTGAACCTTATTCACAAACCATCAAAGACCATAGAGCTTATTCTGAACCTGCTAAATAGAGATAGAGAGGACACCTGTCTCAGATGAGAACATCTACAAGACTGGCCTCAGGGAACCGTGTGAGACACCAATACAAGTTTCAACTATCTTGAAAAAGCAGGACAACTTCATATTTGCATATTTATGAGGAGATGATGATCACAGATCATACCTAATAGCTTTGTAGTCTTTAGTAAGCCATTCGGTGACAAATACACTTTTTGGACAAGCTGTAGACTTGCCAACACAACAAGTTAGCTGCTGTAGAAGACAAATTAAAGGGTTAGTTCACCCAAAAATGAAAATTCTGTCACCCTCATGACGTTCCAAACCCGTAAGACTTTCGTTTATCTTCAGAACACAAATTAAGATATTTTTGATGAAATCTGAAAGCTTTCTGTCCCTCCATAGACAGCTACGAAACTGAAGCTTTGATGCTTCAAAAAGTTTATAAAGTGATCGTAAAACTAATCCATATGAATTGAGTGGTTTAGTCCAAATGTTCTGAAGAGACACAATCGGAACAGAAGCTTAACTGAACCTGCTTGATGCATGAAAACAAACCTCTTCCGGAAGCTCAAATGCGCTGCGTAACACAGGAGAATGCATCTGCTGCGGCGTAACACATGAGAATGAAACTTACTGGTTCTTGCAGAAGCTCAAACGTGCTGCGTATCGCATGAGAATGAACCTCATTGGTTCTTGCTGAAGCTCAAACATGCTGCGTAACACGAGAATGAACCTCATTGGTTCATGCTGAAGCTCAAACGTGCTGCGTAACACGAGAATGAACCTCATTGGTTCATGCTGAAGCTCAAACGTGCTGCATAACATGTGAGAATGAACCTCAGTGGTTCTTGCGGAAGCTCAAATGTGCTGTATATAATCATAATTACACTTCGGATCTTGAACTGCCAATCAGGAAACAGTGCAAAATAATATTTCCATGATTTTTACAGGCTCTATATACATGGAAATATTATTTTGCATCCTTAATTAAAGGGAAAGATAAAATGTAATTCTGGCTAATGTAACTGTAGAAAACACTCTTAAAAATGTAGAAATGGTCCTTAAGAAAAAAATTGTTTAAAGCTATTATAATCTAGCTTTTACATCATCCTACACTTTTAAAAGTAATGGTTCTGTATTGGGATTGATGGTTCCATGAAGAACCTTTAACATCCATTGAAACTTTGCATTCCATAAAAGTTCTGTAAATGTTCTTCACATAAAGAAAAAAAATGTATGTAAACTGTTCACTGGTAGGTTCTTTGGGGAACAAAAAATGGTTCTTCTATGATATCGCTGCGAAAACTCCCATTTAGAACCTTTATTTTTAAGTGTATATAGGACAGAAAGGTTCTATTGATATTATTGTGCATAGGCCTTTATTCAATGAAATCGTTGTATACTAAACAGCCTGCTTATGTCTTTGATATAGAGAAAAGGAGGGTAGATTTCTTAAATAAACCAGCTGAAAATAGTCATGGTGTTGAATTAGGTCTACCGCCCTGCTTGTTCTCCTCACATCAGCCTTCGTCCACTGACAATAAACACCCTCCACGCCGTCCAGCAATCACAAGCATCTTAAGTTAAATAAACCTCATTGTTTGACTGTTTCCAAAGCTTCTTGAGGGTTGAGCTCGACATTTCACCAGAGAGGGTGTTCCTGACTGGCTTCCTCTTTGCCTTCAGCCACACTCCAGCTTTTTTATCACTCACACTCTTTTCCCCACTATGTGTGCATGAGAAAGATGATATGCTTATAACCAATTCTGATGGTAACAAACACAACTGCTATTCTTTAAAATAAAATAAATGTCCACAACCAAAGCTAACACAACCTATAAAATGTTTTACTTTAAGTTTAATTCAAACTTTATAGATCATTGCAATCATACTAGAATTGAGTCGCCAATCTGACAAAAATTTTGGTCAGTCTCACTGTTGTCCCTGTTTGCTCTCATTCTGAACATTCTTGCCTTTGTGCCCATGTTCTCTCAACCTCATCACATTCCACGACCTCTGCCAACAGAACGGCACTGTTTGATGATGTAAGCGCTTAATCCGTCGTTTGACTGACGGGGATCGAGGACTTCCAGGGTGAGGAGCCCGAGGTGTCCATCAGTGCCATGGATTCAAAGAAAAACACTGCAAATATCAACAAGAAAGAGCTAGCATAAACGAGACTGCAACTACTAAACAGAATCAGACGTTACATTTAATTGGGAACTTGATACAATCAGATTTTAATTTTTTTTTTCAAAAAATAAGATTGTTTACATTGTTTACATTGTCTTCATGTAATCTAACAAAACTGTACACAGACACGATTAGCTTGTCTTTAATTAAATTAGAACTCCACTTAATTTTTATTTTGTTCTATTACCATTTTCTATTTTAGCAGAATTTTACACAACAAGCAATTTCTCTTTTGTAATTAATTGCTTGTTTGGTTGACATAATCCTACAGTGCAACTACAACATGTGCAAATGAAAAAGAAATCTCTGAAATATAAGATAAATAAAATAAAACACTGTTTTAAAGACTGGAAAACCCTGGAGTAAATTTTACTGTCATTTGAGAGACTTTATATCATTACTAATATAATAATTTGATTTAAGCTGATGAGCAAAACATTTTTTTGCTTTTTTTTAAAAAACATTACTGTGTGTTGGTGTGGGAGTAAATATAGTTATAGTTCTAGGTGTGAACAAGCCTTTAATTTTGAGTTCTGTGAGTTGTCAAATTCTTATTCTTGTTCATTTTTAAGGATTGTTTAGGTTGCTTAATATTGGGATGTTGTTTTTCAGGTACTGAAAATTATGTGACGAGCTTAATTAGTTAATTTTTGCACAGTTGGTAAGACTGAAATTGATAAAAGAGTTAAAAACAGAAGGTTTTTATTTGCAAAAGTGAGGTCAAACTGTAATTTTTTCTCCAAAATGTCTTCATGTGATCTAACAAAACTGTACACAGACACAGTTATCACAACTGAACTACAACTCCATTTAACAAAAGAATAAATAAAGAAATACTAAAGAAAATTATTTCATTTTACCATTTGCTATATTAGTAGTATTTAATGGAAGCTTGTTTCTAACATGGAATAAAAAAATTAAAAAGTTAATTGCGACTTTATTAACTTTAATAGATTTTTTTCTCTCTGAATTGGAAGAAATGTCTGAAAAAAACTCGCAACTGTGAGAAAAAAAAACATTATTGTGAGATAAAGTCTCATTTACCTTTTTTTTTTTGTTACTCCATGGGAGGAAAAAGAAAAAAATTGTGAGATGTAAATTCATAATTCCGAGAATTGTGAGATCTTAATCTGATAAAAAAAAAAAAAAAAAAAAAAAAAAAAAAAAAAAAGTATGTGAGTTGTAAACTCTCAATTACAAGATCATACCTTGAAATTGCATGAAACTCAAAATTGTGAGATATAAAAGTTTTTTAGACTCTGGAGTAAATTTGAATGGGATTTTTGTAAGGTTACACTAACTTCATGTAATAAAGGTATAGATCTGTTTACTTTAAAGGCCCCAATATACTTCAAGCGAAATCGAAGAATGAACTGGTGTGACGTCATTTAGAACAAAATCAGGCCAAAAAACATGTGTTCGTTTCGGGAGTTCAAAATAGCTTCCCAAAGCGAACTTTCCAGAAAAGTTCATTCCAGCTGGTAAACACCTTTGAAGTACCATTGGTCCGTGATGATGATGTAATAGTTAGGTGTGTTCTAAGGCTCCACCTTCTTTGGCCTAGAAATCTTCTCCGGTTCATTTTTTTCCTGTTCAGTCCATCAAGGTCAGACATCCATGAGTAAAAACATGAACACACTGGAGAGCCGCTTTATAGCAGAAAATAAAGTTGCGATTCTAATTGAAAGAGAAACTGACAATGTTTTTTCCAACGCTATCTCACGACCAATTTGTACGTATTTTACGAGGTGGCTAATTCGTACGAATTCATACGATTTGTCTAAACCTCAGTGACAGGGAAGGTTTAGGGGTAGGTCATTCGTACGAATTCATACGAATTTAGCAACTCGTAAAATGCGTACGATTTAGCAACTTACGAATTCATACAAATTAGCCACCTCGTAAAATATGTACGAATTGCCGTGAGATCGGGTGGGTTTTTTAATGTTATATACTGTAAAGATGCTTTCTTTAAAACAATCTATTATTTAAAGTGACACAAAGTTTGGTCACTAGACCATCTCTGGAGTTCACCACATGACAGAAGCCACATTAGAGCCACATAAAGTTAGAAACTGATTAAAAATAGCGAGTGTATCCTCAAGCGGCCGGGTCCCAAGAGCGGCTCAGCAGATGCAGTGCTGATGTGGAAGTCAAGACAGGGGCTATCATGGGGCCGTTTCTGAGAGGGGCCCCCAGAGGGGCCAAGCTCCCCTGCTTCTCAGTAGGAGCTAATGAATATGAACAGACAGAGGGCATATTGCCCAGTGTCTGTCTTGGCCTGTTTACCACAAAACTAATAGGACTCAGCTTTAAGGAAGAGGAACCCAAGGGAATCCATCTCCCTCCTGAGAGAGATTCAAGCACAACATGGAGAAACTGACAACTGAGGATAAGAAAAAGAGGAATAAAGGTGGAAAATAAAATAAAACATACAGTCTTTATATTCGACGTTCATTTCTACTTCCTAATTATCACAAGCTATGAAAAAGACACATTACAAAGGAAGTGAAAGCACAGAAATCAGGCAACAATTAGCTAACCGAGACCAATCAATGAGACAACAAATTAAAGGTCTTGTAAAAACATTGCCTGAAGCAAAATGCTTTCATTGTTCCCGAGGTGTGAATGACAGAGAGACTGTTAACTGTGCATTTCATTATAGCCTTTTTACTCAATTTAAGGCAGGACACTACAGGCAAATTTTTAATGCATCTTTCAATAATGAGATTTTGGCCTTTTTGGCTTTTCATAAAGTGTTTTTTCAAACTAGTGGAAAGAAAACATCCAAAATACACATTTAAATGTATCTTTTATAGCACTTTGTGTATTTGCGAATGTAGATTTCAATTAAAGTACATGTCTTTAAAGGCTGTTTACTCAAAATGAGTTTTTTCAGAAATCTCCACTTCAGAAGAATAACCGAAAAAGCAGAATTGGGGCACTTTAAAATCATAACTGCTGGAAAAACGTTATCTGCATGATCACAAGAACAACAGAGACAGAGATAATAACAAATAGTAGGGATGCACCAATATGAACATTTTGGCCGATACAGATAACCGATAATTCTTTATATTTGAAAGCCGATAACTGATATATTGGCCCATAAATCTAAATCCAAATTTTTATGTAATTTTTGAGAGCCTGATTACAAAGACAAAAGTTTCACCATTAAAGCCATGTCCCAAGCACTTTATGAAGCCAATATGACAGACTTACACTGTACATTGTACTTAACTGTATTTTCCTTTTTGAAGTGATTTCAATCATATTTTAAGCAATTAAAAACCATCATGGCAGACAGTGCACATCTGAAGTGTCTCAGCTGAAGGAAATAATCCATTATTTATCGTCTTTAATATATCAGCCAAATATATTGGCCGATACCGATATGGTGGCCGATATATCGTGCATCCCTAACAAGCAGCTAAACAAATGGTAACCAACCTGGGGTGTGGATCCATCAAACCCTTCCTTCCGGATGACTGTCTGGATGGACTTCAGGAGAGCTTGATAGGGCGATGGTAACGGACTAAGAGAACATGGGAGAAGAACAAAACATACTTAACCCTAAAACAGGCAAGAGTAGAAAATGATCAGCAAAAAAATCATTTCATGTTACTTTTTATATCATCTGGACTTAAGTTAAACATATCCAAAGGAATTTTTGAAATATTTGATATAGTTAGGATTTTGTGAGTTGTTCTCCCAGGATACGGTGCCCTATTTAGGTATAAAAAAAGGTTTCTGTGATTTATTTGATGCAAAAAAAGTAATATGCAAAATATGCTTCATGTATGAAATGTCTAAGTATCCTAAAATTGAGGCATATACATTTCTTATATTTGTTTACTGCTCAAATGTTTCAACTTCAACCTCAGGGGTGGGAAACTCTAACCTTAGAGGTCTGCTGTCCTGCAGGGTTTGGCTCCATCCCTAATCAATCATATAATGTAATTTATGATACAACTTATAATTTTCTAAGTAACCTTGAAGACTATTTTCAGGTGTGTTTGATCAGGGTAGGAGTTAAACTTCATCGCCTTAGCATACCAGATAGCTTAGAAGACCTCGATGTTGAAACAGAAACTATTGCCTCTGTCTTTTCCAGCACATTAGACTTGGTTGCTCCTTTGCGTTTAAAAAAGATTAAGGAAATTAATCCAACGCCGTGGTATGATGAGCACACCCGGGCCCTAAAGGTAGCAGCCAGAAAAATGGAGCGCAGCTGGAAGAAAACAAAACTAGAAGTTTTTCGCATCTCGTGGAGAGAGAGAATGATTGAGTACAGAAAGGCCTTAAAAACTGCTAGATCTGCCTATTTTTCAAAACTTTTAGAAGAAAATAAGCACAACCCTAGGTATTTATTTGATACAGTGGCTAAATTAACAAGAAATAAAGCTTCAACTTCTGATGTTTCCAAAGAGCACAGCAGTAATGACTTTATGAACTTCTTTACTTGTAAAATTGATAATATTAGAGAAAAAATTATAACCATGCAACCGTCTACTACAGTATTGCGTCAGACAGTGCATTGTAGTGTCCCTGAGGAAAAATTAAATTCATTTACTGCTTTAGGAAAGGAAGAATTGTCTAAACTTATTAAATCATCAAAATCAACAACATGTATGTTAGACCCTATACCGACTAAACTATTGAAAGAGATGCTTCCAGAGATCATAGATCCTCTTCTTAATATCATCAATTCATCTTTATCACTAGGATACGTACCAAAAAGTTTTAAGCTGGCTATTATTAAACCTCTTATTAAAAAACCACAACTTGATCCTAGAGAATTAGTCAATTACAGGCCGATCTCAAATCTCACTTTTCTGTCAAAAATACTAGAAAAGGCAGTATCATCACAACTATGTTCCTTTTTAGACAGAAATAGTATCTGTGAGGATTTCCAGTCAGGATTTAGACCGTACCATAGTACTGAGACTGCTCTCATTAGAGTTACTAATGATTTGCTCTTATCATCAGATCGTGGTTGTGTCTCTCTATTAGTGTTACTGGATCTTAGTGCTGCATTTGACACTATCGATCACAACATTCTTTTAAATAGACTCGAAAATTATGTTGGCATTAGTGGAACTGCATTGTCATGGTTCAAATCATACTTATCTGACCGTTATCAGTTTGTAGTAGTAAACGAAGAGAGGTCATATCGATCACAGGTTAAATATGGAGTACCGCAAGGCTCAGTACTAGGACCGTTGCTTTTCACTCTGTACATGCTACCCTTGGGAGATATCATTAGGAAGCATGGCGTTAGTTTTCACTGTTACGCTGATGATACTCAGCTCTATATTTCTTCGCGCCCTGACGAAACTTACCAACTCACAAAATTAACAGAATGCATAGCTGATATAAAAAATTGGATGACCAGTAATTTCCTACTTCTAAATTCAGAAAAAACAGAGATTCTAATTTTTGGACCAAAAACCTCTTCACGTAATAACCTAGAATACTGTCTAACACTTGATGGCTGCTCTGTTAAGTCTTCGTCGTCCGTTAGGAACCTGGGTGTGCTCTTTGATACCAATCTCTCATTTGAAGGCCATGTTACTAGCATCTGTAAAACCGCATTCTTCCATCTTAAAAATATATCTAAACTACGAAATATGCTCTCAATGAAAAATGCAGAACAGTTAGTTCATGCGTTCATGACCTCAAGGCTAGATTACTGTAACGCTCTACTGGGTGGTTGTTCCGCTCACCTGATAAATAAACTACAGCTCGTACAAAATGCAGCAGCTAGAGTTCTTACTAGAACTAGGAAGTATGACCATATTAGCCCAGTTCTGTCAACACTGCATTGGCTTCCTGTTAAACATCGTATAGATTTTAAAATCTTGCTAATTACTTACAAAGCACTAAATGGTTTAGCTCCCCAGTACCTGAGCGAGCTCTTAAAGCATTATAGTCCTTCACGTCTATTGCGATCTCAGGATTCAGGCCAGCTGATAATACCTAGAATATCAAAATCAACCGCAGGTGGTAGATCCTTCTCCTATCTGGCACCTAAACTCTGGAACAATCTTCCAAGCATTGTTCGGGAGGCAGACACACTCTGTCAGTTTAAATCTAGACTAAAAACGCATCTCTTTAACCTGGCATACACATAACACATTATCAATTTATATTTTCAAATCCGTTAAAGGATTATTAGGCTGCATAAATTAGGTCAGCCGGAACCGGGAACACTTCCTATAACACCAGATGTACTCGTTACATCAGAAGAAGAATGGCATCTACGCTAATATTAGTCTTTCTGTTTATCCCGAGGTTTACCGTAGTCAACCAGATCCGGGCCGTATCCAGGTGAGACCGAGGACCGGCGCCTTGACGTGACCACAACGTAGCCCTGAAGTATCAGCAGAGATTGAGTCAACTAGATCATCCATTGTGAAGGCCTCATCGACACAACAGCCAGTGGCACAGTTCCTCAACAAACCGTCCATACCGGTGTGATGAATACGATCCTCAACTGGACTGAACTGGAATAAATACTTTGAATGTTGCGATCCTATCAGACATAAGATAGCAACCTGAATCGTAACAAAGCACTGTTCGCCAGAGGAGAACTGGCCCCCCGACTAAGCCTGGTTTCTCCCAAGGTTTTTTTCTCCATTTTAACACAGAAGTCTATTTGCCACCTGTTTGCCATCTGATGTCACCTGTTGGAGTTTGGGTTCCTTGCCGCTGTCGCCTTTGGCTTGCTTAGTTGGGGACACTTGACATTTGATATTCAACAGTGCTTTGATCTGCCGACATTGACACTATTCTTTAAGAGCTGCTGTGCAGCTAAAATTATATACCAGTTATCAATGTTAAGCTGCTTTGACACAATCTGCATTGTAAAAAGCGCTATATAAATAAAGGTGACTTGACTTGACTAGGAGTTAAACTCTGCAGGACGGTAGCCCTCCAGGAGCAGGGTTGGACACCCCTGTTCGAACATAAAATGAGCTGTGTGAAACCCTGCAAGAAAATAGCTAAAAATGCAAAGATGTAGTCAACTAAATGTAATAATAATATCAGTTTTACATGTGAATATTACCAGTTGCACATTTTTTAACTGACAATATGTAGATTGTGAAGGGGGACTGTGTACAGGGGGCCCAGTTTACCTTGAGATACCAATGACAATACTGTGGATAATCCTTTTTTCTTACCCTAATCTGGCTACGTATCTCAGGGGATACAGACTTTTCAGTGACTTTGCGGTAAATAACAGCATGATCAACATATGCCTTGATTTTCTATTTTAAATGCCTACTTTCTACAAAGTCAGAATGTCCTGCACTATGAGCGGACATATTGGCTTTAGGTCAACCTGACAAAACGAGCACAGAAAATTTAAACCAAGTCACACGATCCACATAGTCCAAACAGACTCAACCATTATACTGACATCAGTACTGGATGAAAAATTCTACAAGAGACTAAAGAATATGTATCCTGTGGTGCACGTTGCCTGTTTAAGGGTTAATACACTGATCGATGGGCTGAAAAGATGGCAATTTGAGATGTACGAGACCTCTAAAGCTAGTCAAATACAACAATACTTCAGAATATTCCAGTTCTTATTGTATTTTTGATCAAATAAAAGCAGCTTCTTTTTAAAATATTAACATGTATTACCAACCCCAAAATTTTGTAAAAATGCAATCCCATTTAACATTTATTTCTTTTATCAGATGATTTAATCTAAAGCAACAAGTGTCGAATTGTGCAATTAATTATATCAATTAATTGTAAGGAGTCATATCTAAGAAAAGTTTAAAAGATTGGTACAGTCTATCTGAGCTTCATGATGAGCTTTAATCTATATGTTATTTTATTTATTTTCATGCAAGGGTTTATTTTCAGCAAAGTGCTTGAATGAGAATGATTATGATTAGGGCTTCATAACAGGTCAACAGTTGACGATACCTGCGTACACTTCAATTAAAACCACTCATGGCTGTGGCATATGCTGCCAACATAAAACAAGATTTGCTTCGGTACCACAAAAGCCTGTTGACATTGGCAGTAACCCTGGCAACCAACCCATACATGCAGACGCAAGGAAATACATCACTAATTAAATCAAATGAAATGAAATTAATTAAAGACTTTGGCACCTCCGTCAGCTCCGGGCGCTCCCCCTGAGGTCTGCGGTGAGCTGAAACAGAGCGCTGTGTTAACGGGACAGCGCTTCTGATCCCAGTGACACAGCGCTTCTATGTTAAATCAGGGGTAAGATGTGCAACTCCTAACAAGGAAGGTCAAAACATTTGACCTGCTCCAAGTTGCACATTCTGTCTTTTTAGACCTTCTAGTCACACTTAAAATTGCATGAATGACATTGTACTAGATAAGAACTGCAAACCATGTGGCATTTATTCGAAGGAAGGTTAGCATAGGCACACATTTCAAGCAAAACACAGGGCTTGACATTAACACCCGCCAACACGCCAAATGCGGGTGGATTTCAGCAGTGGTGTGTAACGCAGTCACTTTGTTGGGTTGAATTTTATATATAATATATACATTTTTAATTTTGTAGTCTTTTAAAAAGGCATCTGAAATAACCAACTAATAAACTAAGTCAGATTTTTCGATACATATCGATACTGAAACATCTGAAAATTTTCAAATACTCATTTTCCACAGAATTTCGGTGTGGGATTGCACATATTGTGCATAATTTTACTCATTCTCACAGATTTTGTGCTCACAGCCAAAGTGCGCCACATAAAGCCGCCTCTCAGTACTAAACTGAGTACTTTTTCGCTGCTTATTATGCTTAAACAGTCAAATACACACAAAATAATGTCAAATGCTGGTCTTGGTGAGTATTCAAGTAAACACAATCGGTTATGTTTTAAGTGAACGTATACAGTTGAGAAAGAAAACGCAAGTGTAATCGTATAATGGGTATACGTGCGTCAGGTTTTAAAGCGACAGCAGCCTAATACACCTGCTGCCAAATTATGAGATAATATTAAAAATATCTATATGGCAGTTTTCCCCATGGCATTGATGTCAAAATTGTGGCCAGTGAAAAATAGTAGTGGCTAGTAACTTTGGAAAACCACTAGACACAGTGGCTGGTGAGCAAAAAAGTTCATGTTACAAAAATAAGTATATTAAGTTTAACATAATTCAACAACAGACACACTACTGTTCAAAAGTTTGGGGTCAGTCTGTTTTTAAATAAAAAAGAAAAGAAAAGAAATTAACATTAATTTCAACAACATTAATTTACTTTATTCAGTAAAGACATTTACTTTAAATTTCTTTTTCAAATAAATACTTTTAACTTTCTATTCATTAAAGAATGCTGAAACAAATGTTTCATCATGGATAATAACAGTTTCTGAAGGATCATGTGACACTGAAAACTGGAGTAATGATGCTAAATATAGTATTTGGACACTTCAGAATGTCTGAACCTCCCACCTCAGGGGTTTTGCAAAGTCTTTCATTCTGTCACTTCAGTCAATCATTTCAGCCTTTCCCTTTCATTCTGGCTCACCACATGTTGTAATGACCACACTGTGCCACTCTGCATGTAGCTATGATAGCCATCAATTACTCAAAGATTGACAACTGGACTTAAAACAGCCACCTCCAGGCCCGTCACTGCCTTTCAGTTGTTTAAAAGGACCCACGGAAAACAGCATCTATTGCATAATGCCAACAAATGTCCACAGCAATTCATTCTGAAATTAATTCTGAAAGTATCTCAGTTTAAAATAATGAATTTTTAAAAGCGATAATGAAGCTCATTTTAAATTTGATAAAAGCACTTGAATTCCTTTTTTAAATATTGTGAGTTATTTGCGCTGTTAAGATGTTTCTTAACGGCGGGACTACTGTTCTAGGTGGATGAACAAAATTTTGCACCTGTGAAATATTACAGGGTTTATTGGCTTTACATGGCCGAGATATGACTGGAAATACCGGATTATAACATTGAAAAGATTAAAGCAGTTTTCATGTCAACACATAATGTTTAAGTCTCAAAGTTTCAAAACTATTTTCTGTGGTTAACAACATTATGCCACAAATGTTGTTGAGAGAACTGATGATAAACCTAAAACATCATGTTACATGTTAAGTCTTCCATCCTCGCACATACGCTACCGTTCAAACGTTTGGGATTGGTAAGATTTTTTTTTAAATGTTTTTGAAATAAATCTATTTTGCTCACCAAAGCTGCATTTTATTAATTAAAAATACAGTAAAAACCATATGTGAAATATTATTACAATTTAAAATAAGTGAATGTAATTTATTCCTGTGAATTTTCAGCAACATTACTCCAGTCTTCAGTGTCACATGATCCTTCAGAAATCATTCTAATATGCTGATCTGCTGCTCAAGAAACATTTATTATCAATGTTGAAAACAGTTGTGCGGCTTAATATTAATATAATTCAGGATTATTTGATAAATAGAAAGTTCAAAAGAACAGCATTTATGTGAAATGGAAATCACTTTTGATCAATATAATGCATTCTTGCTGAATAAAAGTATTAATTTCTTTTTTTAATAAAATATTATTGAACCTAAACTTTTGAACAACAGTACAATCTCCTGCTCTGATCCCAACTGACTGATTTGCTCCTTAATGGGGTGAAACACGTGTTTCCCTCTTTTGATTAAGACCTGGAGAGGTGGGGGTGGTGGTAATCAAAAGAAGACACGCCCCCATTGTGTCTGAGACACCGAGACTGCAGCAGCCCAACGGAGCGTGATCGCTTAAGGTGCCGTCCGTGGAGGATAAAGGCCGACAGGTGAGCTAATTAAGATCACACTGATGTGAGCGCGAGGGGGACCAGAGGGGCACATGGAGGTAGCATCCGTCTTAAACAACAGGCTCCGCTTTCACCTGGAGAGCAATTTGTGCCAATTACGCCACGTAGTGAAACGGAGCGATTTAACAGTCAGGAAACGGCATGGGGCTTTTTATTCTATGAGCTGTGAAACACAGAAAGACAATGAGGGTTTTTTGTATCTCAAGACATTTAGTTGTCGTTTAAGCTTGCTGATTAATTGATTTCTCTGAAATAGATATGAAGCAGTTTTCTACATCAGCTCCAATTTGTGCTTTATAGCAAAATTACCAACATAGGCACATCATCATATCATCATATCCAAAAATGTACCTATAAATACAATTCACAAGAGTTTTCTTCTGAAATGAAGATTAGAGGCTGTAAAACATTATCAACTTTTATTCCTTTTCACACAAATTATGATTACATTCAGGTAATGATTAATGATTAATAAATCATTTTCATGCAGTCCTTTCACAATACAGTTATGACCTCAAAACACTTTTACCATAGTGCATGATTTATAAGCTAATACATTTGACTTTTGCAACACATAATCAGCTACATATGTATGGCTTTTCTGACATAGTAAACTTGCTCATTAACTTACCTGGTACAGTATTGCAAACGCTCTGGTACGAGTCCTGTGAAACAGCAGTCACGATAAAAGTTCAGGAGTTTAAAGACAGAAGCTAAAATGGCATGGTTGCTTCCGCAAATGCGTTTTTATATATTTGTATGCGTTTTAGGTGGCACGTTATTTTCAAATGCGATTAACCTTTTAGCACCAATCACCGGACATTTCATTTCCAAGCTGCTGAGATACGTAAAACCACCAATAGGGCTGGGCAAAAAAAAATATTTTTCGATTAATTGTTTTTTTTTTTTTAAATGTGGTCGATTTGATATCAATTCTCAAAAGCCACAAATCAATCTTTTTTTAAATGACATTAATCTTATTACTAGTCTTCTCCACTGGTTGTCATCCTCTTATTTACCTTTTGCGACAGCAGGGACCCTGTCATTCATTCAGTGCTAAACATGGTGAATGCAGATGCGCCTTTCAGTGTGAAAGACGTTCCAGACAGTTGAAGGAACGGTCAGTGTCCCGATCAGTGCTGCATGGTCACGAAAATGTATCATTTGCACATGTTTTTTAAGCCTTGCCAATTTAAACATTCAAGGGAAGGAGACACGAAAGAGCGGGCGTGCGCTGTAGTGTGTTTTGTGCGCACAAACAGAAATCTGTGCGTCTCAGACAGCGTGCAAATAATAAAATGAATTCTCTTTCACATCTCCTTGCCCTTAAACGAACAAATTCACACAAATTTATCTCAAAATGCCCACAATGGTGAGTATCCTAGTAAACATGGTCGGTTATGGCTTAAGTGAACGTAAACAGTAGAGAAAGACAATGCGTGTGTATCATTATATTGGATCCGTGCAGCTCTTAAAGTGACAGCAGCCTAATATTCCTGTTGTTGTCTGTTTTTAATGTTAATCAAACTACAAATGACAAAGAAATCACTCACTGCTCTTCACTTTTTTGTAACTTTCATAAGCATTAACCTTTATTTAATTAGTACATTGAAGATTATATGCAGTGTTGTTTTACATTTGATTACTTGTACCAAAAAACTACGGTCAGACCTACCTGAAAAACCTTAAAAGCACTGATTATTTCATTTGTATCTTTGTTCTGTTGTATTTATTTAATTGTGCAATTGCTTGTAGTTTAATAATTTGTTCTTTGTTTGATTAATGACAGCTTACTAAGTCTTTAAAGGGGACCTATTATGCCCCTTTTCACAAGATGCAATATAAGTCTCTGGTGTCCCCAGAATGTGTCTGTGAAGTTTCAGTTCAAAATACCCACAGATCATTTATTATAGCTTGACAAATTTGCCCCTACTTGGGTGTGAGCAAAAACATGCCGTTTTTATGTGTGTCCCTTTGAACGCAAATGGTCTGCTGCTCCCCGCCCCCTTTCCAGAAGAGGGCGGAGCTTTAACAGCTCGTGCTTCGGTTGCTCAACAACAACAAAGCTGGAGAATCTCACGCAGCCAAAATGAGGATTGTCAGTAACGGTGTTCAGCCTTACATTGTTCAAACCGGAGTCGACACTGATGGAGAGACTCAGGAAGAAGTTACAACTTTTAGAATGAAACTTGACGTTTCTGAATGGTTAGTGGATAAATGTATGTAGTTGATTCAACTCATCGACTAGCATGTGCCGTCATGTTAATCTTTTGTGCAAATCCAGCGTTGAACTGACCCTCGTTTGTGAAGAAGTCTGGCGTAAAAAGACGGCATGGCAACAACAATTTACTACAATAACTCTTCCTCTTCTCTAAAGCAGCCCAACATGGCCTTGAATTTTTTGTTGCATGTTCTCGGGGGCAGGGTTTATGCAAATTTTGGGGTTTGTGATGTCACCAACCAGCTTGTTGTAATCCCTACAAGCTGTTTGTTGTAGTCCTTAAACAGAGAATTCTGTAAAAGAAAATATCTCCTTTGCATTGAACTTTGCAGATGTTGTTTATGCTCAAACAGCAACATTACACACTAACTAAAGTTAAAAAAGTGAAATCATAATCAAGGAACCCTTTATTAATCTTTGAAATTTATATTAGTTAGATTGGAATCTAAATTGGAATCGAGAATTGTAAAATTTTACTGTTATCTAAAATTCTAACCTTATTTATTACAGTACAGTGATACATGGGTCAAAAACAACAAAAACAATAACTATTTTATTAATTTATTATAATTTTTTGTGGTGGGGCCAATGAAAATTGAATCACTGAATCAAATAAAAAATTGGGAATCTAATCGAGATCTTGTGAATCGGAATCGAACTGAATCAACTGAATCTGATACCCAGCCCTAACAACCAACGTAATAAAATTTTCCACATTCACACAAAACATGTCAGGAAATGTGCAACGTAATATCATTTTGCAGAAGTGTAGCCACTGGCATGTTTTTCCAGCGAGCCTGGGTTGGAAATTACATGACGACTAGAATCTGTTCATCAATATATGTACTAGGAATAACGTCTCTTGGTGTTCCTGTGGAACCAAAACACATCTAAAAGGCGTTCTAAAAGAGCTAATGGCTAAAAGCTTTATGATTGCATTATAACACGTCATAAAATCATAATAAACTGAACGCGGAGGAAGGAATGACAGCAAAATTCCAAAAGCAACACCTACGCAGGCCACGGCATCCATCATGTTGCTGCCACGGCACAAGCTGTTCCGCCGACACAGTATCGCCACACAGGAACACATTTACCGATGCGAGTAAACATAGGCTGGGAACACGACCCCTTCACTATGGTGCTGTTATGCAGATAAACAATTAGAAGACCTCTCTGTTTGCGGACATAAAAAGCAGAGAGAGGCTCCATGAACCAGGGGCTCCAGATTGATTTGTTTGCACTGCGGCCATGCCGTAGACTTTAATGCAACCAAAGCTCCTGCCTCCTCTACACGGGCACCCCTCGCAACCATAAAACAGCCGCATCGCAAACACCACTGAAGACTTAACCCCGTCTCTCACAGCGCTGGCTAGGACCTGGAAGTACAGAGACGTTTTTACGAAAACCTTTATTAGGCTGAACACCCGTCATAAAACGAAATTGCAGATGTGATCCTCAGAAACATGACATCAGCATTGAGAAAGCATTTTCTTCTTGGAGATATGTGACGATACTTAGCGCACTTATCATGCTAGAAGGACATATATGAAAGATAAGTGCAGAAGGCCATGTGTGTTCAGTTATAATGTTTGGTTAAGCTGTTCCTGATCATAAGCATTCTTTTATGAACTTCCATGAGTAATAATAAAAGCCCTGTCAGAGCAATATAGATATTTACGCAAGACAGGCAGACTCTGTTGTCTGATGCTCTGAAGATGACACATACACGCACTCTCATTAAAAAGTTTGCTTGTTGTCAATACAATAGAAAACAGTTGTAATAATATTTTACAATATTGATGTATTCTTGATCAAATAAATGCAGCCTTGGTAAGCATAAGAGACTTCTTTCAAAACAAAATTCATTAAAAAAAAAAAATGTTGGTCCCCAAACATTTAAACAGTAGTGTACATCTTGGCAAACACATCAATGCTATCAAAGCTGCTTGAAATAAATCACATTTTTGTGTCAACTTATTTTGAATATTGGCCATAACTAAACAGTCATTATGATATTGATAATAGATATTCAAGAAGACTATTATGTTAACACTGTCCATTTTTGGATTATAATATATTGGATTCAATCTTGTCAACTTGTTTTCTTTAAATTAGGACAGGTTTTGTATTCATTTTTGAAACTGATTGATTGTAGGCCTCATTGATCTGAGCCTCACTGATTTGAGGATAAAGCTCATCTCTGTGCAAAAGAAAGCCTGTAATACTCAAAATAGTTTGTTTGTGTACATGAACGTGTGTTTGTGTGCGCAGATACGCAAGTATGCATGTATCCACACATGCAGAGGTCCAAGGCCTTTATTTTTGCTCGCCCACATGTTTACACTACCGGTCAAAAGTTTGGAATCTGTCAGATTTTTAATGTTTTTAAAAGATGTTTTGTTTGCTCACCATAGCTGCATTTATTTAATTAAAAATACAGTAAAAACAGTAATATTCTGAAATATTCTTACAATTTAAAATAACTGTTTTCTGTTTGAATATATTTTATAAAGTAATTTATTCCTGTTATCAAAGCTGAATTTTCAGCATCATTACTCCAGTCTTCAGTGTCACATGATCCTTCAGAAATCATTCTAATATGATGATTTGCTGCTTAAGAAACATTTATTGTGTACAATTGTACAAAATATTTTTTTTTTTCAGGATTCTTTGATAAATAGAAAGTTCAAAAGAACAGCATTTATTTGAAATATAATCTTTTGTAACATTATAAATGTCTTTACTGTCACTTTTGATCGATTTAATGCATCCTTGCTGAATAAAAGTATTGATTTCTTTAATTTCTTTAAAAAAAAAATTCTTACTGACCCCAAACTTTTGAACAGTAGTGTATAATGTTACAAAAGCTTTGTATTTCAGATAAATGCTGTTCTTTTGAACTTTCTATTAATCAAGGAATCCTGAAAAAAAAGTACACAACTGTTTTCAACATTAATAATCATAAATGTTTCTTGAGCAGCAGATCAGCATATTAGAATGATTTCTGAAGGATCATGTGACACTGAAGACTGGAGTAATGATGCTGAAAATTCAGCTTTGATCACAGGAATAAATTACTTTATAAAATATATTCAAACAGAAAACAGTTATTTTAAATTGTAATAATATTTCACAATATTACTGTTTTTACTGTATTTTTAATTAAATAAATGTAGCCTTGGTGAGCAGACGAAACTTCTTTTAAAAACATTAAAAATCTTACCGATTCCAAACTTTTGACTGGTAGTGTATATGTGAACATGATAAACACGCTCCTGAACACTGTTTCTCTGAATTTGTACTCCCCCATTTATTTTCAATGGCGGTCATTTTTGACCAATATTAGCTCAGATCAATGAGGCCTACAATCAATCAGTTTTAAAAAAATAAATACAAAACCTGTCCTAATTTAAAGAAAACAAGTTGACAAATAGATTGAATCCAATATTTGGTGATAAAATAGCATAAATGATTTATAAGCTATTTTTGTAGGCCAGTCATTTTTGACCGGGAACACCACAAGTGTGACTTTATGCCTTTTTGTAATAAATAAAAACCAAAATAAAACATTTCAAAACACATTTCCTGCTTAAACATTAAAAGCACACTAGTGTGATAAACAATGCAATTTTTTCATATTTTTTGTAAAATTGACTAAATTACCCACAAAAAAAACACTTTTTTTTCACTCAAAAACTGAGGTGACTACTCTCAGATAAATGAGTGATAATATAGCATAATAAGCAATTTTTTGTAAGCCGCTCATTTTTGACCCGGAACTCCACACATTTCTCTGGATTTACAAATCCTTGGGAACTTTTGGGATAATGAAAGTACACAGCTGCATGAATATATCACACCATGCAAGTGGTTTTTGGAGATTTTATAATAAAAAAATAAAAAAAATTTTTTTTAAAAAAAGATATTGTGCCTTTAATATGAAATGCATGACAAAAATTTGTGTAAACAACTTGAATTCTCCTGTTTATACGTTAACTCCAACTCTACCAACATATCTAGTTTTAAAATGAATCACGAAGACTTGTCACCATGGGTCACATGACCATAAACGATTAAATTACTTCTTTGAAGTGACTACTGCATGTTCCCTTCACAAATGGACTTGTGGAAGGGCCCTTCATGAAGGGATTCAGTTGTTCACTTTAATTAGGAAAGCTCTAAAAAAATGGCATCACCTTCCCGAAGGGTGCAAAAACGCTGTTTGGAATTCGCCCAATAAAGCTGAAATGTCTTATCACTTTTGACACAACAAGAGTCCAATCGAACCGCTGTCAAATCTTCATTAACCGACAGCAGCTTTTTATATCTGGGTGGAGAGCGAATCATTTGAGTCACGCGTAGAACACAAAACCGGCATGAGCTGCTCTGGTGGAGAACAGTGACTGGATCTAAAACCTTCAGATGGCACACAGCTCATATCTCCAACACTGTGAGTTACCGAAACCACACAAGAAAACCCAAAACACACTGCAGACACATGTTTGCGCAGAGCAGAGCAGAGCGGCTCTCTTGCATGATGCGACAAACAACTAGTTGTCCAGTCCGGTTCCGTTCACACAGTGTGGGTTTTCCGAGAATGCTGTTGTGAGTACTGAAAATTTACAGGTGTGAGTTCGGTTACAGAATAACTGAACTGTGTGTGAAAATAACCATATATGCATAACCATATACAGGACTGACAACCATATTGTGCTGCTGTGTGAACGCGGCCTTAGTTACCTTGATCCTGTGGTTACTGGCGTTTCCTGGAGCTGATAAAAACTGTGGCATTTGGCTGCTTGCCGTAGCTCAGGCTCCATGGTCTTGGACACGTCATAGTAATGACCAAACCTCATTGAGGACGCCAATGCAGTCTATAAAAAAAGAAAGAAAACATTTATGACAACACAACTATAACGATAGCAGCACAGAGAAAATATTTCGTTTGAATCACTTTTAGAACGATTTTTTCCAGCTGATGTACGATACAAACATTGACAGCCAATCAGAATCCGTCCTGCTTTAAAGAGCTCAAGCATTTAAAAAGGCAGACGACAGAACTGCAGAATAAACAGAAAGGTATCGTCCGCTGGTGTGGACGCTAATATAGTTATCTTTATAGTTATCGCTCTTGGTGTGAACGGGCCTGTACCTTCACTGATGAAAGTTAATTTTATACCCTCTTTACACCTATTGACAGTCATGTTTTTCCTCAATCATAATAATTTTCCCCTGATATGATTGTGAAGCATTTTGGATGTACAATAGTATATAATAAAGTGCTTTTTAAAGTGACAGTTCACCCAAAATTGAAAATTCTGTTGTTCCAAACCTGTATGAATTTCTTTCTTCTGTTGAACACAAAAGAAGATATTTTGAAGAATGTTGGTAACCAAACAGTTGATGGTAGCCATTGACTTTTTTTTTTTTTTTCCCTACTATTGGTTTCAAACAATCTTCAGTAAGTAAATGAGTAAATGATGACAGAATTTTCATTTTTGGGTGAACTATCCCTTTAACTATTCCTTCATTTAACCATTGTTGAACTGTAAGAAACCCAAATGATTCGTTAAGCCATTGAGAACATAATGACTTTCTGACAAGACTGAGCTTAGAAAAACACACTTGCACACAGGAAGATGTTTTCCTGAGGTCTGGCTTTCGCTCCAGAGTTTCTAATGAGCAGTGAGGTGAACCCCTAATCTTCTCCTGATCTGGATCAGCGACTCTTATGTGTTCCAGCACCACCTTCGGAGATTGACAGCTTGGCACTCATCCTCGTTTAGTGGGCAGGTCGTGCCGACCCCTTTAACGTTACGGGATGGGTTTTGACTGACTGAACTTTGATCTGGGGTCTCCATTGAGAATGTGAAATGAGGGGGGCGCTCCATGTTTAGGATGCAAATCCCTTACTAGATTTACTGGTGCTTTGTGAAGAGGACAGAGGTATGATAAAGGTTAAGGAGGGTAAGTATCCCCTCTGAGACAGAGAGGAAGAAAGGGTGATGGGGGGGCGAAATAAGAAAATGAGACGAAGAGGAAAAGAGTAAAAACACAAATACTGTGAAGTTATTTTAAAATATAATGTATTCCAAAAGGAATTTTCAGCATCATTACTCCAGTCTTCAGTGTCACATGATCCTTTAGAAATCATTCTAATATGCTGATTTGTTGTTCAATGTTGAAAACAGTTCAGATATTTAATGTTTTTGTGAAAACACTGGTAGTTTTTTTTTTTTTTTTTTTTCAGGACTCTTTGATGAATGGAAGAATATCCAATGAGAAGGAGGGGAGGAAAAGACAGGGAAGAGAAAGAGCAAAAGTTGTCAGGAAACTCAGACAGAAAGAGTGAAATCTTTGGGGACTCACTGGTGTCCCCCTAATCTCCATAGCAATCTGGATTATGGGCTGGCGGGAGGGGTCTTTTCTCCAAACGGAAGAAAGAGGGGCACGGGGACGCCACGGCGAGGGCTGTGAAGGGATTTGGGGGTGCTGGAGGCTGCTGTTCTATTGTAAAAGGCTTGAGGTTGAATAGAACCGCCATGTCCTCCTGTCTCCTCGGGTTTTAAGTCCACCTATAACCAGCTAAGCGTGAGTAATCCACCTAAACTGTGAATGAGAACAGCGAAAGCCCATTCACAGCGCTGGGTGGGTAGGAATTGATATATTTATTATGGGACACTATATTTCCCAACCCCCTCCTTTTCTTAGCCAGTATAAAAGTAGATGGGCACAACCTAAAAATGAGTCACAGGCTCTGTTTACACCTGGTATTAAGATGTGTTTTGGTCGATCAGATCACAAGTGGATGAGGGAGACACATTCCTATTTACACCTGGTGCTTTAAAGGTGCAATGTGTAAAATTTGGGAGGATCTACTGACAGACTATGTTTTCAGTGGTGTATAAAGACCTTACATAATGAACCGTTATGTTTTTATTACCTTAGAATGTACACCGCGGGTCCCTCTCCATATCAAGTCGCCATTATGTGCCGGCATGTTTCTACAGCAACCCTAAACGGACAAACACTCTACAGAGTGTTTCATCACAATGTTGTTGTTCTTCTAAATCGTTCGTGTTTTTAAAGGCAGCTTGAATCATCACTACATTGAATACACACAAGGACGAAGTAGTAGTAGTAGTCTTCTGGTTTATTAGAAGCAGAGACTGTTCTTTGTTAGAAGTAAGAGGAAACCTCATTGCTTGACTGGCTAACATACTCTCTGCTGTCTCAGATGATGATGTCTTTGACTTGTGTCGGCCAGACGGCCACTGTTGCATCTTTATTTTGCTTCGAAAGGGAGGGGTGAGCTACAGTTGGTTACAGTTTGCAACCTCACCGCTAGATGCCACTAAAATTTACACACTGCACCTTTAATCTGTCTCTTTTGTCCACTTTCAACCACTTCTGTCCTGATTTCTTTGAGCGGAGGGTTTATGGGCGGGTAAAAGTATGGGCTTTTTCAGATCTTCTGATCTATTGGACAAAATAAGCTCACAATTTACATATGAACGAGCACAGAGATGACGGAAAAATATACGGAGAGCAGCAGCTTTTGTTTCTGCTCTGAAAGCGGCAAGACCAGCCGAACGCTGTGAGTGTGTGTTAGAAATCAGGAATGGTGAGAGAACATTGTGCTTGGTACATTGTGGATTTTTTTTATCCCCCAGAGAAGGCAACGCAATTACCAAATTCAAGGTCCAGAAAAGTACTGAAGAGATCATTAAAACAGTCGACGTGACTACAGTGGTTCAACTTTAATGTTATGAAGCGAAGAGAATACTTTTTGTGTACAAAAACACAACAAAAATAACAACTTTATTCAACAATTTCTTCTCTACCCTGTCATTCTCCTACGCTGTTTATGTAGTAAACACAGTACAGCGCTTCCTGGTTTATCGTCAGAATGCAGACTCATTATTGGCCAGTTCCTGTGTCAGTATCACACGCATACATGCTGTGCATGTGAACAGCCAATAATAGGACAATAATGAGTCGGCGTTCTCACATATTTCATCAAATTATCTTAATTTGTGTTCTGAAGATGAATGATGGTCTTACGGGTTTGGAATGACATGAGGGAGAGTAATTACTGACAGAATTTTCATTTTTGGGTGAACTAACCCTTGAAGCAAAATCTGTTGAGAACCCCTGCTTTATAAACAGGGCTATCAATTTAAAACATACTTTTAGCAAATGCCATCTAATACATTATGTGAATGTGTGAGGATGATTTCTCAATGTTTTACTGAATAAAAGGACATCCCAACAGATGGTGTTTTACCTGAACTCTAGGTTGGTTCTGGTATCGCCAGGCGATTTTCATCGTGTCTGGATTCTCTGGGTCGCTTGGTTGAGGTTGACCCTCACCGATTTTCAGGCTGGCAACGTCATCCACAATTGGAGAAGGGAGTTCCTATTTCAGAAAATATGTATATAAAAAAAAACATTAACGTCACCACGAAATCAAAATGGACAATTCTTATTTTTTATGAAATATTGCAAAATTTATTATAAATTCTTTATCCGTGCATATCATTTTTTTTTTTTTTTTTTTTTTAAATTAATATATCCTTGTAATCTTTAAATCAAAGTAACTTCCTCTCCCTCTTGCAGCAACATCTCTTCTCTGACGATGCGTTTCCTGGTGCAAGGGCGGGGCAACCTGTCACTCACATGAGTTTTACCAATAACAAGCCATGACCATCCAACCATCCAATCAATTCCCAAAGGACAAAATCAAATCCTGTCCTTAATTTTTCTCTCTCTTTGAAATATGCATATATTTTAGACATAGAAGAAAATAAAAATGAAAGCAAAAAATAAAAATTATGGAATAATGTCAAGGAATCATTTTTTGTATCCATTTTAGTTGACAAATGCAATCTGAATATGGCAAGACATCTTACTAAAAACTTTAGAGGCAATTAAAACTGGAACAGTTTCACATTAAACAAATTGCTACATATTTTTATATTTGACAAATCAAATATTTTGTCTATATTTTAACTCTTAACGTTTGTGTGGGTATAGTTCTTTCTAGATCTTTACATTGTATCTAGACAGACTAAAGCTAGTTTAAGTCACAGTCTTGGCCAGAGCTCGCTTGTGAAAAGGGAAATAAATGTCAAGTGACCCGTTTTAACAAGGCCAAAAGTATGAACAAACACATCAAAATAGTGCAAGCACTTCAGAAGCTGTTGTTTAAACAACAGGGTTGACACTGTCGTTAATGCCAAAAAATGCCAAAATGAGGGTGGGGGAAATGTCTCCCTTAGGGGAAAATTCATACAGACCATGCAATAACAAAAAAACAGAGACTGTTTCACAAATAACATCTCAGTGCAGGAACAGTCTGAAGGGCAACAACAGGCCCTCATTAAGCTTGTGTTGACTGGGGGCCAATCAGGGGCCAGCGAGAGAGGAACTCCTGTCCACTGTCATTAAGGTGAGACTCGTTAGCGCTGTTAACACAGGTAACTCCCTGAGCTCCCACACAAAAACATTCAAGTATCAGTCTAGGAACGCTTAGATGGGGAAGGAGAAGAGAGAAAACACTGGCTATGTTTGGAATAGAATCTTAGTGAACTAATGCACACAGTGCACTAGACATTGAGAACATTTTAAAGAGATGCATTCTACAATGACATACACATAGTAAGACTATGTGCAACAAATAAAATAAAAATATAATAAAATGTGTGATCAATGAATCAAGAAAATATGTGAATACCAAAATAAAATTAATTAATTAAAAATAAAGTAAAATGTCTGATCAATGAATCAAGAAAAGATGTGAATGATGTCAAAATAGAATAATAATAAAATTAAATTAAATAAAATTAAATTAAATTAAATGTGATCAAATAATGAAGCAAGAAATTATGTAAATATCAAAATAAAATAAATAAATTAAAAATAAAATAAAATGACAAAAATGTCTGATCAATGCATCAAGAAAAGATGTGAATGATGTCAAAATAAAATAAAATTAAATATGTGATCAAATAATGAAGCAAGAAAATATGTGAATTATATCAAAATATAATATACAATGTCAGATCAAACAATGAAATAAGAAAATAAAAATAATGTTTGATCAACTGAATGATCAACAAATAAAGCAATAAAACATGCAAATGAGGCCAGAATAAAATAAATAAATAAATAAATAAAAATGTCTAATCAAACGAAGCAAAAAAGAAGTAAAAATAAAATAAAAATATATGATAAAAGAATTAAGTAAGAAAATATGTGAATAATGTTAAAATAAAATAAAAATGTTTGATCAAATGAAGCAAGAAAAAAGTTGCAAATAAATAAATAAATTGTCTGATCAAAGCTATGTTCAAAATGTATCATTTGACACACTGGCAATGCAAGCTCAATCTTAATGAATTGTGGGATAGATTTGGAATTTGCAAAGCACTTTCAGTAATGTACAAGCATATTCTATACTTTAAGATAATCTGCATTCTTGCATTGAAACCACACTATGCAAATCATATATACAATATACACAGCAATAATAATAATAATGTGGCTAGTATGGTATTCTATTCCAAACACACCCAAAAACAAAAGTATACAACACAGAGAAGCAGCAGTTTCAAAGTGACCATAGACCAAAAGTAGATAGATAAATTAGAGTATGGCGGAGTCATAATAATACATACAGACACTGTGTCATGTTCGGTCAAACTATTCCCAACCAATGCTGAGAATAATATCTTTCACAGATTTCTCAAGGTTTATTGTTTTGAGGGCCAGGTACTGGTTATATAAGAAGAATACGGTTGTAAAAAATGTATTTTGATGTACTTAAGAGTTCACAGAACCAAAAAACTTGACCAAAGTGTCAAACGGGCCGAGTGTGAACACATGATTTGATTTGATTCTTACCTGCATGATTTCATCAGGGTGATCTCGGGCGGATGCCAGGAAGAGTTCATGTCCGCACACAACACCCTCCGCCAGGAAGTACTTGAGCAGCATGCGGGAGTAGCTGTCATAGCGGTCCTCCTCTGTGAACAGAAATCACCATCAATGCCACATACATCAACCCAAACTGTACCAAAACACAGAGCGGTGAGTCTCTTGACGCGCCTCATGACAAAAGAATGGCCAGAGAGACACTATCGGATCAGATACTGTAAATATCCCAACATGAAGAACAAAAACAACACTAACCTTAGTTGAAATAATAGAACAACTGTTTATTCTAGTTGCTAGTGACGCCAAACACACTAGCCGCTTTATCATGGGGTGTCTGACAACAGGATCAGAAGCCAGTATTCGTAATGGATTTAATGGTCAGTCCATCAGCAGCTACACCATACATGAATACTGATATATTTCTGTTACAAAACAGCACTGAGGAAAAAAAAAAAGGGAACACCTGTCTTGATCCATCTACCAGCTCTTCAACACTATACTTTGTCCAATGAAGCCTCCATCAGATACAGTTATACAGACAAACATTTGCTAAATTAGATACTAGTTCTTCTGAGGTACTGAGATGAGCATTTTCATAACTGCAGACGAGTTACATTTTCTTAGTGAGAAGAAAATCTTAGTGGCCAAAAATGTCATTACTATTACTGTCTTTACATTTACATTATTATAGTACCCTGAAAGCACCAAGAAGGTCTAAAATAGCTGCTGAAGAAATTTATTTGTTAGTATTTCCAATTTCTTCCAGTGGCAGTTGATTGGCAGGCAAATAATCAAAGAAAAATATCTATTCTGTCTCAACTGAATTATTGTGAAGTCTGATTCATTTTAGCAAGCTGGGTTTTTTTGGACGGTTCAAAATTAATCAGTGGGATTTTATGTAAATATCTTTTTCATAGAAATGCAATATACTGTACAATATAGTATATTACAAAATGGAAAAAATAATAAAAAATAAAATACAAGAATTAAAAAAAAAATTATATACATATACAGTACCAGTCAAAAGTTTGGACATTACTATTTTGAATGTTTTTGAAAGAAGTCTTTACGCTCATCAAGGCTGCATTTATTTGATCAAAAATACAGAGAAAAAAAAAAAAAAAAAAAAAAAAACTGATATTGTGAAATATTATTACAATTTAAAATAATGGTTTTCTATTTTAATATACTTTATAAAACTCTATAAAAATACAATTTATTTCTATGATGCAAAACTGAATTTTCAGCATCATTACTCCAGTCTCTAGTGTCACATGATCCTTCAGAAATCATTCTAATATGATGATTTATTATCAATGTTGGAAACAGTTGTGCTGCTTCATATACTTTTTTTTTTTTCAGGATTTTTTGATGAATAAAAAGTTAAGAAAAAAAAAAGAACAGCATTTATTTAAAAAAGAAATATTTTGTAACAATATATACTTCCGTTCAAAGGTTTGGGGTCAGTAATGTTTTTTATTTATTTATTTAAAAAAAAAAAAAATACTTTTATTCAGCAAGGACGTTTAAAAGTGATATTAAAGATTTATATTGTTATTTTGAATAAATGCTGTTCTTTTTATCTTTTTATTCATCAGTGAATCCTGAAAAAAAAAAAAATATTAAGCAGCACAACTGTTTCTAACAATGATAATAACTGAGTATCAGATCATCATATTAGAATGATTTCTGAAGGATCATGTGACACTGAAGACTGGAGTAATGATGCTGAAAATTCAGCTTTGATCACAGGAATAAATTGTATTTTAAAGTATATTAAAATAGAAAACCATTATTTTAAATTGTAATAATATTTCACAATATTACAGTTTTTTCTGTATTTTTGATCAAATAAATAAAGCCTTGAAGAAACTTATTTCAAAAACATTAAAAATAATGTTTCCAAACTTTTGACCGATACTGCATGTGTGTATATATATAAAATGTGACTATTTATATTGTAGATTCTCACTGAAGACATCAAAACTATGAATGAACACATATGGAATTATGTAGTAAACAAAAAAGTGTGAAATAACTGAAAACATGTTTTATATTTTAGATTCTTCAAAATAGCCACCCTTTGCTTTGATTACTGCTTTGCACACTCTTGGCATTCTCTCGATGAGCTTCATGAGGTAGTCACCTGAAATGGTTTTCCAACAGTCTTGAAGGAGTTCCCAGAGATGCTGAGCACTTGTTGGCCCTTTTGCCTTCACTCTGCGGTCCATCTCATCCCAAACCATCTCGACTGGGTTTAGGTCAGGTGACTGTGGAGGCCAGGTCATGTGGTGCAGCACTCCATCACTCTCCTTCTTGGTCAAATAGCCCTTACACAGCCTGGAGGTGTGTTTGGGGTCATTGTCCTGTTGAAAAATAAATGATGGTCCAACTAAATGCAAACCGGATGGGATGGCATGTCGCTGCAGGATGCTGTGGTAGCCATGCCGGTTCAGTGTGCCTTCGATTCTGAATAAATCCCCAACAGTGTCACCAGCAAAGCACCCCCACACCATCACACCTCCTCCTCCATGCTTCACTGTGGGAACCATGCATGTAGAGACCATCCGTTCACCTTTTCTGCGTCGCACAAAGACACGGCAGGTGGAGCCAAACATCTCAAATTTGGACTCATCAGGCCAAAGCACAGATTTCCACTGGTCTAATGTCCATTCCTTGTGTTTCTTGGCCCAAACAAATCTCTTCTGCTTGTTGCTTTTCCTTAGTAGTGTTTTTTTAGCAGCTATTGATTCACCTGAGTCTCCTCTGAACAGTTGATGTAGAGATGTCTCTGCTACTAGACTCTGTGTGGCATTAATCTGGGCTCTAATCTGAGGTGCTGTTAACTTGCGATTTCTGAGGCTGGTGACTCAGATGAACTTATCCTCAGCAGCAGAGGTGACTCTTGGTCTTCCTTTCCTGGGGCGGTCCTCATGTGAGCCAGTTTCGTCGTAGCGCATGGTTTTTGCAACTGCACTTGGGGACACATTCAAAGTTTTTGCAATTTTCCGGACTGACTGACCTTCAGTTCTTAAAGTAATGATGGACTGTCGTTTCTCTTTACTTAGCTGATTGGTTCTTGCCATAATATGAATTCTAACAGTTGTCAAATAGGGCTGTGATCTGTGAACCAACCTGACTTCTGCACAACACAACTGATGGTCCCAACCCCATTAAGAAGGCAAGAAATTCCACAAATGAACCCTGACAAGGCACACCTGTGAAGTGAAAATCATTTCAGGTGACTACATCATGAAGCTCACTGAGAGAAGGCCAAGGGTTTGCAGCGCTGTCAACAAAGCAAAAGGTGGCTACTTTGAGGAATCTAAAATATGAAACATATCTAGAGTTATTTCACACTTTTTTGTTTACTACATAATTCCATGTGTGTTCATTCATAGTTTTGATGTCTTCAGTGAGAATCTACAATGTAAATAGTCAGGAAAACAAAGAAATAACATTAAATGAGAGGGTGTGTCCAAACTTTTGACTGGTAGTGTATGTGTATATATATCTATATATATATCTATATATATATATATATCTATATCTATATATCTATATATCTATATATATATATATACACACATCATCATTACTCCAGTCTTCAGTGTCACATGATCCTTCAGAAATCATTTTAATTTGCGGATTTGATGCTCAAGAAACATTTCTGATTATTATCAAAGTTGAAAACGGTTTAATATTTTTTGTGGAAACAGTGAAACTTTTTTTTAGGATTCTGAATAAATAAAAAGTTAAAAAAAGAACAGCATTTATTCGAAATTGTATGTAAGTCTTTACCATCCCTTAACTTAATGTATCCTTGCTGAATAAAAGTAATAATTTCTTTTAAAAATGTTTACTGACGCCACACTTTTGATCGACTGTGTTTTAAAAAAAAAAAAAAAAAAAAAAAATGTAAATTAACTTACAAAATTACAACAAAAAAAAAAATAAAAAAAAATAACTGTTTATGATAAAAAAAAATCTAGTGGCAAAATGGTTGAGCATAGCTGACTGGTCAACAATTTATTGGCTTATATATAATTTACAACACTTATTTTTAAATACACATTTTACATCACTTCGCACTGACTTCCTGTAACAGCATTCATCAATGGTCCACTCAGAAACAATGACAGTCGGCTTCTTCCTCTCAAACACTGGCAGTTTCAACCTTGCATTCTCTCAGACAAACAGCCTCAATCCCACACAGGTCTAAAGCCTCTGAAGGATTCCTCCAACAGCAGGAGAGAACGAGGGGTTTCCTGTCCTCTTCCCGACTCTGCCTACAAACCGGGATGCCTCTCATATTCCATCACCAACGGAAGAAAAAAAAAAATTCCTCAGCTCTTCAATTTGTCATTGGAAGAACTCCCCTCTCCCTTATTGATGTGTTTCTAGGTCAGCAGGCCTTTGTGGCTTTCAGCGGCCCCGACAAAGACACCCAGATGGGCCCACTCGAGATGGGGTCTATTGTGGTGGCGTTTCTATGGCGCCTTACAAATGAAACCTGCGGGTGCTATTAGCCTAGCGGGGGTGTTTCGGGGGCAGGATGAGATGTGTTGGGGGTGCATATCTCCACTGTAGAGACTTTGGCACATATCAGTCACCCAAGAGGTGGGGCATCTAGAGACTTCCTATCTTTTCTGATGCAGAGAGTGGCGGTCTCTTTTGGTGAAAGAATAATGTAAGTCGTGTGTAGGGCAGTAGAAGTCTGTGAGTGCAGCGAGTGTGAGTCAGTCGCTCAAAGCTGCAGGGGAAATTTGGGTCAACACTTCTGCCCTCCTGCTTCCATATGTTTGCCGTCTGAGTCCCACTGATTCACAGTGGAACCGGTAGTACAAATCTAATTTGAATGCGCAACCTCTGGGGACACATCTAACATCTATTTCTTTCCTTTAATTACTGTTGCATCAAATAATAACAGCGAAATTTTCAACTCTACATAAATAGCTTACAAATTTGACCCTAATCTTAAAGGTGAAGTCCGTATATTTTAGGGTTGCAAAATTACGGGAATTTTCAAAATTGGAAACTTTCCATGAGAATTAATGGGAATATATGGGAATTAATGGGAATGAACTGGAACTGGAAAATTTAAACTACTATTCAAATGTTCGGGGTCTGTAAGATTTAATGTTTGTATGCTCAGCAAGACTGCATTTATTTGATCAAAATGCAGTAAATCCAGCAATATATTAAATATAATAATAAAATATTACAATTACAAATTAAACTAAACTTTGTTATTTAAATATATTGTAAAATGTCATTTATTCCTGTGATCTTTCAGCATCATTACTCCAGTCTTCAGTGTCACATGATCCTTCAGAAATCATAATAATATGCTGATTTGATGCTTAAGAAACATTTATAGAAAAATTTGCAAAATTGCATGTTAGCCTATAACAGAAAACATAAATGTAGATGGGAAAAAGCAGCAACAAATTAGTTAAAAGAACCATATTTAATGCAAATTCATAGGGAATATGTTAATTTTATTCAACATTCATGCTTTTTTGTTGTTCAGTGAAAGAATCGATGTCAAAAAATTTTTTTAAAATATGTTTGCAAGCATGTCTTCTTATGACCAAACCAAATGTTTATATTTATGTTTATATTTTAGTATATGATACAGTTTGTATAAATGATCACAAATTTCCAATTAATTCCAACTTGGAATATTTACAAAATTCCCTAGCTTAACTTCCCATGGAAAGTTTCAGGAAATGTTTCACCCCTTTGCAAGTCTAGTATATTTCAATATTAAAATAGTTTAATATGCATTTTGAGACAATAATAACTAAGGCATTCATACACATACACATTTTTTTTCCCTTATTTCTGCATCCCAACACAGCAACACTGGGTAAATCAATTATGTAAATTTGAGGCGGAACTATCTATTTAATCAACCAATGGTAGGTCAGAGGCGTGTTCAGATTAAATTATTTTTACAATTTCATTTGGTGCAACTTGTAATGCAAAAACTACAACCTTTAGGTTAATAACATCTGAAGAAAAGAAAATTAAATAAAATTCTTTAACATAGTTTGTAGTATAATAGATAAAGCTACACCATACCATTTAAGCAGATCATTTCCTTCTATTATACATCATCTCTCACACCCACAACAGTTGTATCTTTCATGTGGGTCACATGTCTGGGACATAAGTGACCTAGACAGGACTCGATAGATCATAAAGGACCATGACCAATCCACTTCCAATGAAGTGAAAACAGGACAAAAGAATGCACAGAATACAAATTAGGATGTAAAGATATAAGATCCTCATGAATATATGTTTTGAGAACGATAAGCTACATCAAAAGAATTCATTATTCAAATAAAACCTATATTACGGTCATATAATAGTGGTAACTTTCTTAACCTTACGTCAAAATAAACAAATACACAATACTGATAAGGAGCAACAGAAAGACCGTCAAATTTGAATCTGTCAAACTACTTTAAACTGTTAAAGTCATGCTGAATTACAATTCTTATTTTTTATTGAATATTGCTTTATTTATTATAAATTATTTGTCTGTGCACATCATTATTTTTTTAAAATTCATGTGCCCTCATAATCTTTAATCAAAATAACTTCCCCTCCCTCTTGCAGCGACATCTCTTCTCTTCTCTGATGATGAGGGCGGGGCAACCTGTCACTCTCATGAGATCCACCAATAGCAAACCACAACCATCCAATCAATTCCCAATAGACAAAATCAAGTCCTGACCTACATTTTTTCTTGTTCAAGAAGGCAGGATATATGTCACAATGGGGGGGGGGGGGGGGGGGGACTTTAACACTGCAGAATCTCAAAACAACAACAACAACAACAACAAAAACCAATAGTCTGCAATCAGAGGTGCTGTATCATCATATCTAATGCACTATCAACCAACTGTATTGCTATTTGCACTTTTTGTTAGATTTCATTGGCTTTGCACTGTACTCTGCAACATGAAAAGATTCATCTACATCAAATGAAAACATATATATATTTTTTTAATAAAAATAAACATGCAAAGCAGTGGCTTAAACCACCATAGGCACTGAGTGGGACAAGTCCCCCCAATAATTGGAAATGGTCAAATTGTCCCCCCGGAATATTTGATATTTCTTAATGCTGGTCTCCATTACGCACCACTCTGTTTGGGATCTGTTTGGGATGACAGACAGTTTAAAAAGTTAAATTTTTAGGCTGGTCTGCCTCCGCGGTTTAACAGCGCTTGTCAATGTCAAAATGATGGCCAATCAGATCAAAGAAGGCAGGGCTTACTATTCACTAAAGACAAGCGGGAATTCCAACGCGACGCTTTTAGTTTTTACAGTGAAAAAGTGTGTGATAAGAAAAAAAGTAGCTAAACACTTAATATTTGACAACTGTTTTACGATAGATATGTTTAATGACCCACAGTAACAGTGATGCAAAGTAATCAACTTTTTTATGGAATTTCTCCATTTTGAACTGAAAATATGCTATCATTTAAATGATGTAATTCATAACTAAATGTGACGAGACAAAGAGTTGTTTTTTTTTTACATTTTTGACAGACATACAAACAAGAGTGAGCGTGTGCATATTTTTAAATAAATATTATTTGCAAAGAGTCTAAATGGACTAGGCTATTAGACCTATAACTTCTTTTACCGTTCTTATTTCTTCTCTATTCCCTTAAAGCCCTTTTAATCCTTTAATTATTTAATTTCTTTAAATAAAAAAAAATAAAAAAAATTTGATCCCCCCAACGTTCAAGATATTGTTACGGCATTGCGACATGACATGACAAATACTTTGCTTCATTGCTTACCTACAAGTATCAGAGTTCCAACTGCCAGACCACCACCTATGGAAAAAGAAAAAGTGTATATTTCTGAATGACATAAAATAATATTGTTTTTATCCCCATAACTTAATCAGAATGGCTCAAGTACACCTACACTGAAAGAAATGTTTTCTTTTGGATATTATACCAGCTAGTATTTAGCATTATTACACACACACACACACACACATACACACACATATACATATATACACTACCAGTCAAAAGTTTGGAATCGGTAAGATTTTTAATGTTTTTAAAAGAAGTTTCGTCTGCTCACCAAGGCTGCATTTATTTAATTAAAAATACAGTAAAAACAGTAATATTGTGAAATATTATTACAATTTAAAATAACTGTTTTCTGTTTGAATATATTTTATAAAGTAATTTATTCCTGTGATCAAAGCTGAATTTTCAGCATCATTACTCCAGTCTTCAGTGTCACATGATCCTTCAGAAATCATTCTAATATGCTGATCTGCTGCTCAAGAAACATTAACATTTTTTTTTTAGGATTCCTTGATGAATAGAAAGTTCAAAAGAACAGCATTTATCTGAAATACAAAGCTTTTGTAACATTATACACTACCGTTCAAAAGTTTGGGGTCAGTAAGAATTTATTTATTTATTTTTTTTTTTTTTAAAGAAATTAATACTTTTATTCAGCAAGGATGCATTAAATCGATCAAAAGTGACAGTAAAGACATTTATAATGTTACAAAAGATTATATTTCAAATAAATGCTGTTCTTTTGAACTTTCTATTCATCAAAGAATCCTGAAAAAAAATATTGTACACAAATATTTTGTACAATTGTACACAATAAATGTTTCTTGAGCAGCAGATCAGCATATTAGAATGATTTCTGAAGGATCATGTGACACTGAAGACTGGAGTAATGATGCTGACAATTCAGCTTTGATCACAGGAATAATTTACTTTTAAATTGTTTTAAATTGTAATAATATTTCACAATATTACTGTTTTTACTGTATTTTTAATTAAATAAATGCAGCCTTGGTGAGCAGACGAAACTTCTTTTAAAAACATTAAAAACCTTACTGATTCCAAACTTTTGACTGGTAGTGTGTATATATATATATATATATATATATATATATATATATATATATATATATATATATATATATATATATATATGTACACACACACACACACACACACTTACATCCATACATACGTTATCTTATTACATTACATTACATTACATTATATTATATAACAAAACATAACTTTTTTTTCTCTGGTAATTTTCTGTAATTTTTATACATGCCAAGATAAGGTTATCGGATCAATATCTTACAACTTACAATACAAAAACATTCCATATAATGCAAATATTATAACTTTAATGAAGTGAAAACTACCCTGATGTTTTGATTGATGGGATTAGGGTATTTCCCAGTCAGGTTAAAACATTATACTGCAAATATTACAAGTGTGACAGTGGTGCAAACAAACGTCTATAAATGGTAAAAAACAAAAAACAAATATGAAGACGATAGAGAGGCATGTGAAATATGAATATAGTAAACATCGACTTGACAGTGAGCTTCAACCGAGTGAATTATACTAACCAATCACGTAGTCAAGCGAGCTGACGCCAGACGACAGTAAGAGTTGTCCGTTCTGTACAGACGGTCTGGTACCAGGGATAGAAACTAGTTTGCTGCGGGTTTTTTTCTGAAAACTAGTTGTGTTGCCTATGCTGGTGGATCCAGCCATGCATCTAACGGGAGCCGCCATGTTCTTCTGTTGACAGTAACGCCGATGACTCTACAGCCAATCAGCGACTGAATTGTTGTGTTCTTAGCCAATCAGAAAGAGACTTGCTTAGCGATGATGACGCAATGGAGTTCAAGGTTGACAGCAGCTGCGTAGTGAACATATGATCAAGGGATACAAACAGCACGCTGTCAATGGACACGAATCAGGTAGGATTTTGTACAAATTGCTATAGTGTTGATTAGAATTCCATCACACATGACATTCTTGCTGTAGATCCTGTTTATATGCCATCAAAACTGACAGCTACCTGAGCCATAACACAAAAACCATACTGCACTTGTACTGTAGACAAGACTTATGAAGATCATTCAGAGCTTCTTTCATCATCACCAGTGACACTGTAAAAGCTGAAGCTGTCATTGCAACGGTATATTTATTGATTCGTTGCAAAACAGTCATACAATAAGCATGCTTAATTTTTAGATGACTTCCATAGTATTTTTTTTCTCCATACTATGGAAGTCAATGAGGTCCATCAACTGTATCCTTATCCATATTCTTCAAAATATCTTCTTTTGTTTTCAGCAGAAGAAGTAAGTGTATACAGGTTTAGAAACAACTTGAGGACAAGTAAATGATGACAGAATTTTCATTTTTGGGTGAACTATCCCTTTAAAATTCCATTTGTTTTTCAATTGTAATAATAATGTAATATTATTTTCCATCAAATAAATGCAGCCTTGGTTAGCAAATACATCCTACTGACCCCAAACATTTGAATGTATACACATATAGACAATACACAATTTCCTGCATTGCTGCAGTAGTTTAACCTAAAGGTGAAGTGTGTAGGTTTTTCTTTACAAGTTGCACCAAATGAAATTGTAAAAATAATTTAATCTGAACACACCTAATTAATAAATTAGACGCAAATCAGTTTTACAGCATCCATATATTTACTGATTTTGTAAATAACTGTGATATTATCCATCATAAAAGTGGGTGTCAGCGGAGTCTTTGGGTTTCCATCTCAAAGACATTATAAATACGGTTCACTCCTATTACTTATGAATGGGATAAAGTGCAACGCTTAATATGGCGGAATAAGTCCCGCCTTCCAAAGAAATGAGCCAATCACCAATTGGTAAATTCATCGCCTCACTGCAGCTGGGCTGCATCTAAAATCGCGTACTGTTGAGTAGGTACTACATTTGAATTTAAATTTACTTCACGACTGTTGAAAAAGTACATTCTATATAGTACAAATGTGTGTAGTATGAATGAATTCGGACGTACTACATCCGCTATGTTTTTACTGTCACATGACCTACCAGCGTCAGTTACGTCCCTTCAACTCCATTCACAAATCCTCAATCGTGGCCTTATGGGATAGTAAAGTGTCCATCGTATGCGCACTTCAGAATCTCGCCGAAAGTAGTAAGTCACTTTTCGCCTACTGTTTTTCGAATACTATGAATTCGGACATACTAACACAAGACGTGTCACTCGTATTGTTTTGAATGGGAAAAAGTGCAACGCGCAATATGGCGGAATAAGTCCCGCCTTCTAAATAAGAGCCAATCGCCGACTGGTAAAGTCACGCGTCACTGCAGCGGCAGTTAGAAGCTCCGGTTTCTATACAAACAGTCAGACGCGTGCCTCCGAAATGAGACACAAGAGACGCGTATTAGGTGTGCGCATGCGCATTAGCTTGATCCAGCCTGTATTTTTTTTTTGTCATGATTCCAGCATTTAGAAAAGAAATTATGAGACAGTTGTTGTCAGATTTCATTGGTGATTACAAATATGAAATTTAATCGAAAGCTTGGCAAACAGCTTTGGAGAATGTGAAGTTTCCCCATTCAAAGAGATAGGAGCTGCACTTCCATGCCCCAGAGGCGTTTCAAAGATGGCCGCTGAGTGAAATGACTTGTCTTAAAGGGACTTTGATACTACTCTGTTCGCATACTGTTTTTCCCGTACTATATAGAGCAGTATTCGATTTCGGACGCAGCGATGCTGAATTCAGAACCGCATACTTACTATTTCTGCCATAGAAAGATGTACGCTGCATCCGAAATCGAATGAGATAATTAATTAATGAGACAGTTGTTGTCAGATTCCATTGGTGAATTCAAATATGAAATGTAATCTTAAGCTTTAGTCGATAAATTGTTCTAATAATCGTTAGATTAATCGATTATCAAAATAATCTTGTTGCAGCCCTAGTCAGAATTTACTCTGCAAATGCATTTCCATCTTCGCATTAACTCTTTTTTGCAAAAAAAGTCAAAACTCGTTTCTGATGCAATACTTCAAAATGCACATAAAAACAGGGTTGATGGAAACATAGCTAAGAGTTTGGGTCTCTTAAAACTATGGTTTCTTTTTTTTTTCTTCTCGTTTCCCTACATAAAAATGCTCAATCTCCACTAGACAGGTCCGTTCAGTGTTAAGGTGCTCTTTTTAGTTTGTCCACATGCTGGTATCGCTTATGTTATTTTTATTATGTCAGCTTTATCAACTCATATCTGATTGTTCCACACAGTGCTAATACTAACAGTCATAACATGTCAAATGTTTCCTGAGCACCTTGTTTGGGTTTCCCCAACGTGATTCTCTTCGCTACCACAATCTGAGGTTAAGAATATAGTGGCATTGCTCAGAAGGGAAGTTAGATTGTCATCTGCGGAGGGTTTGTTTGAGTTGGTGTTGAAAGGAAAGCAATAATCTTGGATGCAAGGACAATTATAGGGTTGTGGTGACTATTATTTGTGACCCACAGGAAGGTCATTTTATTCTCACCTTCAAAAACTGAATTAATCTGTATTTTTTTCCAATATGTAATAAAGGATATCTGTCAAAACAAAGCAGGCTAATTTTAAAACGAAATTGGTAGGGATGGGCATTTACTGAATAGAGAATTGTACGATTTCTCTTTTACCCACAACAGAAGGCCTAACTTGGCACATCTGATAAGGTCTGTTTGCCTTTCAGCCCTGTCTTGGGTTCAAGCTGCAGTCAAAGGTCATTTCAATAAAGATTAGTCTATTTATGTCACGTCATTGTTACAGAAGTAGCTCAGCATCCTTTGAAATTGCTTCGCTTTTGTTCATATTTACAGGGATTGACTCTGTAATTGGCTTTATTCATTATCCAACTTTTAAAATTCATTTGATTTCCATTGGACTGTTGTTAAAAATTATGTGATTGAGGGAGGTTTCCTTTATGTCATGCATGCTGACATCTGTCCTCCATCAACCAACCAGGTGTCACCATCCCTGCTCAATCCGCCGGCCTCGTTTCGATAGCTGCACCGATAGCCTCCCGGTTACCAAATCTCAAGGTTCTCTGATCCATTGGGAACAAAGAGAGCAGTGCACGGCCTCCCTCAGCTGCCTTCTGCCACACAGATCCAGAACATCAGAGTGTCCCCCCTCCTCATCTTCCTTCCATCTGGGTTCTCGGGGGAACGCCATCTTAGTTAACACTATTCGAATCTGTGTAATCTTCTTAAGTCCCGAAGTCCAGATCCTCATGTATGTCTAAATTCAGATGTGCTGTGATAAGAAGCTGTGAAGCAGGCCTTGGGATTGGATTCCTCAATTTTTGCTACTGATCTCACACCACCCGCTGTCCCGCATATACAAATAAAAATAAAAAAATGTGTGTGTGTGTGTGTGTATATATATATATATATACATATACACACACACACACACCAGTCAAAAGTTTGGAATCTGTAAGATTTTTAATGTTTTTAAAAGAAGTTTCGTCTGCTCACCAAAGCTGCATTTATTTAATTAAAAATACAGTAAAAACAGTAATATTGTGAAATATTATTACAATTTAAAATAATTTCTGTTTGAATATATTTTATAAAGTAATTTATTCCTGTGATCAAAGCTGAATTTTCAGCATCATTACTCCAGTCTTCAGTGTCACATGATCCTTCAGAAATCATTCTAATATGCTGATCTGCTGCTCAAGAAACATTTATGATTATTATCAATGTTGAAAACAGTTGTGTACTTTTTTTTTCAGGATTCCTTGATGAATAGAAAGTTCAAAAGAACAGCATTTATCTGAAATACAAAGCTTTTGTAACATTATACACTACCGTTCAAAAGTTTGGGGTCAGTAAGAATTTTTATTTTTATTTTTTTGAAAAGAAATTAATACTTTTATTCAGCAAGGATGCATTAAATCGATCAAAAGTGACAGTAAAGACATTTATAATGTTACAAAAGATTATATTTCAAATAAATGCTGTTCTTTTGAACTTTCTATTCATCAAAGAATCTTGAAAAAAAAATATTGTACACAAATATTTTGTACAATTGTACACAATAAATGTTTCTTGAGCAGCAGATCAAGGATCATGTGACACTGAAGACTGGAGTAATAATGCTGAAAATTCAGCTTTGATCACAGGAATAATTTACATTTTAAAATATATTCAAACAGAAAACAGTTATTTTAAATTGTAATACTATTTCACACCATTTCTACCCAATCTCACAAAATTTAGTCTATGTCTGCTCTGTATCAGAGAGGAGCTATTTTCTGTCAATGCATTAGCAAATGACTATTTTTGTACCAACTTTTCGTTCTGAATGTCCGGCAATCAAGAACAGTGGCGCTCAGAAATACACCACTGCATTGTTTCCACCGTCACCTGGGCTGCTGTTTATTTTCTTTGCTATTTCAGGAGGTCAGCGGAGTGTGAGTACATTAGATGGTGGCACAGAGTCATAGTGACCTTTACACAAGCGTGACATCAGTCTCAATGCCTCAATTGGTGTTTGCACTCTTTGCTATTATATATATATATATATATAATCGCTGCCATATGCAACACCCATGTCATGAGTTCAAGACATGATGCAACAGCTTGATTTATTTATCTAATACTTAATAAAAATAAAATTGTTTTAGTTATTGTCATACGTGTTGCCAAGACTGTAAATGATCTATTTTTTGAGCAGTTTATCAGATTAAATGCTGCTAAACCAACATTGATGACAGCTCTCGCTCTCTCAAGAGATTTGTTCAATTTCAGAAGTTTGTTTTTACAGCAGATTTATAGGATTAAAAGGGCATTTTGATGCCACCTGCTTCTCAGCTCTCTGGGAACCCTTTCTCCCTTCTGTTGCATTATGGGTTTTGGGGGTCTGGGGCCACAGATGGCTCTCCAGAGATGCTCTATGTGACTCTGTGTAGCAAATATATTTACATTGTACTGTGTAATCCTGGATTAAGGGGAAACTTGGAGTTAATTATCCAATTGTTAGATAAAATTCATTTTGGTCCGTCACTTCCCCCATCCAGGGAATCATGTGGCCGATAGTGCTTGTTCCAAACACACAGGGGAATGTTCAGAAATAGAGATTTAATCTCAATTGTCTGAAGGTCTGTTTGATTTTGGCTAAACTCCATTTGATTCCAAGCAGCTGACTCACCCAGTCTCTCTCACACACACACACAGGGTGCCAGTGGAAAACCAGGCGGCCGCATATGGACTGTCTCTTGATATCATTCACTGGCCGTGTAATCTTATTATGCTAAATCCTTAATCCTCACCTATGCTGGACGCCCACAACAGTGACGGTGCTGGTGATTGGACGGCTAGACGGTAGTTGAGGATGCTGTGTTCTCCGCCACACATTCTGCCGATATGAGCCTGACAGTCTCTTGAGGTCAGGACCAGAAAGAAAGATAGAGCCAATCAGACTGAAGTATAGGAAAATATTTCTGGATCAACATCCTTTGTTGTTACCAGAATCTGAATCGCGTCGAGTCGACTAGTTGGCTATTGTCCGATTAGTTTATATAATATATATATATATATATATATATATATATATATATATCTTCTGCTTACCAACACTACATTTAATTGATTAAAAATACAGTAAAAATTTAATTTTGTGCAATTTTATTACAATTTAAAAGAAATGTTTTCTATTTTAATTAATTAATTTATTTCTGTTAATCGTATGGCTGAATGAATCACATGATCCAAAGATTTGGTGCTCAAGAAACGGTAGTTTTATTATCAATGTTGAAAACAGTTGTGCTGCTCCTATATATTTTTGCAGAAACAAGCATGCATGTTTTCAGGATTCTTTCAGGCTTTTATTTAGGCTTATTTAAAATAGAAATGTATTGCTATCACGTATGATCAATATAATGCATGCTTGCTGAATAGAATTTTATCCTATCTAGAAATAAAAATAATAAAAAACTCCAGCTGCGAGAGGCGATTATCAGGGTTCAAGCGCTTTAAGGCCTTTAAGCATACACGTAAAAGGGTATTATGTTTTATTTAGCAAGCATGTAATCACTTAGATCATAGATGGAAAAGACCATTTACAGCCAATACAGGCAGTTTACTAAGAAAATACATGATTTTCTAAGCTTTTTTCACCTTTGTAACAGTTAAGTGCCAGCTATGGCCAAATGTCCATAAAAGTTTCCATGCTTCTTTAGAATCATGTGACGCATATGCACTTTTGTGAAGTTCTACGCAAGTCAGGCGGGAAGAGGGCCAATTTGAGCCAATTAATGGGATTTGCCATAGAAATACAGCATTTTTACACCTTTTTAACAGTTATAGCCCCACCTATGGCCTGATGTCCATAAAAGTTTCCATGCTTCTTTAAAATCATTATGTGCTCACCTACTTGACGCGAAGTTCGTATCACTTTAAAATTAGTTTAGGAATGAATGGCTTTTGGGTAGACTTGGCCATGCCAATTTTCTAAATGACCCTGCTATAGCTATCAAAAGGCCAGAGTTCAAATTTTTTTTGATAATTATTGACCTAGAGAGTCCCTAGAATTGTGTCGCAGTGGTTTTATCGAGGTTGAGCCAAAAACTTAGGACTACTTCACCAAAGTTGTTTTTTGAAATAATCTCCAATATTTAACATACGATTCGATGCAGCAACAGTCCTAGAGGCAAAGTTGCTCAGAATGAGGAGTTCTACCATGTGGTATGAATGTCACGGGCTTGTGCGAAAATCAATGATATACAATCCTTTACGCATGTGGAAAACACAAAAATGCACACCGGTGGCCGATTTCTTTCAAATTTCTCACGGGCCTCTAGGGCCTTGAGTCAAACAGGCCCAGTGAGTTTCATTTTGATTGGCCTCCGTTAACCTTGTCTAATAGCTGCTCAAAATTCATTGGCCACCGCTGGCTGTGTTTTTTGAGAGACACAAATGTCCTCAAAGGTGGCACCTTGGACAAAGACACCGCATACCAATTTTGTCAATCAGAATAAGGGTTGCATAATTATAGGCATTTTTTTTTTTTTTTTAGTGCCGCCAAGTGGCCAGTCCCCGCGTCCTTTTTCACGGGACCACAGAATGAGCTCTTACATATGTGTGCCGAGTTTGGTGAAAATATCTCATTCTATTCACGAGTTATAGCCATTTTAGTAAAAGTGGCTCCGCCCACTTTAAATGTTTTGGCGGCCCTCGTTTTTAGACGGTTTGCACAGCAAAATCCTCTCAGAAAAGTTGTCTTTAAATTTACCTCTTGTAATTTCCCATAAAACTACATGAAATGTCCCATTAGATATGTTACAGTTTTTCACCATATAGAGTACAAGAACTTACTAGTAATAATTAACTGTATTTACCGTCAAATTCGTATAGTCTTTTTTTTTTTACCATTAAAATTATGTTTTTTTTTTTTTTATCCCAAAAGATGCACTTTATAACAAGCAGCACAGAGATTTAAAAGAATAATGTACAGTATATGTTATAGTTTAGGCAGAGAATCTGTGCCCGCTATCAATTGCCAAGGAAAACGGCTCAGAAACAATAGTTTGTTTGTCCCACCCTGGAGTTTGATAAGCAAAACAACAGCTGGCCCTTTCACTGCCTCCCTGAGATACGACCACATCCAGTCAGGCAGAAACATCCCCGGACGGAGGGGGCCTTTGGGTAGAGGAGCCAACTCTCGTATGTTGTGTTTGTGTTGGGGGTATCAGACATAATTATGAGGATTCAAAGGTGTGGATTCGATGTCTGACCGGAATGGAAAGAGAGGGGTGTCAGGGATGAGGAGATGGCTGGTGGGTAATGGGATTAGGTGTAGCACTTTCCATGACACACGGAGACGGACACCTGACACTTGGCCTGGGACTGAGATGGAGGAAGTAGGGGACAGGGGGATTAATTCCACCCCATATTGGAGAAGTCATTCCCGAGGCAATAGGGGCTTTTGGGATAGGGCTCTGTTTCGTTTAGTTTCTGCTCGGCCGCCTCACCTTAATTCCTTTGGTTTGTTTCAGGAGAAAAGATTGAGGTTTATCCTTCATTGGACATTGGTTGTTCTTCTGAAGATTCGTTTTCTAATTGCGATTTTTAGAGTTTCTTGTTATGATCTGACAAACAGCACAACATTGAAGTGTTGGTTTATCTTTTGAGCTGTTTATCTGCCAAGCGAGGTTTCACGGATGTGTACAAACATCCAAACACGACCTTTATTGACTCACACACCCTGCTAGCTTGATGACCAAGGAAAAGTCAATAGTTTGAGAGAGGATGGACTGTTTATTCAGACAGCGCACCACAGTTTTATCAGTTAAAGAGCCGGGGTGCGAGGACAAACAAAGGAGCTTGTGTCTTCTGTTGCTATGGCCATAGTGTAACTCTTTTTTTCAGTTTGAGGAGATGAACCTCTGCCTGCTAGCGCTGTCACCTGCTCCCACAGGTGTAGATTGGGTTGTCTCAGACGGGGTCAGATGCCCAACCCATCAACAAGGCACAAAGAGTGACCTTTGTGCCTTGTTGATGGGTTGTAGAGGCTGCTGCGAATGAAACACCATCTCTAATGATCACTTTGGTTTCACAGTTTTAACTGTTAGCCATTAAATGTGTGAGGTGCATTTCCCCACCACCACCACCACCTCTGTGACAAAGTGTTTAAAAGCCACTTTCAACCCTCTGGCACAGACATGCGTCATCAGTTTTTGGCACTGAGTGAGTGAGGTTTCCAATTGAGACTTTCCATGCAAAATTGTAGGTGCAGTGTAGTGATTAGAGCTCCAGAGAATGATTTAGGATAGTACTAATCATAAAATAATTAATAAAAATAATAATGTTTAATGTTTCTTTCTAAATTTTGGGTTTAATTCATGTGTCTTGAAAGCGCCATATACCAGTGTTATTTTAGTATTATTTATATACTATTTATTTATCATTTTAATTGGCTTTTTTAATTTTATTTTAATTTTAGTATAAGTCTGTATTTTTCATAAATTTAATCAATTTTTCATCTGATGTTTTATTGGTAACACTTTACAATAAGGTCCTATTAGTTAACGCATTGACTAACATTAACTAAAAATGAGCAATACATTTGTTATAGTATTTATTAATCTTTGTTAACATCGGGTAATAAAAATGCAACTATTCATTGTTAGCTCAAATCCATTAAATAATATTAACAGATTCAACTTTTGATTTTATTAATGTATTAGTAAATGTTGCAATTAGCATTAACTAAGATAATAAAGCTTTTTTTTTTTTTTTTTTGTTCATTGTTAGTTTATGTTCATTAATGCAATAACTAATGTTAATAAATGGAACCTTATTGTAAAGTGTTACTGTTTTATTTTACAGAATTTATTTTTAATTACTGAAAATAATTTTAATTTTAAGGGTAACACTTTGGTATAAGGGAACACATATTCACTATTAACTACGACTTTTCCTTCAATAAACTCTTAATTTACTGCTTATTAATAGTTAGTAAGGTGGTTGTTGTAGATGTTAGGTATGTGGTAGAGTTTAGGGATGTAGAATATGGTCATGCAGAATAAGGCATTAATATGTGCTTTATAAGTGGGTCAATGACGTGATGGGTCATTTTTTTGTCTAAAGGCCTTAATAATAATAAAAACAAAGATATGACATCCAAAGTAAGGTAGTACAACTAGATCTCTTTTATTGAATCCAAAAGGTTTTAATTATATTTTGCTACATATAAAGGTATTTTAAAGATTTTGAAGTGTCAAAAGGTCATTCGGTTTAACTGTACAGCCATTTCATTAGTGATTAAAATATCTTATAATGTAATAAATATATATTTTTTTATTCTGGCATGATTTTATAACCTCATATATCAACATAGTGCAAAATGGTATTAAAATTATGTGTAGAAGTCATTGCTTTGTTTTGAGAAAGAATGTCCGGAAAAATGAATTTCATTTATGTCATTCGGAGTAACCAATATAAAGGGACCATTTTGGATCAAGTCATGCGTTCAATATCATGTGACAGGAAGTGACATCATTCAGACACCTGCAAAGGACCACATGGTCGTGAAGCAAAGTAACTAACTCTCTTAACTATTTGAAAAATTCATGTTTTCACTTGCTCATACACATGTCCCGAAACATCAGGTCATTCAGTACAACCGCTATAAAACATGGAAATTGTTGTAATAATTTAAAAACTTGTACTAAATTTAAAATGTTTGATTGTCCTTTTGCTAGCTAGATACCAGCCTGTTGGCATTGTTTGAAAATATCGTCATTTGGTATAACCAAAAGTGTCATTCGGTAAAACCGAAATTTTGTCCATCTTGTAAAAAATGACAAAAGCAGAGTTAATTGATTATAAAAACCACATAATCTCATTGTTAACACTTAATAAAACTTCAGAATTAATTATATCTCCATTAGGTTTTTTACACTTTTAAAAACTTTATTCGTCAATGACCCAAGTACTAATAAACAGCCAATATGCAAGCTAATAAGCAACTAGTTAAAAGTGAGAATTGTTCCCTATACTAAAGTTTTACCATTTTAAGTTACCAGTAACAACACTGTCATACACTAGCATGTGATATTTTTTATTAGCAATTTAGCATGCTAAAATCTTCTCCAAAGATGTAATAAAAACATGTGACAAGTGAACAAACCAGTTCAACTAGGCATTCAGACAGCTCATACATTTATGCTAAATTTGCACATGCTTTATTCTTAAGCAGGTAAGATGCATTTGATGATTTGATGCCATTTCATGCCGACTTCCCTACTTCTTGTCACTCTTCCTGAAAACTATTTTTAAGTTTTAATCTGACTTGAATATTCATCAACCTAGTTTAGAACTCAAAGCAAATCTCTCCTGTATGACAATATCAGTGTTGGTTGTGATTGATTGTTTTGTTTTCTGTTTTTAATTTCAGCATCTCTGAGGAGCGACAGGATGTTTCGTGGTTTCTTTGTGAAGACCATTAGCTTTGTTGGCTACACCGTCCAGTATGGCTGCATCGCTCACTGTGCCTTCGAGTATATTGGCGAATTTGTGTCTGTAAGTTTCTTGGAGATGTTTAGTCAAAGCATTTGCTGAAACATACAAAGACATAAATATAAACTCTTATATCTACCCACAATTCACCCACTGTACAACAGTGTTCAGGACCTTCCATGGAACCTACCATCACTAACCACGATGTGGTTTTCTCAGAACGAGTAAGCCGTCACCTCTGTCGAATACAAAAGTGAGTGTGTATCAAATGCGTTTATTTTAAAGTGATACTGTCATGCCAAACCTTTGGCTTCGTTTTGACCTCACCTGTCTTTCAGAGGGGATATTGTAATAGCCAAAAGTCCTTTTGACCCAAAGATGAACATCTGTAAAAGAGTGATCGGACTGGAGGGGGACAAAGTCTGCACCAGTGGACCATCTGACATCTTTAAAACACACACTTATGTGAGTACCTACTGTAGTGCACTGACATCCGCTCTACCTGTAAGAATGAAGACACAGACTCCCTGTATTTGGTTTTTTTTTTTGTATGAACCACTGCATTTACTCTTAAGGTGTATGCACTTGAATTTCACATGCATTCACCTCTGTTGGGTAAAACATTTACCTTATGGTAGCAACAAATGCTCGTTTCTCAGTTATTATTGGTCCTGAGAGAGCATAGCCACCCTGTCACTGAAATAGCTGTTATTGCTTGTTTTTTGTTTTGTTTTTTTCACCTTGACTCTGTGCGGTTCTGGCCTGTAATTTTTCCCGAAGCTGTTAGTGTTAGTGCCAGATGAGTAGAGCAAGTGATGAAGAGAAAGGAGAGAAAGAAAGCCTGTCACCGGAGTCATTTAAGGTAAAGAGATACAAACCCTCAGCTGAAAAAGACTGTAGAAGTTTGCTCAGGATCAGTACTAGTCGAACCTAAACTGATTACAATGACAATTTAATGAATTGCAGAATAATTACAAGGCTTCGATGTCCTGATACTTTCTACTCTCCTTTTAAAATCTAAGATTAAAGTTTGAAAATCTCCCATTGATTAGAATATCAAAATTAACAGTGATGATTTACATATTGAATTGCGATTGGTCTTCCTTCTTGCATTCTGATTGCATTTTAATGTCCATTTTGTCTTACGTTGCATTTTTGTTGCAAGGTCACAGTTGTTTCGTGTTGATTCTTATGTATATTTGAGAGAAAACACAAAACTAATGCTAATATAATAAGTCATATCTATTGCTTTGTGGCATCTAATAACACGGAAATATTAATACTTTATAAATGTTTTAGTAAAAAAAAAAGTCTCTTGGCAAGTAAGTTTAAATACTACCTTCAGTATGACAGGATGATTTGTTTGTTTCCTTATATAAAATGCCTTTGGGAAAGTAAAGGATTTGTCAATCAAAGATAGGAGGCTAATTACCGATTTGGCTGTGTGATCTTACGCAGCTGTTTTTCACTGCATGACTCCAAACCACAGCATGTTCATGGGCAAGACCTATAGTAGAAACAAGAGAAAATGTTCAGTAGAGTGCTGCAGGAATGAGTCTTAAAACCCAGAAACAAGTTAGCGTTTTTGAGTTTTCACTTCCATCGTCCTTGTCATTTATTTATTTATTTTTTTTCTAGTTTTTTTGGTTAAATGCATGAAATAAGGTCTGTTGTTTACACAACCTCAAGATAACATAAAACATCCCACTAGTGATTTTTTTTAAGATTTAAAGGGTTAGTTCACCCAAAAATGAAAATGATCCTATCATTTACTCACCCTCAAGTCATCCTATACATAATCAGAGTTATATTAAGAAATATTCTGACTCTTCCAAGCTTTATAATGGGAGTAAATGGTACCCTAGATTTTGAAGCCCAAAAAAGAGCATCTATCCATCATAAATGTAATCCATACGGCTCCAGGTTAATAAAGGCCTTCTTAATAAAGGCCTTCTGAAGTGAAGAGATATGTTTTACAAGAAAAAATCGTATTCTTCTGGGGTTTATTGTTGGTTGGCAAACAACGAACTGGGGCATTACCACCACCAACTGGTATGGAGTGTGGACCAGAATGTCTACTATATACATTGTTTAAAAAGAAAAAAAATATATCCTCTCACTTAAATTAGTTTCTCTGAGATATTGAATCAATAAATTATCTTTTGACGCCTTTTGGAGAAAATCTATTAAATCAAAGTGTTTTCAGCTCAATGTCTTCTTTCTCTTTCATATTTCTTACAATATGTCATAACATGTTCTACTGTTTCTTCCCGCCCACAGAAATCACATTTCCCTGTATTATGTTTACCTGTTTTTGGACAGTGTTCCATTTAGTCCAGTGTCTCCAAACCTAAGCCTCGATATTATTTTCTTGTCCCTACTGTATTTCTCTGAAGAGTGACCTCTGACCCGACACATGACATAGGATGTAGGAGTAGCGTAAGCTTAGGTGAGAGTAGATGCCTCTTGTGGTTCAAACAAATAGGGCTGGGCAACAAACTCAAGCTCCGCTTCTCTTATATCGAAATCCTCTGACATTTCTCTTTAAAAATTCTCGTTTTAGACTTCTAATTCATGACTGGTGCTTTGTTTTGCTCTGTCCTCGGTGCTTCTACATTGACTGGTACTAGATTTGCGTACGGCCGTTGCCGGAAACCAATGATTATAGTTTGTAAAGTTATAAATATGGATATTTTTCTAACAAAAACGCATCGCTTTACTTCAGAAGGACTTTATTAACCCCCTAGAGTCGTATGGATTACTTTTATGATGGATGGATGTGCTTTTTTGGGCTTCAAAATCTCAATCTCCATTCACTCCCATTATAAAGCTTGGAAGAGCCAGGATATTTTTTAATATAACGCTGATTGTGTTTGGCTGAAAGAAGTAAGTCATATACACCTAGGATGGCTTGAGGGTGAGTAAATCATAGGATAATTTTCACTTTTCAGTGAACTAACCCTTTAACGTGTCTTAAAGGCAGTTGCTAATAAGTGGTTAAATGGTACAACAGAGGCTGTAGGATGTGATGACGTTTAGGGATATTAAACATCATCTTACTGAACCCAAACTTATCTACTCACTAGTCCGCATTTACGGCCTCATTTAGACTCATGCATTTGAAACTTTCCAACTTGTACATTTTAAATAGAGACTGAAAAATTTGTCGGCAACTTAATGGTGGTGAACTTGAAGTCATGTGACTGTGGTGTAGTTTGTTTAGGTTTTTACTTCTGACAGTTGTATTTAGGCTTCAGAATTCTTCAAGGTTTAGTTCACCCAAAAATGAAAATTATCCCATGATTTACTCACCCTCAAGCCATCCTAGGTGTATATGACTTTCTTCTTTTAGACAAACACAATCAGAGATATATTTATAAATATTCATAGTCCTCCAAGGTTTATGTTAACACTTTAGAATACTGATCTTTCATTAATGAATAAATACACAGGAACAAATGAGTAATGCATTATTAACACTCTAGTAACTACTATTAACTAACAAGAAACTCTGATTAATGAATTAGTAAGTAATAGTGCTCAGTTGAATGTGGTAGTTCACTATTAGCTAATCAGTAACTACCGTTTTTTTCCCAGAGAACTACAAAGAACTACTATATACAGGTTCATAATTAATGTGAATGATGCATAATGTATAATTAATTCTAAAGTAAAGGTCATGGTAACCCACTAGTAATTACCAAATCCTTCAGAAGGAATTACTAATTATTTGGATCAGTATTCTAATATGAGAAACATGATAACACTCTAGAAACTACTGAAGTCATTGTAAACTTTTGAGGTTTTTGTAAAGTATTGGATAGTAATAACTCAAGAGTTACTACATAACTCTAAAGGAACTACTACTTATTTGGATCAGTATTCTAAAGTGAAGATCATGGTAACCCACTAGTAATTATTTAAGTGTTACCAAATACATCAGAAGGAATTACTGTACAAAACTGTACAAAAACATACAAAAACCTCAAAAGTTTACAATGACTTCAGTAGTTTCTAAAGAGTTATCATGTTTCTTACTTTATAATACTGATCCAAATAATTAGTAATTCCTTCTGAAGGATTTGGTAATACTTGAGTCATTACTAGTGGGTTACCATGACCTTTACTTTAGAATTAATTATACATTATGCATCATTCACATTAATTATGAAGCTGTATATAGTAGTTCTTTGTAGTTCTCTGGGAGGTATGAAAAAAATAGTAGTTACTGATATTAGCTAATAGTGAACTACTACCTTCAACTGAGCAATATTACTTACTAATTCATTAATCAGACTTTCTTGTTAGTTAATAGTAGTTACTAGAGTGTTAATAATGCATTATTCATTTGTTTCTGTGTAGTTATTTATTAATGAGGGATCAGTATTCTAAAGTGTTACCAGGTTTATAATGGTTGTGAATGGGGGGCTGCATTTTGAAGCCAAAAATAATGCATACATCCATTAAAAAAAGTAAAAAAAAAGTAATCCATATGACTCCAGTGGGTTAATTAAGGTCTTCTGAAGGTCTTCCTTTGACCTGATGCACAACGTAATGATGAAGGCAGTAGCACAGAAGATCACCGGTCACAAAACAAATCACCGGTCAAGGATTATATGTCTAAAACAATAATTTTTAAAGAGAAATGTCGGAGGATTTCAATATAAGAGAAGAGGAGCTTAAATTTGTTGCACAGCCCCATTTGTTTGAACTGCAAGAAGCTTCTGATACTCCAACATCGCGTCAAAGGATTATTCATTTTGCGCTAGTCGACTTGCGCATTCTGCATACGGTCGTCTGCCGGAAGCTAGATATTTGAATGGATAAAGTTTTAAATATGGATATTTTTCTCACAAAAACGCATCGCTTCACTTTAGACGGCCTTTATTAACCCATATTTAATGTTAATGGATGTATGCATTATTTTTGCCTTTAAAACGCGGCCCCCCATTGACAACCATTATAAACCTTGGAGGACTAAGGATATTTTTAAATAAATCTCCAATTGTGTTCGTCTGAAAGAAGATAGTCATATACAGCTAGGATGGCTTAAGGGTGAGTAAATCATGGGATAATTTTCATTTTTGGGTGAACTTTTATTTGGGTGATGCAAACTTCTGGTTTAGCCTACAAAATTACATCATGCCTGCAAGATGTTATTCAGTTACCAAAAAAAAAAAAAAAAGGATAGCAAAACAAAGTTTGGAAAGCAATTCAAAGCTAAGATAAGCCCTGTAACAGCTGTAATTTACATTAGTAGTTGTAGAGATATTTTATTGAGCAGAATCAAGATGCTTCTAACATGCCTCCCATTTGTAAGATCGAACATTTGTGTCTGGTCACAGTATGGTGTGAAGTCTCGTGTGCTTGGCTGACAGACAGGACAAAAGCTTCACTTCTGAACAGCAGATGACGATGCGCTGAGATTTCTTGTGGATGGGATCAAACATATGTTTCCATGCTAATGAGAGTCGACTGCAAGACGAATACATGCTGACATATGTTTATAATCACGGTTCTTTTTGCATTTGTCAATGAAGAATTTGTTTGCAATACAGAAGGTCAACAAATCATTTTGTAAGTCATATTTGGGTTTTTTCACACATTGATGCATGGCTGTGTGACTGTAATTATACTTTCTAAACAGTTGAGCACATCAAATCCTGCTGTACGGAATTCTTCAAACGATTATTTGGAACTCTTAGAATTCTACTGCGGGGGGGAAATGGATATAAACATTCTTATTAAAGTTTGGTCAGTTCCAGATAGGCGTCTCCATACTGTTATGTTTATAATGACAACGTGATGTGTTGTTCACCCTCGCCTCGCATATAGAGGGGGTGGAGGGGACTTAATTAGGGGCTTGACAGCCCCACTCTCCCTGTGTGATGAGATTATTCCTAATTGATGTCAGTGTGGATCAGGCTTCGCTCGGTTGCCGGCCCAGCCTGGCAGGTCTGTCCGTGGTCTAGACCCATGAAGCAGCTCATGGAGGCGTGGCTTCACCCCTCACCGAGAGGATAAAGGGGGTGTTGTGAGGGGGGGTGCGAGGCCCCAGCGGTCAGTAAAAATGATCCCATTCCCATCTGAGATGAGCAGTTAAGTCATGTGAACTTTCTCACTGTTAGGAACTTCTTCTTTATCCTCTAATCTGGGAGAACCAATATTGTGTGACACATGTGAATGGGTCAGAGGATCATTTTAGACCTTGTTTTTTGGTGTGGCTGCAATCAGAATAAATCATTTTCAGTTAGCTTTATGGTTTAAGCTTTTGCTCTTCCCATCCTTCCGTATAGGTACCAAGAGGGCATGTGTGGCTGGAAGGCGATAACCTTCGGAATTCCACAGATTCCCGAAGCTACGGCCCAATTCCCTATGCCTTGATCCGAGGACGTGTTTGCTTAAAGGTAATGAGGGTAGAGTCTCATTTCTTGACCTATATGCTTCCCCAAAGGCCAAACCACAAGCCTTTTGAGTTTGAACTGTTGCCCTTTTATGTAGTGTTGTTTTATTTTTCATTGTAAATACAACTAAATTATTTCAAACTAATGTTATCCAGTTTCTAGCTAAAAAAAAACTGGGTGCCGTGTTCATTTGAAACTGTTTTCAGCTGTCGTGTCATATAGCATCATGTGCCCATGACCCTGTAAACAGGTCTCCTCACCTTCTGTCAGCCCTTGATTGGAAAGTCAAAGGCAAATGATACAGGGGTGTATTTTCTTTCAGGGTCTTATGAGTAAAAAAAAAAAAAAATGTTTTCTGCACATTTCTAAGTTTCAAAATTATAACATAAAATGGTATAATGCTATATTTCATAGTATAATCATTTAATATTAAATTGTTTTGTTTTGTTTCGATTTTGCAGTTGTGGCCACCACATAGTTTTGGCGTATTGGCCGAAAGTCCAAACGACGGGCGTATTTTATGAAGAAGCTGTGTTCATGTATAGTCACAATGTAAATGATATTTTTTCAATGTTTTAAAATAAACTCTTATTTATAAGTCATGTCTATTTCATTGTTTAAGGCAAACAAGGATTTATGATAGTGAAGAAACACAAATTGATTAATGGTTTAAAATGTTAGTGAAAATACAAGGATGATCTGTTAATGTGTATTATAGACTTTTGTTGTTTCAAATTCATCATCGGTGCAGCTGACCCATTGTTACACCGACATTTCCTTTTAGCATAGAAGCACAAAATGTTATAAATGGACATATTTGCCTGTTTTGGTAACACATTTTACTGTTGTTGATGGACAGGACACTATTTGAGGGTTAACTTTTTAAATAGGCTGGAAAGGCGCTCTAAAATAACAGTTAATGACTGTATAGAAACTTCCTTTTTGATTGATGATGCCCATTTCCACTTTCTGAGTAAAAAATTAATAAACATATAAATAAATAAATAAATAAAAATTCTCCTACTTGCTCATAGTGTGACCTAATATCTAATGTGACTATTTCTTTAAACCCACAATTAACCGTTTATTTTCCTTTTACTCTGTGAGTAAGAAACGGGCTTCCAAATTTTTCTATATTCCATTTGCAGATGTGATATGTATATTTTTTTTAAGCCTTTATTTAACCTCACTGAGATTAAAAATCTCTTTTACAGGAGTGTCCTGGCCAAGATAGGTGGCCCAGATATACAAATACACATATATCAAACAACAACACACAATAAAATATCAATAAAAGTACAGCCTTAGAAGCATTAGCAAATCACTAAATCTTTCTCTAGTGCATGCATAAGTGTTTTAAAATTACTAAAAGACACCAAATGATTTAGCCTCAATTTCATTTGAAGAGAGTCCCAGTCTGAACGGGCAGCATATTTAAAGGCAGTTTTACCTAATTTTGTTCTAGCAGGAGGTACATAGATATTATAATAAGATTGTGAATGCAGTTAATAGTTACCAACTGCTTTTTGTTGGATTAGATGATAGAGATAAGGTGGTAAAAAAAAACAAAAATTGCTTTGTATATCATTAAGTAACAATGCATTTTCCTTCGAACAGCAAGAGAAGACCAAGCAACTCTATTGTACAATGATGTGTTGAGATTTACAATCTGTTATAAATCTTAAGGCACCATGATAGACAGCATCTAGGGAGGCAAGAAGATAGGACGAAGCATGCTGATATACTACATCCCCATAGTCAAGAATCAGTAAGAAAGTCTTCTTCCTTGCATTAAATGAAAAGCAAGACTTATTTCTAAAATAAAACCCTAGCTTCTTCTTTAATTTTTGTTTCAAATAATTAATGTGTGAACTAAAATGTAATGTGTCATCAATTATGATGCCCAGGTATTTGTACTCCGACACTAATGTGATCAAATTCCCTTGCAATGTTCGAAGAGCAATGGAACTATCTAAAGAGTTTCTAGAATTTGATAACCACATAAATTTTGTTTTCTCAACATTTAAAACCAGCTTTAAAAGTATAAAACCTTGCTTGAATAATATCAAAAACAGACTGTTAATCACCCAGAGCTTGTTGTTTTGTAGGAGCAGAGCAATAGATGACGGTATTGTCCACGTAAAAGTGAAACCTTGTATTTTCAATATTAAAGGGTTAGTTCACCCAAAAATGACAGTTGTTCCAGACCTGTATGAATGTATTTCTTCTTATGAACACAAAAGATATTTTGAAGAATGTCTGTAACAAAACAGTTGATGAGCCCCATTGACTTCCATAGTCTAAAATCCAAAATTACTATGGAAGTCAGTGTGGCCTATCAACTGTTTAGTTACAGACATTCTTCAAAATATCTACTTTTGTGTTCAACAGAAGAAACTCATACAGGTTTGGAACAACTTGAGGGTGAATAAATTGACATTTTTGAGTGAACTATCCCTTTAATGTCAAGACAATTTAAAGATATAGTGAATAATAATGGTCCCAGTGCATATCCTTGGGGAACTCCCTTCACCACTTCCATTGAGTCTGAATTGATATCTTCCACCTGCACACATTGAGTCCTTCCCTTTAAATAAGCATTAAACCACAAAACTACAGACTAACTACTGGTCTGATAAACCAACACTTCTACACCTAACAAAATCTCATGGTCCAGTGTGTCAAAAGCTTTAGTTAAATCAATAAAAAGATGTTAAATTTGGTTAAATCAATAAATACATTCCCAAACATATTACAGTACATCTGCTATGTTGGCATTGTCCTTTGACTTGGATTTTGTTGACATGTTAGAAGAATTTAATCATGAAGAGCACCATTTTGGTACATATTGCATTTCTTGAGTTCTTTGCCGTTTTTATATTCATTTATTTATTAAGTGACTTATAGTCAGTAGAATATTTTTTGGGGGACCATCAAAAAATTGTTAGCAGATATTAAGCAGACAGTGAGTCTACTAATACTCCAATGACTGCTAGTTATAGTTATAGCAAAGCAACTTATAGTATAATGTCTAAAGTGGACCATTGAAATAAAGTGTTACTGAAAACTTATCTTCACTGTTGCACAACCTTATATCCTCATTGTAACTACCCTTAGAGGTTTTAGTTGATGGTTGAAACATCATAGTATTGGTTTAATCACACCTGGGATGTAATTCACTATTGAGGATAATGATTAATAAACTTAATCATAATTAAAGTCCAAAGAGAAACTTCTACATTCCCTCCTCAAAGACAAACTCCTTCAGAAGCTCTTTCTTCTTTTTTCAGTGTTTATTGGTGTGTTTGGATGTGTGCATTTAAGGTAATGAGAAATTGACATCCTTCTTTCAATGCAGAATGTGTCTTTCTTTAATCAAGGTTTTAATTAAAACTTCACAGCGTCGTTTGATCTCGGCGCAGGTTGAGTCTGTCTTCGGATGATGCTGGCTGACATCAAACAAATGTGAGACAGCGGTCAAAATTTATTTTCAAAAACGTGGGCGTTTGCATGGGATGAGCCTCTTAATTTGGCTAAAACTTGTTTTTGTGTGCTGATCTGAAGTCAGATTTGTGTTTTCTGTTGTTGTGTTTGAGATTGAGGGTTATAGAAAGGGAATTTGATCTTAGATCAGTTCAAAAGGGAAACTTCTGCCAACATTGGATTTTCTCCCTGGTGGATCCATACCAGACAGATGGCATTGAGGGGGAGACAGACTATTGCCGGCTGTTGTGATCAGACCCGTGAGGATAATCGATAGATAAACCCTTTGATTTAGACTGTGAACCAGGCTTCAGAATTATTGTAGAAAGTATAAAAGCGAAAAAGAATGCGAAGTACTTTGATGCAAACACATTTCCTGGTGTAAATTGAGAGTTTTTCCTTGTTTGTGAAGAAATTAAAAATATGTTTACTAAAGCTTACTATGGTAACCAAAGTTGTTCATAGTTGATTTAGTGACTACAGGTATTATGACAGCCACGACGGTCATCGAGATTTGAAAAGTTTCTTAGCTATTTTTTACACACGAAATCCATTAAATTATAGTAACATGACCTTTTCCAGTAAATGTACCACAACGGTTTTCAGTCTTTTATCCAAATATCTTTTAGCACAAAAATGCAGTTCTGATGTAATTTGTTAGAAAACCACATATATTGTTTCACTCTTTCATTTCATGATCATGATTTTCAACTCCAGCCTTATAAAAATTATATTGTAAATTCATGGCATTTTTTTTTTTTTTTTTTCTTAATTCATAAAATGAAAAATCACCAAAAAATAAATGCGTTTTTACAAATTTCACACTAGAACTATTTAGTAGACTGGCAGGATTGAAAATGTTTTTGAAAGAAAAGTTTTGTTCACCAAAACTGCAATTATTTGATAAAATACAAAGGCCGTAATATTGTGAAGTAATATTCCAATTTAAGCTGTTTTCTATTATTATATTACCCCATTAAGGCCCTTTCACATTGAACGTGAAATTCGGTGCGAATTTTCGGCGCAGTGACGCTCTTGAATCGAAACAATAGATCCCTACGGAGTTTTTCACACTGGGTGCGAAGAAGCGAGAATTTTTTTTTTTTTCGACCTATGTGTCAATTTTTTTCCCACCGCCGCTCCACGATGAAACAGGCTGTCCAATTAGAGTTGCGCTTTAGATCACATGCCCGGAGCAGCTTCTGTTGCACAGAAGGGCGAGAGTGGTGGCGCCACCTAGCGTGCAGGTGTGAATTAGCAGAAGATGATCAGTCGTTTCATGTTCAGTGTGAAAGGTCCGTTCTTCCGCGATTCGCCTCGCTTTTTCGCATCACGTTCAGTGTGAAAGGGCCTTTATATGCTGATTTGATGCTCAAGAATTTTTCCCTGAACAAAGTTTAAAAATCTTTTGTAACATTTAGAAATGCCTTTACTATTATTTCATCAATTTAATGTGTTCTTTCTGAATAAAAGTATCAATCAATAAAATATATATATATTTTCCCTGTTATTCTTTTTCCATGTTTTTATGTCCATTCAAACCTTGTACGTGCTCAGATAAGTTAAATTGCTTTTTCACACAAAGCATCAGTACAAAATGTTTCTGCCAATGTTCCGGCAACTCCTCATTAAATTAACAGAGCTGATTTGGCAGTATTTTAACAATGGCTCCTGTTCACACATGATGCCAATCAGGAAAGTGGCATTTCCTTTATAGAAAAGGGTATTTGAGTGAAAGCACCAGTAGATTAAAGTAGATCTCTTAAAACATTTGATTGATGCTAATAACTGTGATATTTTGGTTTTAAACTATGGTTAGCATAGTACATTTTTATGCAAGGAAATAGACTTTAGCACAAAAAAGTGCATACATGGTCAATCTCAGTGGAGACTGATGAACTTTCTTGATGATCTCAGAGCTGAGGCAACCTCCTTCAGAAAGGCACAACAGCAGCTCTGAGGTCTGTGGTGTGAGTTTGCAGTTTGGGACTGCCATTGTGTGTGGAACTGTCCTCGCGCCACAGGCGTTCGACACCATTACTGACGCTCTCCTCGACTAATAGTGGCAAGAGTGCTGGGGAGCAACACTGAACACTCCTAATGGAGGGCAAAGGAACATTTTCCCCAAGGCCTGGAGACATGGGCAGGGGGCGAGCTGGGAAAGAAAAAGGGGGCATAAAGGGGCAAAAGACCCATCACTTTGCGTAAAGGCAGTTTGATTCTGACAGTCCTGACCCATATACCCCCTGTGGGTCTGCAAGCACTCTTGTTCAATGAAAGCACTTTTTGAGAAACAAGAGTATAAAACAGTGACTCTGAACAGTCTTTATTCTGTTGTTGTCTTCTCACTTTGTTCTTAATTCACTATACAATTTCAATGTGTCAAATGAAATGTGGTTTTCTTCTTTGATTAGAACTGACATCAATCAACCTCCAACCCTCCACAACTTTCTCGCCCTGTTTACACCTGGTATTAAGATGCATTTTGGTCGATCGTATCACAAGAAGATGAGGGAGACAACGCTGAGAGTGCGTGTTAGAAAACAGGAATGGCGAGAGAACATTTGGTATGTTTTTCGTCTTCAAACACATTAGGTAAATAGGTGAAGAGAAGGCGTCTTTTGTGGCTGTTTGAACACGTTCGACCACATGGACAACTACACTATGAAAGCAATTCGGTCAGATGTGTTTTTGACTCTGGAAGTGATCGAAAGCAAACAAGCTCAAAACATTTTAGACCCCGTTTACAACTGTATTTACTGTCATCCACTTGTGATATGATGAACCAAAACGCATCTTAATACCAGGTGGAAACAGGGCCTAGATATGTGATGTCCAAAGAATGCACCACAATATCCATGCTCTGATTGACAAGATGGTGAATTTACCATTTAAAATTAATAATTTACCTGACATGACTATAATGTTTCACCAAATCAGTGACTACGGAATTAATAAAATAATTTTCCATTGTAATTAAGGAAAACAGGAGACTCAAGAGTGTCAAAAGTCTTTGTGAAACAAAACTTTTAATGGAGAGAAGCTGCTATCAGACTCCAGCAGACCTTTCACAAAAGGTCATCGATCCAGCCTTTAATTAAGGGCAGCATTAGAGAACCACCTTCTAGCACATTTAACACAACTTTGATGTTCAGTCATTGATTTAATTTCCTTAAAAGCCTCAACGATACGCCTTCACAGAGACAATGGAGAGGACTGCATCATCAACTCTGCTTGAGAAGATAGAGAAACCAGAGGAAGCAGGTTAACACCTCCTGTGTTAAAGGACAGTGTCTCTAACCCAGTGTCATGAACCAGACCAGTGTCCACACCAAACTGCTGTGTAGCACACAGTCAGTCAAATTTCATATTTGACATTTAATATATACGGCAATATGTATAGCTATAGTATTTTGGACCAAAAATATTTAACTGTGAAATAGAAAAATGTTTGACCAACTGTAATTGTGAAGACAGCCTAAATATGTATAAAATATTATCTGGAAATATTTACTTTCTGCCAAATTATCTATTTTGTATGAAAGCTAGTTTCTGCCACTAAATAAAAAAAAAAAAAGGTAATTGCTTCTTTTTATCTCACAATTATGATTTTTTTCTCACAATTGCAAGTTTACATTTTGCAATTCTGACTTCTGTTTTTAGAATTGCGAGATATAAACACAATTGCGAGAAATAGAATTGCAAGTTATAATGTCAGAATTGCGGGAAATAAAGTCAGAATTGCGAGTTATAATGTCAGAATTGCGAGATAAAAAGTCAGAATTGAGAGATATAAACAATTGCAAGAAATAGAATTGCAAGTTATAATGTCAGAATTGCGAGAAATAAAGTCAGAATTGCGAGTTATAATGTCAGAATTGCGAGAAATAAAGTCAGAATTGCGAGATATAAAGTCAGAATTGCGTGTTATAAACTCACAATCGCAAGGTATAAACTCGCAATTCTGACTTTTTTCTCTCAATTGGGAGATATAAACTTGCAATGTTTTAAATTAAATGAGTTTTAAATTCCAATTCTGAGGAAAAAAAGACTTTGTTTATATCTCGCAATTCTGACTTTATAACTTGCAATTCTGACTTTATAACTTGCAATTGCAACTTTATATCTCGCAATTCTGACTTTATAACACAATTGCGACTTTATAACGCAATTCTGACTTTATAACTCACAATTGCGACTTTATATCACGCAATTTTGACTTTATAACTCACAACTGTGAGTTGATATCTTGCAATTCTGTCTTTATAACTTGCAATTGCATGTTATAAAGTCAGAATTGCGAGATATAAACTCAGTTGCGAGTTGTAAAGTCAGAATTGCGTGATTTAACTCAATTGTGAGTTATAAAGTCAGAATCAAGCAATTATTATACCTTTTTTATTTTTTATTCAGTGGCGGAAACAAGCTTCCATATCTCTCAATTAAAAAAATAAAATGATGTGCGATTAATCTCATGATTTTAGGCCGATATTTAGAAAGCAGAATGAAATGGTAATGGCAAATTTTGTTAATTTTTTTGGTTAATTATTTTTCACTGAACTTTTCTTCATGCCCCCCTGGGCCCCGGTTTGAAAACACCCCTCTGACATTTTAGTTGGCTCTAGTCATGGGTATATTGATATATTATTAATATTTTTTAAATCTAGAGAGCCCAAAATGAGCTAGCTGAACTAGCTGCTGTTGTGAGCGATAGTTAAGCTAGACTTTGCGCCAACAAAACTAAATTACCTCTTTACTTCTCTTTGCATGGGGGTCCACAAAATTAAGTCATGATAATAACCATGTACTTTAGAATGGATCAATGCCGATAACACTGGCAAGGTTCTGACAATGTGTCAACTCAAGAGAAATCACAATGGTAGCCATTCTGGCTGAACTCTCTCTGGCCACTTGCCATTTAGTTGTTCCAAAAACTCTCATGCTGGGCATAATAGTAATTGAATAGACAAACCCTTCCCAAGTAGACCCAATTTGGGTTAGCCCAGATATTTAGCCACTAACCACTACCAATACAGAGACTTAAGAGACACATCCAACCCGATTAACATTTAAGATGTACTGAAACCATACCTGCCACCCACAGCCTCAGCTGTCAGACATTTGACAGATGATAGATGTACTTTAATTACCAGTGTGCTTTTTATGGAGCTTCAAATGAGAGAACATTGTTGTTTGTCACTGGTATGTCATGATGTGCTGACATTACTTTGACAGAACACTTAAAGGGGCTTTATGTAACAATTTGAATGTATTAATCGGTTTTTATTGTGAATGTGTTAGCAGCTTGTAACATGAATGCTTATACAATTTTCAGGATAATGCCCAAAGAGATGCAAAGAAAAGGGATTAATTCAAACTATAATTCATCTATAGTCTCAAAGAATCAAACTATCATAACAGTGTAATTTTAATGACCTCATCTGTCGAAATGATGCCAGTGAATCACTATGATCAGATGCTTTCTTAACTGCTGCTTTCTCACCGCTGTCATTTTTGTTGCGTGTTCATTTTGTTATTGAGAGGAAAGCGGGCAGCACATACTTACATATTCATCTAAACCTCTCAGCAGTGTGGACAGTGTCGGGATGTTCGTTAACAGTATATCGCTGGAAAGACATTTAAGCAAAGAACGAAAGAAAAAACTTCACCATGAGTATATCAGGCCATTGAGTCATGTTCAGTCTCTTGTACATTATGTGTGTGGTAGTCTTCAGACTGCAGCAGAAGGTCTGGACTCTATCACAGCTTTCATTGGCCAAGGACTGCCCAAGAGGACGTTTGACTGACATTTTGTTCCACATTTAAGGGTGTGAAAATGTAAAGTCGATGCCCCTACAATAGCAGACCGGTGTGCATCTAATAAATTATTCATTCAAAAACGTTATGGAAAACTTCACATACTTTTAAAGTGTTTCCAGTTAAGTGTGCCATATGCATCAGACGTTCAGCCAAAAACTAAATGTCTAGATTAAGCCGCGTGATGTAGGCGGAAGTACAGAGCAAGTGTTTACAAAGTGAATGTGCAAAGATACAAAAAAGGTAAAACAACGATGTCGGACGATTTTGAAGTTGGAGGAGAAAATGAGATGGAGTTTTTCGCCCTACTACGGTACTTCCGTGTGATCTTTCCAATGTGATTATGTAATGCGTGGCGCATCGCAGAGCAGTGCAAGATGAGCATTTGTGGTTAAAAAGTATATACATTTTTATTTTTTTTTTAGAAAATAACCGATTGTATTCCTCGTCTGAAATCGTGTAGAGCCCTTTGAAGCTGCACTGAAACTGCAATTTGGACCTTCAACCCGTTGAACCCCAGCGAAGTCTATTATATGGAGAAAAATCCTGGAATGTTTTCCTCAAAAACCTTAATTTCTTTTCGACTGAAAAGAAAGACATAAACATCTTGGATGACATGGGGGTGAGTAAATTATCAGGAAATTTTAATTCTTAGGTGAACTAATCCTTTAAGTCCAAAATTGTTTGGTCTGCATCATATATTCTCTAACGTCACAAAACTTCGGACTTTTGTTGTTTTTGTTGATTCTAACAATAACAACAAAGGTGTTTTTTTTTCTCAAATAATAAAATCATCATCTGGTTCTCTTTGGCAGCAGTTGTCTGGGCCGACATGCATGACTGTCTTTCCAACACTGCTGGCCCAGCCAGCGAATAAAGGCTAAAGTGATGCCAAATTACCCAGCTATTCCTGCCCTTCCTTTACCAGACCAGTGAATCCAGACCTTCTGCAAATCTGGTGCTGTGGCAGCTTACCGACTGATCATCAATCTTCCAAAAGCCTGGTGGGCCAATGAAACGAGGGCCACTGGGGATGATCGTTTTTTTCTGGGTCTGCTCAGGTTCGGATGTGGCGGCACGGTAAACAGCAGATGGGTTTGAGTGTAGAATGAGCCAAGAGATGGACAGGAACAAGAAAAGCTGTAATTACAACAAACAGATTGTTTTTTTTTTTTTCATGTAAATGAAAACAAAGTTGTTGATTAACTTACTTCTGGACATGTCTAGAAATTCTAGCCAAATGTCCAGGCAGTGAAATGTTTCTGTAAATCTTATTTTTTAACTTTTACCTATTGTATATTTCCCATAATTCCTGTGAGATTTCACTCTTTTTTTCCTCGAAAAAGCTCATGTCAAAATGGCAGGATATAACATTAAATATTTACCAAGGGAAAAATTCAGACAGATTGGTTGTTCTTTGTATGTGGTGACTTTTTCGACCTTTTTGGAAAAAATTGTTGTGATCAGATTTATTAATATTGCATGAGAAGAAAATATTTTGTTTAGGAAACAATACAATTTCATTTGAAATGTGATGTCATGCTTGGGTTATTTTGTTAAAGCTGACATTAGGATATATTATTAAGGTGGAAAGTAATATACTATAGGGACAAACAGAAAAAATAAAAAGATAATAGGTCAAAAAGAGGAGAATGTTTGATAAACGATCATCTCAAATCATCTTGGTAGCAATTTCAGACCATGTTTTAAAAGGAATAGAAGATTTAACTGAACTCATATGCAGTATTAAATGATTATCAATAAAGTGCAAATTTCACTGCATAATTACATGTCCCCATTACAGCTATTTGCATTGATGGCAAATGTTAAAACATGTTTTGTGTTTTTTTTCTGTGTGCATGACATACAGTCACGTGGTGTGACAGAACTCAAGTGAAATGCAAATAATTCTGTAGTATTCAAAGAATGCAGACAGTGTGCACAGGTCACTCCATTCTGTCATAATGGTCTTATCCAACAGAGCGTTGCTAATGCAGGTGCATATACACATACACGCACATACACACACACGTCAGTGACAAGGTGTCGAGAAGAGCTTATTAAATTCTGCATTTCCATAAACAGCCCTGGGGGCCAGAATGGGAGACACTCTCCAACATGCTTCTGACCTGCGTGTTTGTAATACCTCCTTGAATATCTGTTGTACATTGATTGCTGGTGATTTCGGGGGAAAAATATTCAAACTTCCCTCATTTCCCATACCTTTTGTGTTTGAGATCAGTATTCCACTGTGCCGAGTATGTTTGTAGTAACACACTTGGCACAGTATTTATATTAAGTACACTTAAAGGGTTAGTTCTCCCAAAAATGAAAATTCTGTCATTTATTACTAATCCTCATGTCGTTCCACACCTGTAAGACCTGCAAGACAGACCTGCATTGTCAGCAAGACAATTAACACTTTCAGATGCCCAGAAAGCTACTAAAGACATATTTAAAACAGTCCATGTGACTACAGTGGTTCAACCTTAATGTTATGAAGCGACGAGAATACTTTTTGTGCGCCAGAAAAACAAAAATAATGACTTTATTCAACAATATCTAGTGATGGGCGATTTCAAAACACTGCTTCATGAAGCTTCAAAGCTTTACGAATCTTGTTTCGAATCAGTGGTTCGGATTGTGTATCAAACTGCCAAAGTCACGCCCCCCAGTGGTGAACCATTGAAATTTCAAAACACTTATGATGTAAGGAAGCCTCGTTTACTGAAATCACGTGACTTTGACGTGACTTTGAAATTTCATGGTAATAATTAATATTTATGCAATAATTATGATAAAAAAAAAAAACATTGAAAATAATACAAAAAATACTTTTCAATTAAAGGTGCATTTCATGTTAAAATAGAGACAATGCCTTTAAAATCTAATTTTTTAAAAGGCAGATTAGTGCCATCTGGTGGGAGTAAAATATATATATATATATATATAGGCTTTCAATTTCTCTAGTTGTTTTTAGACATAAATACTTATTTTTATGTTGTGAATTTGGATATATATTTAGACATTCTCAAAGACTACTTTTTGTCAAGGTTTAGATTTTTTTTGTTTAAAATGTTGATTTGAAGTGTCAGTTTTTGCATAAATTTTACTAGTCAAACCTGAACACACCAAAAATTCTATTTAATTTTGCCTATTCCCTATGGCGGTCACCACAAACAGCATAAGTGTGACTATTTTTTACGAACATTTAGCTTTTTCCACATTTTTTGGGGGGTCACATAGCGATTGCCAAGTCATTGAGTTTCGTACTATTCCGATGAAGTAGCGAACTTTTTTTTTTTTTTGTCTAAAATGACTGAATAACACCAGAGGGTTAAAAAGGTTCAGTGGGGTTCTATATAGAACCCTAGGGTTCTTGACTCAATTTGAAAGAACTTTCTTAATAAAGAAAGAACTTTCTTAATAAAAATTAAAATTTCATTTTTTGATAAAGTATGTTTATGAGATGCTTATTTCATAAAATTTAGTTAACAATGAATTAAAACAAAATGAATTAAAATTAAATCCATAAAATGATGGGAGCTCCTAAAAGGTTCTACTGTAAATATGAAGCACCTGACAGAACTCTTCAAGGTTCTAAATAGAACCTTTTCTTCTAATAGTGTAGCATACTTCTGAGAGGAACTAAATGAACTGGGAATTGGAATTCGACCCTCATCTGAGTGCAGAGGGATTTTTGTCTATTGAAATGACTATGCATCATCTCCCTAACACTGACACTAACTTAAGATGCTCTTCACTGCCAATTTCCCCCGTGCTTGAGATGAGTCGAATCTTTGGCTGTCTGACTGTGATGGTGGAGAGAGCAGATATTGTAATGCCTGATCAATCTGCGAGCGAGCGTTTCCACGGAGATGCATTAGTCCACTTGCTCGAGCAGAAGATTCCAGAGCATATCTAAATGTGGGAGTCGTGCGGGTCGAATTCAGGAGAGACTGTGTGTCTGTTGAGAGCGAGAGAGAAAGAGATACAATGGAGACGTCACCAGCAAACTGATGTTGCCTCGAGAAACCTTGCAAGTTATAGGCACTTGTATGGAGTGTAATAAAAATGTAAACTTTTTTATTTTCATTTTCTCAAAGAAAAATAAGTGAAGTAATGTGCAGGTGTTGGTATGTGCTTTCTAAGGTTTTCACAGTTGTTAGCGCAAAAAATGCTGGGTTGTTTTAACCCAATTTTGTGTCAAACATGGACAAACCCAACATTTGGGTTACATTTTTTAATTACTTTTTTAACCCAATGGTTGGGTGCTCTAGCGTCCACTTTTTGCACATTTTATTTAACAAAAGTTAAAGTAAAATATCTAGCTTCCGCCAGATGAAAAAAGCTTTTTTCGTGAGTTGAATAGGGAAGGCGTAGGACATAGCGTACGCATTTTGAAAGGCGAGAGGCATTACACTTTCTTCGTCAGTTCAATACGGAAGGTGGTCTGGCAGAAGCTATATATTTTACTTCATAACTTGTTAAATATGGATATATTTTTTTTACACAAACGCATCGCTTCAGAAGGCCTTTATTAACCCCCCAGAGTCGTGTTTATGATGGATGGATGTGGATGGAGGCACTTTCTAGAGCTCATACTTGTTGATCCTCGCTCACTGCCATTATAAAGCTCGGATGCGTCAGGATATTTAATAATATTTCTCCAATTGTGTTCATCAGAAAGAAGAAAGCCATATACACCTAGGATGGCTTTAGGGTGAGTAAAGCTTGTGGTATTTTTCATTTGAAAGTGAACTAATCCTTTAACATGCTGTCAGCTATTGAACCTTTTGAATTGAGGTTTTAGTTTATCCATCATAGTAAATACAGTCTGAATTTCTGGATAATGTATTTCAAGTGTCCTTAATGGGAAGTTTCTTTGTGCTATTCGTGAAGAAAACAAGACAGACAGTGAGACTAAAAACTAAAACTCCCAAGGTCAGCTTTGACTTTGCGCAGCTTTCAGCTGAAAGACTAAATCTAAATCTTGAGCATTCAAGTCTGTATGAGTGTGTTTGTGTGAAACAGAAGGCCCAGAGAGATTAAGTTGGGATGATCAGGAGAAGGTTCAGCATACCTTTACTGAAGTGACCATGACCTTATTCATCTGCGTGCCAGAGCCCAGCAGGACGGCCATGCTGCACCTCTCTGATCTCTGCTGCCTCAATAATGATTCTAATTGTGCCTGTCTCGCAGTTGTCTGTCATGTTTTGCCTCATTTATTTTGTTCTCTTTTGTTTTTTTTTCCCTTCAAGCCTTGAAGTGAAACCCTTTGCACGCAACCATTATAGCAAACTAGACCCGGGTACAATCTCTTTTTATCTCATAGTCACAGTCTCGCTTTCATTCTTTTTCACTTGTCTTTCTTACGCTTTTTTTATTCTCTCTCCTTAGCGTCATAAATTCACATGGGTGCGTCAGCACATGATTAAGTCCATTTTTAAAAAAATATTTACGCCATTCAATCAGCTAATATAATAGATTTTATTACAATTTCATTTATTTGTCAGATTATGAACTCTCATTCAAACAAGCCATTCAACTTTCACCTTTAAAAACAACACAAGTGTCTGACCTCTTTACGAATAAACATGCACTGTTCTTGCTAATATTGTGACAACTAGAGCTGTAGTATGAGTATTTCGGTAATCGAGTAATCGGTTTTTGACAAGCTATAGCTGTTCACGTCTTCGGGGAACGCTAACGCGCATTTTTCATGCAAAGTGTTGCGCTGGTTTCATTTACTATGGAAGTCCTAAAGGTTCAAAAACACGTGAATTTTACGTTAAATAGGTGTTGTTTGCGTGTATTTTTCACGTGCAAACAGCACGTATTTACCATGTGAAATATGCGTTAAATATGCGTGAAATACACATATTTTATGTGTTGTTGACATGTTAAAAATTCACATGTTTTTGGACCTCTTAGCTTTCCATAATTTACATGCGTGGAGTGCGTCTCAGCAGCTTGGTTAACAAACTCTGCTATATGCTGTGTAGTTTGGACCAGGTTTGGACGTTCAACTGGGTACGCAATACATCAGTAGGCTACAATATGTTACTAAATATGCAAACTGTTGTTCATCGCAATTTCAAAATAAACGTTTTAACCCTCGCTCCAAGTTTGCATGCTTTGATGTCCACATGTTCTTGTTCAAGAAATTACAGTGGCTGAAGCATTTCTATCATAAAGAAGTGGCCAAATATTGGGAATTATGCATTTTTATAGCACCGCTATCAAAGCCTAAATGAATCTGCAGCAGTCATGTGGTACAAGCAGGAGCTCTCAGAAAAGTTCCATCTTACAAGCTGTAACTACGAGCTCTACGAGGATGTGAACGCTTTTTACAAATTGAAACTTCGAAATTGTGGTAATTTCAACATTCTGTGAATGCACCAGCATGATCAAATCTTGTTTAATATTGTCCAAACAACATTTATTTCAAGTATCATCTTAATCTTTAATATTTGGCCACTTCTTTACGTTAGAAATGCTACAGCCTCTGTAATTTCTTGAACAAGAACATGTGGATATCAAAACATGCAAACTTTTATTTTGAAATCGCGATGAACAACAGTTTGCATATTTAGAAACATACTGTACTAATGTACTGCTTATCCAGTTGAACGTTCAAACTCACAGCATATAGCAGAGTTTGTTTACTGAGCTGCTGCGGCGAGCTTCTGTAAATTATGGAAAGCTAATAGGTCCAAAAACACGTGAATTTTAACATGTCAACAACACGTAATATATGTGTATTTCACGCATATTTAACACATATTTCACACGGGAATTAAGTGTTGTTTGCACGTGAAAAATCAGTGCATTAAATACGCGCAAACAACACGTATTTAACATGTAAAATACACGTGAAATACACATATTTTTACGCGTTGCTGATGTTAAAATTCAAGTGTTTTTGAACCTCTAGGCCTTCCATAGTAAATTATGCGTTCCCAAATGCATGTTATTGGAAACCCAAACAAACACCACATGTAGTTTTTTAAGTAAATTTTAACTTATTAAAGTTATTCTATTAAATATTGTTATATATTAAATATTAATAATTGCATGTTCACAGGTCTTGGTAATGGTCACATGCATATACAGATTAAATATTTGATTTTTTTTGTGCGTTTTATTTTGATTTATGTTTATTTTGCTTATTTAAATTAATATTTTATGATTTAATTATTAACTTTTCATCAATTCACGTACCCCCTGCAGTTCCTTCACAAACTTCAGTTTGGGAAACCCTTGGTGGGTTTGGTCCAGCAACCACTAAATCATCTATTTACACTTATAAATAAAGGTTCTTTATTGGCATCTATGGTTTCATGAAGAATCTTTGACATGCATGGAACCTTTTCATTCCACAAAAGGTTCTTTATACTGGAAAAAAGGTTCTTTAGATTTTTAAAATGTACTAAGATCTGTTCACTGAAAGGTTCTTTGGGGAACCAAAAATGGTTCTTCAATGACACCCTTATGCATTCCCAAATGCATGTTATTGGAAACCCAAACAAACAGCACATGTAGAGATTTGTGTGGAGCAGCATTTACTGTGAACGGAGCCACTCTGAGATGGTAGAAAAAGAAGAAAAAAAAAAAAGAAAATTCTGTCATTAATTACTCATGTTGTTCCAAACCTATAAGACTTTCGTTCATCTTCATAACACAAATGAAGATCTTTTTAATGAAATCTGAGCTTTCTGTTCCTCCATAGACAGCTACGCAACTGACACTTTGACGCTTCAAAAAGTTCATAAAGAGATCATAAAACTAATCCATATGAATTGAGTGGTTTAGTCCAAATTTTCTGAAGAGACTCGATCGCTTTATATGATGAACAGATTGAATTTAGGCATTTATTCACATAAAAATATAAAAAAAAAACATTATTTTCAAACAAACAATAAATAAATTCCTGTCTGTCCACCATTTAGCCTACAAAAATGCTTTGGCAAAGAGTGCACATTAAAAAAATCTTTATAGGGCGCATATATGATAATAGACAAAACGACTTTGGATTTGAGTGACTTCAGAAAACCAGGTGAAATTGCCAGTGACAGAGGAGATAGAGCCATCAGTTTCAGCCACACTGTAGAATTCACTCCATTAGGCTGATGGTGAGAGAACTGGAACCACTGCAAATAGAGCAGGGTAAGATGAGACAAGCTGCCAGCATGACAACACTGCCACCTAGAGCCCATATGCATGTATGCAAAGTGAGGTTAAGGACTGAGTTTTGATTTTAAGGCTCATTTGCAGTGCTCTCTCTCTGGTTGTTTTTGCTATGTGTGGTAATGTTAGATATGGGCTTTGACATACAATATAAGACACATATGATCTTTATCATCAGTGTTACATGTGAGAAAAAGAAGATATTAAAATCTGAATGACTTATTCTGAATTTGATAAACATTTTTGCAAAACAAATTCATGCAATGAATTCTTTGCCAAACCAATTTTACCCATGACCGAATAATGTTGGTGGTACTGGGGTGCTACGTATGGTGGTCATGTGCTGAGATCACCAAATGGTCCTGACTTTGAGCTCAGCCGCAAAACAAAAACAGAGACATTTTTCCATATGCTACCCATTCAAAACCCAAGGGATGAACAATGACAAGAGAAAGTATAAAAATATAGGCACAAAAATAACTTCGCTGGAGTAGCAGATCAAAGGCAGAAGGTTCAAGCTAGCAATGCTGCTCTGGAAAACGCTCACAGGTTCTGGTGTTAAAAGAGAAATGTTTTTAGGACAGAAGTGTCTCACCTGTGAACCAGATGGTACCAACACCTTTGATCAATTAATATCCATGACTTTTTATTTGGCATGGATTATTAATTTAGCAGTTTTAAAAATTTTTTCTTTTACAGAGATTCATATCCTGAATTTCCATTTGTATGGCAGATATACCGACCCTCAGTTGAAACTAGATCTATGTGAATCACACTAATTCTTTAGTATGACAAAAATTGTCAAAAAGTTTCAATGTGACTCAAATAAACTTGGTTTCCTTTAAGAAAAAAAGCTGATAACATTTGTCATTTAAAATGAAATGAAATAAAATTTCTATTCATATTTAATTCTATTATATTTATTTCCATGACTGTGACCATGTCGGTCTTCTCCACTGGCATGTTTTATGCGATTAGTGAAGGTTACTTCAGGTTTTGAAATGAAAAGTAGACAGTTTTGGAATTTAGTTTCTCAGAAATGCATGTCATGAATCATAACTCATCATAATTGAGTGTTTACTCCTTTTTGTAAGGAGACATTTATCAGATGCTTTTATCCAAAGCAACTTACTGTGCACAAATTATAAGGACAAGATCCTGGAAACAAACTTGGGTTTAGTCAAGAATTCCCAAATGTTTTTGTCAGTTGAAAAACCTAAAATACTTGAAGTACCCACTGATATTTTAAATTATTACAGTTATTGTATTAAATATTGTGTTATATATTAAATATTACTAATTGCATGTTCACAGTTCTTGGTAATGGTCACATGCATATACAGATTAAATATTTGATCTTTTTTGTGCGTTTTATTTTGATTTATATTTATTTTGCTTATTTAAATTAATATTTTATGATTTAATTATTAACTTTTCATAAATTCACGTACCCCCTGCAGTTCCTTCACAAACTTCAGTTTGGGAAACCCTTGGTGGGTTTGGTCCAGCAACCACTAAATCATCTATTTACACTTATAAATAAAAGTTCTTTATTGGCATCTATGGTTTCATGAAGAATCTTTGACATGCATGGAACCTTTTCATTCCACAAAAGGTTCTTTATACTGGAAAAAGGTTCTTTAGATTTTTAAAATGTTCTAAGATCTGTTCTTTGGGGAACCAAAAATGGTTCTTCAATGACACCCTTTTGGAACCTTTATTTTTAAGAGTGCATTTGAATTTAATTGAATCAATTGATTTTGCACCATTTATCAATTGAGATTGCACCATTTATAGCCCTTTGACTGTACTGTTCCGTGTGTGTGCCACTCTCTCAAACAACAGATCAAACATAAATTGTCAGTTCTGTCCATTTCACAGGCTGTTCAGACCATAGCCTGTTGTTAGCAGAGTGCTCTATCGGTCTTTAGTAAGCATAGCTTGAGTTCTCCATGCCTGTTGTTATCTACATAGGGTGCCTTGGATTCTGTATATCAGAGACTGTTTGGCCCATGGTGATGCTCCATTAATGTGGAAACATCCAACATACTCTTATACTTACTACATGTAAAGTTTCACCTGTATATGAAACACGTATTCAGCTTTAACCAGATCTCCTGGCTTATATAGGTTCTCAAAGAAAAGTCTTTGTTTTGAATGAAAATTATCGAAAAGAACAAAAGGTCCTCTTTTTTCATATCACACTCTTAAAACACATACTTTCAGTAGTCACACTAATTCAGTCAATCACACACATGCCCTCAACACCATCTCACAGATAAGATCTTACTCTCACTCGAGGACCAGAATGCTAAAAACTGAGGGGTTTTAAAGGCCTGTATCACCTGTCTTCACCAATTAGCCCAAACCACTTCAGTTAGCCCCTTAATGAATTGTACAGCTCAGATAGTACCAGAAGAGAGTGAAAGACCACAAAAATGTACCGTATTAAGGATTAGTTTACACAAAAATTACAATTCTGTAATTAATTCCTCTCATATCGTTTCAAACCCATAAGACTTTTGTTCATCTTCAGAACACAAATGATCTTTTTGATGAAATCTGAGAGCTTTATTTTCCTCCATTGACAGTATACGTAACTACCACTTTCAAGCCCCAGAAAGTTAAAGACATCATTAAAGTAATCCATGTGACTCCAGTGGTTTAACCTCAATTTTATGAAGTCACTTTGTTTACGCATAAAAAATACAATTTACCACTTTATTTACAAAATGTTAATCTCCAACAGGTTTCAAAGTGCAAGATTTTGAAAATTATACCGTTATCGTCTCCATGTAAAATACAAAAATGTGAATTTGTGAAATCGGTGATGGCATCAACATGCAAATTACGTGTTTTGTCTACAAGCACCAGGGTTGGGGAGTAACGGAATACATGTAACGGCGTTACTTAATTAGGATACAAAAATCCAGTAACTGTAATTCGTTACAGTTACGTCAATAAACGTAGTAATCAGATTAGTTACATTTTGAAAAAATGGGGAATACTATCAGGATTACAATTGTTTCATTTAAAACTAAATAAATCATTATTTTGCCATAATAACACCATATTAAGCGCTGCTTGATTATACAGTATTTCCTGGTTCTGTTGCCAGTGATGACTCACGTGAGCCACCCGCTGGTGCATGCGCAAATAACACCCGTCTACAATCTCCTCAGACGCAGATTGAATCACAGCTGGTAGTTGAAACGATGCTGCCCGCGGGGAAAAACGCTTTCAATTCATGGAAATTTCGCTGCTATTTCGTTTTCAAAGAAGAAAATGCAACGACATGGTTGTACAGTGCAAACTCTGCCTTCCAGCTACGAAAACACTTTCTTTATCAAAGGACTAAAACAATAATCTGTAATACCATACTTTAGCCACTAGATGTCTGAATAGCTCTTTACACACACACACACACAAACAAACATTATATATATATATATATATATATATATATATATATATATATAAAGGTCTGTGTATTCCCAAGTTGTGGAAATGAGACATGATTGCTTAGTTTTAATAGTTTTTAAAAGTAACCAAAATGCTAAACATTAAAATTAAAGCAGAACAGAAATGTTTGATCCGAGCATGTTCAGTTTGTTTATGATCTGATGTCACTTTTATATTTTTAAGCTCTAAACAACAACAACGATAATTATATTGCAATAGATAATTTATCAGATTTAAAAAAAAAAAATTATTGTTGAGACCCATTCAAAAGTATGGAACGTGTAAAATTTAAAAACTTGCAGAAATTGAGAAGAAATAATTAAAATTAAATTTAAAAATCCAATTTATTTACAGTAAAGTTGCCCCCCTCCCCTTTCTTTTTTTTTTATACATGTGACCTTGAAGTAATCCAAAAGTAATCAGATTACATTACTTTAATATTGTGGTACTTGGATTACGTTACTGAATACATTTTTTATGAAGTAATTTTTAACTGTAACGGAATGCATTTTTAAAGTAACCCTCCCAAGCCTGACAAGCACGTAGCGTTTCTTAAAGTGACATCGCCAACTACTGGCCTGGCATACATTTACATGACAATGTACTAAAAAAGGAAAAGTTATTCATTTGAGCTTTTTGTGTACAGATGACAACACTGTCAAAGTGAGCCCCGTTCACACATATTCACAAAAATGACTAAAAACACTGTATTCTGCTGCCAGGCCATTAGTTGACAATGTCATTTTGTAACACTACGTGCCTATAGACTAAACATGTAATATGCATGCGCAGGACCTTAGCATTTTCACAAATTCACATTTTTGTAGTTTAGAGACGATAATGCAATAATTTTCAAAAACTTGCACTTTGAACCCCGTTTTCAAGTTTTTCGCTTTTAGTTGAAAATGGAGTCATGTAAACGTCCCTCAGTCTAGACAATGTGTTATCATGCTGGAAGACCAACCTGCTCCTGTGATTTTCTTTAATCAAACAGACTCTGTCATACCACAGCTGTATCAAGTCTTTAAAGTAACAGCGGTCTGTTAGCCTCTCACCCCTGACAGGCTAATGTAACAAACTCCAGTGACCACAGCTCATGACAACAAGCACCAGTTTTGTGCTCGGCTGCCCTCCACGGCTACATATTACAGCTGCGGCTAAAAGTCCTGTCATGGCCGCGATTTTGAAAATAGCAGGAGAATGAGGATGACACGAGAGGGGATGTGCACCCTCTGTCCCCTGTCATTCCGTGTTATTGAGAACTTACCGGAAAAATCACCTGAGGGAATCAAAGTCCGTCTGGCTCCCATCACAATCCACTTAACACAAGCTGATGGGTCCAACACTGAGGCCTCTTTCTATTTCCTTCTTCCTTTCTGTCCCACTGTATCATTTTTCTTTTCATTTATTTATTTATTCATTTTATCAAAAAAAAATTTTGACCATTTTTCTATTGTTTTACACTCTTAAAAAAAATTAAGGTTTTATAGAGTTTTATAGTCTCATGTCACATGATAAAGTTTTATTTTCAGGTTTTAAGTGCTTTATAGAACCCAGAAATCAATTGAAGAACCTATAATCTAACTTAAAGAACTTTAGAGCACAGCAGCTCAATAACCTTATAGTGAAAATGGCTTCTCTTTAATATCTCAGTTTTTCTCTTAGAAAATGATGAGTTGGAGAATATTTAGCTTTATTTGTCTCCATCTTCACAGATGATTCCTACACTATTGTTAAAGGTAGGGTAGGCAATTTCGGAGAAGCTAGCAAAAGCAAGCTATCTTTGAAAGCTAAAGATCTCCAAAGCAATGCCTCCTCCAAAACACATGAACGCGCACAGGAATTACCTCATGTCTCAAAGCACATAACATAACTATAATAATAAACATAAACAAGTTACAGAGCTCTTACTTTTACCACCTGACTGCTGCAGATTCATTTCAGTGTTGATAATGTTGACATAGAAACATATAAATCTGAATCTGGTCGTCTGACACAAATTTTGAGAATCCTAAAAGATTCTTATAATCCTAGGCAAAAATCTGTAGTCTTTGATCGCTAGTTTGACATGTTCATCGACAGCCGATTAATGCCGCTGCGATCAAATTTTTCCTCCGACGAAATTGTGGCAGTGTCAGAAGATTTGGCGCACAGTCCTGCAGTGTGACTTCTCCTACGACAAACGTCAAATTGTCTTAATCAAAATTAACGCTAGAGATTTCTTTGTTAGCCACCATTTCAGTCCCGTGTATAATGCAGCTCACAGTCACCGAATGTGTGTGGGTTGATGATGTAATACTCTCCATTTTTAATGTGTCTTGACTGTTGTAAAGTCTGACATAAACAACAGCTGAGATTCCACAGTGTGACATGAGGATCATGAACGTCGTAGAGTCTGACAAGCAACAATCGTAAAGGAATATTATAAATCGCACAGTGTGCACCCGCATAACGGTACGGGTTGCAATCTAATTAATTACGGTTACAACATGTAACTGCATAAACAGCTGCAGAAAAAGTTAAGTGCCATGAAACATGTAGTGTGTAATTGCATTACTCATCACAAATGTATTGGAGTAAAGAGTACATTTACTTATTCAAAAATATAAGTACAGAGTAAAAGTTGCTAATATCTTTGATACTCAGTAAAACTACAAAGTAGCCAAAAAGATACTTAAGTACAGTAACTAATTACATTTACTCAAATACTTTACACCACTGACAGTGTGTAAATGTGGACTTCAAAGATTTCTTATCCTGCTGCTCCCTCTATAGGCCATGACCAGCGACTAGTCAACATTAAGTTTAAAGAGCATTCAAGTCGACTAATCAATTATCGATTACATCGAACACCTTGCTACATATACTGTGCTAGACTAACTGGGACTAGTCACAGCACAATATTGTTGCACTGTTGTTAAAAGCGTCTGCTAAATGATTAAATGTAAATATAGATGGAAAGGATCTCAAGCTGACTAGCTGAAGATGTTACTGTAGCTAATAGACACGGTACTACATTGAAATAAATTTCAGCGCTACAACAAACATAATGAAATGACCCTTCACAATAGATAATGAACTCTGTTTGAGAGCTACATATTGCAATTTATCTGTTCAGTAAAATACCTTAATTCAACTGCTGAGTAATAAAAACACCATCCCCGTGTCACTTTTACAATATTTCAAATCTCTCAATTCTCACCATCACCCAGAAGCCAAGCCAATGTTGATTCTTGTTTTATTACGAGCTCTGTCTCGTTCTCTTTTTGCCCACAGACTCTCCTTTATTCGGCTCATATTTAAAATAGGTGATTCCCCCGGAGGTTTAGCTGCTCCATGTCAACCTTTCTCGCTCGTTGCGACAACTATTTGCCACTCCCACACAATACAAGCGTCAAAGTAGCAACTTTTCTCTATTTACGGATATAATGAGACACGCACGGGCAGGTGACGGATGTATGCAATTTCTTACCATAGTAAATCAGGGTAAGACAAAAACACATTCTGGAAGAAGGATTAATGATATATTGACACATTATTTTAATGTTATAATTTTGAAAAAAAAAAAAAAAAAAAAAATATATATATATATATATATATATATATATATATATATATATATATATATATATATATATATATATATATATATATATATATATATATATACAACTTTGATGAAAGGTTTAGATCCATGACAAATGTTGACTACTGTATGTGTGTGTATATATATATATATATATATATATATATACACACACACTACCAGTCAAAGGTAAGATTTTATGTTTTTAAAAGAAGTTTCGTCTGCTCACCAAGGCTGCATTTATTTAATTAAAAATACAGTATAAACAGTAATATTGTGAAATATTATAACAATTTAAAATAACTGTTTTCTGTTTGAATATATTTTAGTAATTTATTAAGTAATTTATAATTATATAATTATATAATTTCTATTCATCAAAGAATCCTGAAAAAAAAATATTGTACACAAATATTTTGTACAATTGTACACAATAAATGTTTCTTGAGCAGCAGATCATCATATTAGAATGATTTCTGAAGGATCGTGTGACACTGAAGACTGGAGTAATGATGCTGACAATTCAGCTTTGATCACAGGAATAAATTACTTTATAAAATATATTCAAACAGAAAACAGTTATTTTAAATTGTAATAATATTTCACAATATTACTGTTTTTACTGTATTTTTAATGAAATAAATGCAGCCTTGGTGAGCAGACGAAACTTCTTTTAAAAACATTAAAAATCTTAATATATATATATATATATATATATATATATATATATATATATGTATATATATATATATATATATATATATGTATATATATATATATATATATATATATATATATATATATATATATATATATATATAGTTTGCAATCAAGTGTTAGAGATTTCAGTGTTAACTCAAACATTTCTCATTAATTCCAATGTTATCCACATTCATTTTATAGCTCTAAGATCTGAGGAAAAGTTGATAGAATCTATAACAAAATACTGAAGAATCTTTGTAGGAGTGACAAGCACTACTGTTAAGAATGTGATTAAAAACTGAAGGCAGCAAAAAACAAAACAAAGTGATTTTCTATCAGAACTCTCGTCTGTACCTGAGCTCTACAGACGCCGGTCTGGAATCAGCAGGCTGCCACTGAGGGCAATGCCAGCAGGAGTGCGCTGTAAATATGATTCAATTCTCTGGGGATTATTAATTAACATGACACTCAAGAGCGAGAGTGTGTGTGGTGTTTAAGAGCAGATGTTTGCTAGAGGGCATCTTTCATTTCATATCTACACATGAAACAGTGCTGAGAGACAGAAAAGTGCCATGTTCAGGAAATATTGTCCTATTTATCATGTTTATTTTACATGTATTTGTTATTCATGTTAAAATGATTTACAGTTTATAAATTTAACTGCTCTTATTAAGGGATAAATTAAAACAAAATAATACACAGTATAAAGATTTGTACTGTATCAAGGCATCGTTTCAAATATGCACCTAATTGTGATGGACTCAATATTAGAGAGAAGCTGCAAAGAGGAACATAATGAGCACTTATTATTGTCTTTTAATCAATTTGATAAAATCAATTAAATGAACCATAATATTTTGGATGAACACAAGGATTTTTTGTTTTCATGATTAGAAGCTAATTTTACCTTACCTAAATTTTTCCCCCCATCTACAACTATATTGTTTTGTGGAACAGGACAGGAAGAGATGATTATTAATGATCATTTCTTTGCTATCCCGATAAACTGTATATTCATTAAAAAGAGCCATTATGAAGCAGATTGTAATAGGAAGTAACTTTGATCAAGGTGACCACAGGAATGATTGAAACAATGTTTTTCAATTAAATGTTTAATGATGGTATGTCGACCTTCGATATTGTCTAAATTAAAGCACTGAGCTTACTAACTAAAGTTTCATGAATTAGCTTGTTTACTGAATAGCAAATTAAATATAAATTATTAGCCTAGTGCACCACATGCAAGCATCACTCACATGGCCAGAAAACAAAAAACAATTAAATTATAGTGCATGATTTTTCATGTAATGTATTATTCTGTGAATCCAAGACCTTTTAGTTTGAGTCCTAAACTCTTCCACAACCCTGAATAACATGTGTAATACCTGGAGAAGACAGCGTTTCCGTCATTTTCCATACTGATGAGCAGAAGGGATTCGGTTTTGCTTCAGCGTCTGGGTCCGGATTAAAGTCTGGAGACGAGAGCATAACTCTATGAGGTATTCATACAGTCTCTGCAGGAAGGTCAAGAATAATTGGATTATCTTAAAACACCTGATGCCTGAATAGATGTAATGATGTCAGTGGAAGTAATGCTATATAATCCAGATTTTATTCCTTATTTGGACAACTTTTCATGAACCCTTTTTTCTTTTAAAGAATCTTACTTTGCTAGTCTAGTGAATTTAATTTATTCCTTAAACAAAAACTATTTTCTCTTGTTCTTCCTCTCCACATATACAAAGAGATACAAACAGACACGCACATGCAGACTGGGGCCCTTCTGCCTTTTTCACAAGCCATTAGCTCCTGGAGCTACATCAGAAGGCTGGAGGAGACGAGCAAACATTTCAGCAAGACACAGATGTCATGATCAAAAGTCAGAGAAGTTGCTCTGAGCTACAGGGAGGATCCGTGGGTATGTGTGTGTCAGATATACAGAGACAGAAGAATTGCCATGTTCCATCACATAGCCTTCACAGTCAAAATATCCTCATGCACTGAAAAAAAAAAAAAAAAAAAGATTTTCTTACTCTGTATTTTGGTCTTGTTTTCCAGAACAAATATCTAAACATTCTTAAATCAAGATACATTTACTTGAGAACCAAAATCACTTAAGATATTAAGTCTTGTTTTCTGAAAAAAAATCATCAAAATTGAGTGTTTATGTTTAAAATAAGAGTGTCAGAAAAATTCACTTAACAGGAAAAACAAGATTAATTTTCTTACCTCACTGACAAATATTGTTTCTCACAGTTTTGTTTACCACAGGCTTTATTTTACCTTATTATAAAACCCCATAGGAAAATCTCAAAAGAACCAGCAGCGAATTAGACTTCCGGATTCTTACGTCATACCTGCATCACTATCGCGACTCGGAGCAGATGACGAATGTAATAAAATAACGAGGAACAACATGTTTTTATGAATTGTAGTGAAGTAAAAGTTTCCCAAAATAAAAATACTCTGATAAAGTACAGATACTTTTAAAAAAAATGTACTTAAGTACAGTAAAGAAGTGAAAATATTTCATTACTGTCCACAACTGGCTAGTACTTAAAATGCAGCTGTCTATGGACACTTTCTTGCAAAATCTTGAATGTCTGTTAAAATCATAAATGTAATTTAAAGCTGTGACGTAGCAGTTTGCATATGTGCACAACACACACTGAGCTAAGGGAAAAGTGGGTTTGAATTTCAACCCTCTACAATGCGAGTAAATCACTCGCATATATGACTACATTTTCATGCTAGGCGACTAAATGTCTATATTAGCCATTGGCTAATAAATTGTTAAGATTTCACTGGCCAGTGTTTGTGTTAGACACTATTAGTCCGGTAAAAGTTTAGCACAGATATACAGTAGTCAACATTTGAAGTGGATCAAAAAAGTAGGACAACTTTGGTGAAATGTTAAATGTTGACTACTGTATTTTCAATGGCCTTGTCTTCAACACTGATTGAGTGCTTGAAAGTTTCGCTCTCCGGCAAGCGCACTATTTCAATTCACCTCAATGAAGTATTTGACATACCGTAAACTCTAGTGTGAAGGCGCACAATGTGCTGTCGCTTAACTGCGAGAGAGTCTTACATACCACGTACAGTAGAATTGACACGCTACATGTAAATAATACTCTCTATTTTGTATTTTACTGTCAAAAAAACATTAATTCGGAATTATTCAGCCTTTAAGAACAAGCAAAAGCCACTGCCGGTATCTCCTGTAGTAGGCGGAACTAATGCGCAAACAGCAATCTCATTGGCTAGCTCTCACCTATTATCGTCAATGTTTTTTTTTATTTCAGCAAATCAGTTCGAGCGAATGCAGATAACATGATTAATATTCAATAACAGCAGCTCATCAGTCCTTAGTGTGTTTATGCTGTTTTTAGTGGTAGAATTAGCAGTAGTAGTAGTATCAGTATTTATCAGTATTATTGTTAGTTTTTTTTTTTACAGAAAAACTGACCAACAATGTCTCAAGCACCACCACCAGTCCTAAGATCTGTTAAAATGACAGATATGCATTAATACATGCATTTCATTCTTTATGAAATTTTACATTTTAGTTCTAATTACTTAAGTTCTATAATAAAAAAATGCATGATTGTCTGATATGTACTTTCAGATCATATCAAATTAATGTATCTTAATATAAAAAATATGCCATTTTACAAAGATAAGCTGCTTCGGTGGAATTTATATATATATATACACACACACACACACACACACACACACACATATATATATATATATATATATATATATATATATATATCCTCTTCTAGTCATCATTTACTGTTATCTCTCTACTAACGTTATTTAATGAAATGACAAAAGCTAAAAGATAAATAAATAAAAAAATATCAATGTCATAAAATATATGTCCATTTCTGTCTGGATGATATTCATCATCATTGGAGGGGTGAATCAGCTGCTGCAAATTCCCTGTTTATTCCCACATAAAATCTGTAACACACACATACACATAGACCAGATGGTTCATTTGTAGCTTCCAGATTTTGCAAAACGGGCACAGAGCCAACTGGGTCATGCATGCACCCACAGAAGGAAAAAAATTGCACTATTTCTTCATTAAGACACACACGCACACACTCCATCCTTGCATTTCTCACTGCTGTCATAAGATATCTGCTATCTGTCATGCACTATGAGGTGTTGAATGCCCCTAAAATTAATTTACCCCCTGCTGAGCCTCTCGATTGTAGGAAAGCTGAGGTCAAAATGATATTCAGATTCATTTTGTTGATAGGAAGACGATGTAAGCTGTCATGGAATAGAGAGACACTGTGCCCTTAGAGATCACTCAAAATCAAGCGTGTCTTCATAATTGATTTCTCATGAGATGCATGTGCAGATAGAAATGGAGACCTTTGGGTAAGGGGTGTGTGCCTCGTGTGATCCTCCTGACTCTTTTAAGAGTGAAGAGGCAATGTGATGTTAGTCTTTAGAAGTTTTTGTGAACATCCAGCTAAATTTCTCTAACAAGTTTGGCTTAAGGTTTAAAAGACAATTAATGTTCAGTAATTTTATCAATTAAACTGCACTGGCACCAGTGTTGGGGTAATGCTTGTTATGTAATCAGATTACTTTTTTCAAGTAACTATAAAGTAATGCATTGCTTTTATAGTTAAAACAAAATTTTTCAAATAAGTAACTCAAGTTACTTTGTTTTCCCTTTTATTGACTGACAGCTCTCCTGTCTCCATGTTGAGAGAAATCGTGAGTAAGTGCAAAGCCGTTCTGAGCGATGTGTGAACATAATGGTTATTGTAGTTCTAGACTAAGGCCCCATCTCTGACTCTACACTACGTGACTGAAAATGCATGTCCGTTCATGCACACTGGGCATGCAATCAGATTACAGATACAATCAGATACAAGTGTAAACAGTTGCCTCTTGCACATGTAGGTTGCTGCAGTATTAAAAAAAAAAAAATGCAGAGTTTAACTACAAAACAGTTGCTAAAAATGACAACAAAGCCAGCAAAGATTGCAGTTCAGTCTCCATGTTATTGTTTACATGGTCGTCAAAGATACGCAAAGCAAATGTGGCATAGCCATAGTTTTTCAAAAGTCTCTGTTTATACTGAAATGCAACACCGGCGTTTTCAAACTAAAACAGGATCTGCAGCGTTTTCGAAAGTCTCGGTTTTTCAAGTTCGAAAATGCCGGTGTAGTGTGAACAGCAGGCGTAACCGTAGCAAAACGTATGCGTTTTAAAACGAAAATGCACTAGTGTAAACGGGGCCTAAATTTACTCTTTACACTTGGACAAAAACAGATTCAGTATCACTCAAAATGAATAAAAACACTGAAATGCAAACTCAGATAACTTAATATGTTAAATAGCACAAAAATAATCTACTTAATGTATTTAATCTGTCTTTGCTGCTGACCTTTATTGATCCAATTCAACCTAATAAGCTAATAAGCAAAGATGACTTTACATAAACATCACATCTGTACGGTGCACACGACATACTAATTTATACCCTTGATTTATAAACTGTGCGCACTGTTTACTAATTAATTCCCTCGATTTGCTAAATGTGTGCATGATTTATAAATCGAGGGAATTAATTAAATAATTGTGTGCATGATTTAGCAAATCGAAGGAATGAAATAGTAAATTGTGCACACGATTTAGTAAATCGAGGGAACGAATTAGTAAATTGTGCGCACAATTTACTTTTTTTTTCATTGCATGTCATGTGCGGGGCTCCGTACATCTGTGTGTTTTTTTTTTTTTTTGTATTGCTGAAGTAAGAGTGTTTAACTTTCTTCTCCTGCATCCTATTCTTCATGCAATCGAGAATAGCAGCAGTAAACAGTATCGGTATGCAACGGTATGCTCGTACCGATACTAAAGTATGACGTGTAAACACTGTAGATCACTGATTGGTCAGAGAGAACAGTAGCATCCACAAAGACACTACCAGCGTCATTGGATTTGCAATATGAGACACCAAACCCGCTAGATTTAAATAGTAAGCCACAGCAGTACTTGTTTGCACAACTTTTTTTAAACGATCCTCGTTTGCAACGTGAAAAAATAAATGTCTGTATCGTGGTCAGTAGACGAGGTAGCTATAACGACTATAACGATCAGTCTATAATCCCACCTACTTTGAAGCGGGACTAACTGCAGTGGAAAAGCAAACCAACCCAACCGAGCCGTACCATTCAGTGGAAAAGCGCAATTTTTTTCAATTAAAAAACAAACAAACAAGCCCAGCCCAGGTGAGAAAAAGTAACGCAGAAGTAACAAAGCGCTTTACTTTCCATTTTAGTTACTTTTTAGGTAGTAATGCAATATTGTAATGCATTACTTTTAAAAGCAACTTTCCCCCAACACTGACTGACACTATCAGATGAGAACTGAATTAAGCTGAATAATGACACTGTTATTGAACTGAATTGAATCAACTTTGAGCTGAGCTGAAACTATTGCCTTCTGTAAAGCCGCTTATAGCTGAACTGGATTTGTTTCATAATTGATGAACTTTGCAACATTGACAGTGTTATTTAACTGAACTGAATCAACACTAAACTGAATTGAGCTGAATAATGACACTATTGTCTAATGTAGAGCTGCTTTACACCTGAAACTTTCAAATAAAGCAGCTATCTGTTGACCAACTGAACCAGTTGCAAAATTTGCATGGGTAATTCTTTAACCATCACAGCAAATTTCCAGCTGCAATTAAAAGTCAACAAAAATTCACAGAGCAATGGTAAATGTGAATAAAGTCTGATCCTTTAGAAAAGCAATAGCACACCTCTTCTATTCATGGCATGTTTTGAGGTATAATGCATGTCCTTACCACAAACTGAATCCCATTTAACCTAGACAGAATCTGAGCCCTGGTTTGAAATATAATAATCTTTCTGTGCTGAGTCCAGAGGATGTCACCATCATAAATGTCCTCGTGACACTGACTTTAAGAGAAGTGACCCGCTCTCACAGCGAGTGGTGCCTGAACTGCTGGACCAGAAGAATCAGCAGTGAAAGTATTGGGCAACTTTAGCGTCCACCCTGCTGGGCCCTGCCATTTCGCTCACGGGGCCAGAGCCCCAACCGGTCAGGGGCGCTTTATGTGGCTGCACTCATGGGGCTGTGGACAGGGAGTCATAGCAGGCACAACAAACAAAAGCAGAGGAAGGATTTCATGGGTTGTGAAGATGTCAGATGGGTGTCAGAGGTCTGTGGACTATAATAAACACTGCCACTAGAAAATGACATTTCATACTCACTCAAATAAGCACAAAATAGTTTCATTCTCACATTGTAATGTCCACACTCTTTATTATTCCATGACCAAATCATGATTTTTATAAAATCATGATACTCTAGCTGTAAATCAATAATGTCTCATGTGTTTTTCATTTCTCATGAGTCATTTTATGAGAAAAATTTTAGACAAACATAACTGAGGATGTCATAATACTGTAACTTGGGCTAAAAAAGTGATTTACATTTAAAGGTGCAATATGTACAATTTTCTGTCCGCTAGAGGTCGCTAGAGGCCTATTCAAAACAAAGGCGTAGCTTGATGACGCCAAGTTTGAGCGCGGAATCTTGGGATATGTGGTCTTCACCTCAACGGCCGGTGAAAAAGAATAGCTGAACGAGGCCGCTGGAGCGACTGCGCAACACACGCCTCACGAGCAGAGGAACTTTTGTTATGACACAGTCACCGGCGCCGCTTCCGCTTTTCCGGTCATGAGTATGAGGTAACACAGCTCTGTTTATCATATTAGACACATTTGAGTGTGTTGAAAATTATGTCATAAAGTGATGATATTATGATGTTACTCTGTGCGTTCGTTCGGCGGCTGCTGTGAGACACTTGTTTGAGACACACTGCAGTAAGACAGATCGATATTAGAATATCATATTAAATACTGGATGGCTTGTATTGATAAATGGCATGCAATTAATTTTAAAACGTATTGTATGATGGAGAAAATTCTGTATTACTGTTACTAAAAATAAAGCTGCATCTGATTATGCTATGTTAGCTACTTGACAAAATAGTGTTTTTCTCTGAGGCATGGTAAAGCATTAAATTTGATTTAAACAATAAGACTAAACGTGTTGAGCTACATAACAATAATTAGTTTTCTGTCTATAAATATATCAAAACAGTTGTTCCCTTGTCTATTAAAACATGTAATATATTAAAGCATCTTTGGTGTTTCCATGGTTTCTACAAAATAAAACTGGAAACCGAGGGTAACGCGGGTATGACGCAATTGACAGGCGACTCCTCACACGTCCCGGAGCCTTGGTTAAAACTGCAATTTTCTCACGATTTACAAATAGTTGCAAACATTTGGGATGCTCAAGTGAACAAAATATATAACACTGGCCTAGTGGTTTTTGGATATTTTACTGCAAAATTCTTACATATTGCACCTTTAAAGTATTAGTTTGATGAATTCCGAGAGGTTTCTGATCCCCATAGAAAGCAATGTAATTACCACATTCAAGGTCCAGAAAGGTAGTAAAGACATTGTTAAAATAGTCAACGTGACTACAGTGGTTCAACCTTAGTGTAATGAAGCGACAAGAATACATTTTGTGCACAAAAACAAAACAAAAATAATGACTTTATTCAACAATTTTTCCTCTTCCCTGTCACTCTGTAATACGCAGTTGCCGCAGTTCAGCTCTTCGGCCAATAACGGCCAATACACTATCTTAGTGTTGGCCGATGCTGTTCAAGTGAGCACCACGAAGCATGCATGTGATGCTGTCGCAGGAGCCAGCCAATAATGAGTCGGCATTCTGACATAGAACCTGGAAGTACTGCAACGTAAATAGCGTAGGAGAATGACAGGGGAGAGACGAAATTGTTGAATAAAGTCGTTATTTTTGTTTTGTTTTTGCGCACAAAAAGTATTCATGTCGCTTCATAAAAGGTTGAACCACTGTAGTCACATGGACAACTTTAATGAAGTCTTTACTACCTTTCTGGACCTTTAATATGGTCATTTCATTGCATTCTATGGGGCATCAGAAACCGCTCAGATTTCATCAAAAATATCTTCATTTGTGTTCTGAAGATGAACGAGAGTCCTATGGGTGTGGAATGACATGAGGGTGAGTAATAAATGACAAAATTTTCATTTTTGGGTGAACTAACCCTTTAACCTCAATTGTATGAAACAACGTGAGAGCTTTGTTTGCGCAAAAAAAAAAATTATTGACCACTTTATTTACAATATTAACCTCCAACGCACGTTCACGCAACAATGTCTGCTCTCGTGTCAAAACAACATGCATGTGTGATGCTCTCGTGAACGCGTGTTGGATTAATATTTTCTGAATAAAGTGGTCAATAATGGGGTGTTTTTTTTATGCGAACAAAGAACTTGCGTTGCTTCATAAAATTAAGGTTAAACCACTGGAGTCACATGGATTACTTTAATGATGTCTTTACTACATTTCTGGGGCTTGAAAGTGTCAGTTGTGTTGCTGTTAATGGAGGGACAGAAAGCTCTCAGATTTCAATAAAATGATCTTCATTTGTCTTCCGAAGATGAACGAAGGTCTTACGGGTTTGGAACGACGTGAGGGTGAGTAATAAATGACAGAAATTTTCATTTTTGGGTGAACTGACCCTTTAACATTCACATTTAATCATTTAGCAGACGTTTTTATCCAACTGAAGAGAACAAAAGAGCAACAAAAGTGTTCCATGGGGTATAAAAATAATTTTTAAATATATCACTAATGTCTCAGACTCTAATGTACATTTGTATCATAGTTTTAGGATAACGTGTTCCTCATTGAAAAATCCAGCACTAACAAGACTCTGGCTTCACTGCAGGTAAATTATATTCTGGTCATTACAAATATCCTGAACCTATTAAAATGTTTTTCTCATCAGAGAACAACAGCATATATTTAAACAGCATGCACCTGGATTCCCTCTAATTATAAATGAACTGTCTGAAGTCTAGGTGTGTGCACTGAGGGGAACATTAAAATGAATAATAATTAAATCAAGGCATGAGAGCAGAAATATTAGTGTGGGACAATCTCTCTGAATCTATTTTATTTATTTTAGTAACGTTAAGCACATTAGAAAAAACGTGGTACTGATTAATGTTATGATGTTACTGAGAGACTAAAATAAATCTTTAATTCATTTATAATTTACACAGGCTTTTGGTCATTTCCACGTTACTCACAGTAAACAGTCCTCTAGCGCCGCTGACTGACCGACACTGTCATAGCAGCGTCACTTTGCTGGGCAAGCCTCAGGAAATGAGCCATTTCAAGCGATTAAAAGAGAGAAGAGAAGAAAAATGTAATGTTTGTTGAGTCTTCAACGTTGGTTTTGATTCTGAGACGGGGGGAAAGTCACTCTCCTTGGCACGTTCATGAGAGAAGTCGCTACATCCGGTGTGTGGACGAATCGCTCTTGTGAGTCGGATCTTTTTAATGAATCGTACATGGTCGTCTAATAATATGATGGTAAAATCATTAAAAATAATATTGTTATTAAACCTAGAGCACTCGAGTCTCACAAAGGATATGAAGTCCATTTCAAAAGCTCTAAAAAAACAAACAAAATAAATAAAACTCAAATGTTCTCTTTGACATATTATTTTAAAGGATTGTATTATTCCAGCATTATTTTGGTCAGGGTAGGACTGAGAATTATTTCATATCGAGTTAAATTCCACATCTAGTCCCTCTCTCTGACTCATTCTTGCTGTTTTGAGAGGGAAACACGGTTCTCCGTGACCCATCGGTGACACTTGTCATGTATAGGATGGTTTGACTTCCACTGCGCCTCTGATCCTGAGTGAAAGGAGATGAAGAAGGGGGAATGTCTGCTCAGTCAGAAAATGTGTTGTGATAACAGTATCATCTCTCTCTCTCTCTCTCTCTCTCTCTCTCTCTGAGAACATCTCTTGCAAAGATTTGTTGATCTTGAATTCAGTATGGCATGTGTCTATGGCCTATTTGAATATTGCATGTGTATAAAAGAGGAAAGATATTATAAAGTGCATTTGATATTAAAAGGAATAGTTCTCCTTTTAATATCAAATGCACTTTATGATATCTTTGAGCAGACATAGTGAACATATCCTTTTAATATCAAATGCACTTATGATATCTTTTCTCTTTTATACACATGCAATATTCAAACAGGCCATAGACACGTGCCATACTGAATTCAAGGTAAACAAATAGTTCATCAGTCATCATTTACTCCCTTTCAACAGTCATTCCAAACCAACAAGACTTGCTTTCTTTTAAAGAACACAAAAGGGGAATTTTAAAGAGTATTCTGGATGTTCTTTTCATTCCGATGAATGTGAATGAGGATTGATCAAGCTCCAAAACCAAAAAAAGCACCATTAGAAAACTATTTAAAGGGTTAGTTCACCAAAAAATGAAAACTATTAATTTCTTTAAACATTAAACTATTAGTGTCATTAATTACTTACCCTCATGTCGTTCCACACCCGTAAGACCTTCATTCATCTTCGGAACACAAATTAAGATATTTTTGATAAAATCCGATGGCTCAGTGAGGCCTGCATTGCCAGCAAGATAATTAACACTTTCAGATGCCCTGAAAGCTCCTAAAGACATATTTAAAACAGTTCATGTGACTACATTGGTTCAACCTTAATGTTATGAAGTGACGAGAATACTTTTTGTGTGCCAAAAAAACAAAATAACGACTTTATTCAACAATATCTAGTGATGGGCGATTTCAAAACACCGCTTCATGAAGCTTCGAAGCTTTACGAATCTTTTGTTTCGAATCAGTGGTTCGGAGCGTGAATCAAACTGCCAAAGTCACATGATTTCAGTAAACAAGGCTTCCTTAAGTCATAAGTGTTTCGGAATTTCAATGGTTCACCACTAGGGGGTGTGACTTTGACAGTTTGATACACGCTCCGAACCACTGATTCAAAACAAAAGATTCGTAAAGCTTTCTGGACATTTGAAAGGGTTATTTATCTTGCTGTCAAGGCCTCACCGATATGAAAAATATCTTAATTTGTGTTCCGAAGATGAACATTGGTCTTACAGGTGTGGGATGACATGAGGGTGAGTGATAAATGACAGAATTTTCATTTTTGGGTGAATTAACCATTTAAATCTACTTGAGTACTCGATTAGTTGATTCAGATCTTTTTAGTGAATCAGTTTATTCAATTCACAAAATTGGAATATATTATTGGTTTATGATTCAGACTGATCCAGTTCACAACTACAAGATCCATTTAGTTTATCACTCAATCTTATGACTTCAGAAGTCTTGAAATATGGTGCATGAATCATAAGGGCTACGTGTATTATAGTTTGTATGATGCTTTTCTTTGGTCCTCCATTTTTGTAATTGAAAAAATGCCACTAGTACATTTATTGAACCCCCTTTGTTCTCAACAGTCAAAACAGGTTTGGAGCAACATAAACATGAATAAATGCTGTTTTATTATGGATTTACAGATGTATTTTGGTAGAAACTAGTTACTTTTTCCTGCACTTGTTTAATACCAGATTAGAATCGGTACTGTAGCAGAGGACCTCTGGGAAACAATCACATGGCAAATGCGATTAACGTTAATATATTTGACTGATTACCTTCTACATGAACTGCGCAGGCATTAGCCGCGCTAACTCAAACTGTCCCTGTGCAATCAACAGTCAGCGTGAATGAAAGATCAGTCATTAGCATTAGCAGGCCGTGTGTGAACCGTGATTACGGGAGTTCTCTCAGCCCATTGAGTGGCCTACTCTAGTGTAGTCGACTGTGTGAGATCAGGGCAAGACTCCTCACTGGTGCATATGCCTGCGTTTAACGCTCCAACCTGCTTCCACATGGTGAGTTTACATGTCCCCTGCAGTGATAGGTGTCTATGTGGTATTGAATGTGTGTGTTTGAGGATTGTGCACTGGGGGTTAATATCAGTAATCAGTGTAGTGCAAACGGTCGGGGTATAACTATGCCTGACTTGTGGAACTGTGCTTGATATAGTGTAGCGATGTATAACAGACTGGTTCTGTGGATGTATTTGCTGATGTTTGGGGAAACGTGCAACGATGGTCCTCATGAAGTATCTTGAAACACCAGGCATCAGGTAAAAACTTTAGTTTTTTTAAATGATATATAAATGTTAAAATTAAAATATGTTATTGCATTTTTGCATATATGCAAATGTGGATGCATGCCATGACACCTGTTTGAGTTTAAAGGGATAGTTCACCCAAAAATGAAAACTGTCATCATTTACTCGCCCTCATGTCCTTCCAAATCTGTATGAGTTTCTGTCTTCTGTGGAACATAAAAGAAGATATTCCAAAAATAAATGGGGTCCAAACCACATGGACCCCAGTGAGTTTTATTTCAAGGACAAAAAATTAAATAAATAAATTAAAAATATCTTCTTTGATGTTCCATTGAAGAAAGTAATTGGTTTGGCGCAACCTGAGGTTGAGTAAATGATGACAGAATTTTTATTTTTTAAATGAACTATCCCTTTAAATCTAGTATATGCTGGGAAGCATAATACAAAATAAAAGCATAATACATCTGTATGAACTGCAAGTTGATACTGTAAAATGTAAATATTTTAAATGTTGAAGTGCAATGTTTAGTGTCGAGTTCATAACCTTTGAGCCTTGTGTCATCTGCAAGAAAAGCAAAAGAAAAAATTAAAAGATTAAAAATTCAATAAAGATATAATTTGCACTTTAGCCAATCCCTTTTTTTTAATGGAAAGACTTAAAATAAATCAGCAACCACTTTGACTTCAGTACTGTTGTTTTGTAAGCTTTTTTTCGTATTTATAGACACATGCACCAATGCAAAAATATTTCTTTACAGCAATCTGAGATCTGAGGTCTATTTCATATAGTTTTATGGCAAGGTAATAATTAAATCTTAAATGGATTGTTTACCCAATTTTTTTTTTTTTTTTTTACAATGGAAGTCAATTATGAAAACTGGTTGTCAACATTCTTCAAAATATCTTCTTTTATGTTCCTCAGAAGAGGAACGACATGAAGCTGAGTAAATGATGACAGAATTTTCATTTTTAGGTGAACTATCCCTTTAAGACTTATTTTCTGTCAAAACTTTTAAACAGTCTTAAACTTTTTCATTTTTTTTTTTTTTTTTACAGGATCTGACTCTGATGAATTTAACTGCATGCAATCCTTTCCATCTGCACACAATGGCCCACTGGACACATCTGATCGCCCTTAGTGGACAAACTCCACCACAGGGTTTGGATTACAGATTTCACAAAACCACGCACTGCTATATTCATGCCGGATAAATTCTCATGCTCCTCTACCTGATTTTCACAGTAATTTGGACACATAATGGCTGCACCTTCACTTCTCGGATGAAAATCAGGTTGAACTCATATCGGTGGCCATTCCAGCGCCGTGTTCATCATTTGCACATAACAACTGTGTCCTCATTACTGGCTACAACACTGGAGAGTTGTGCCATACTGGGGAAATGTTCACACTTTGGTTGACTTTGATTTCCACCCACTGGATTTAGCTTTCAGCATCCATGACAGGAAACAATTCGAACCCTGGCTCGTTCATTTATGTTAAGTTATTATCGAATCACTTTGCCATGTGATTTTCCTAATGTGACACAAATTATATTGCAGGAGATATAATTGGCAGTTAGTTCTGCCAAGGCCCCGGTGCAGAAGGAGATCTTCAAATTGAGTTGCTTACAGATTGTGGAGCATTTGCACAAGCCAAGTGTGAAATCCATAAACACTCCGCCTTGGAGACTATATAACACACACACTGGGTGCGATATGAGCCGTGCTTGTGTTCAGTCTTCTCGAGTGTGTTAAATGTTCTTCCTGGCCAGTGCACGGCCTAAGGGTCCAGTAATCAAATCTGAGACTGTAACCCAGCGGTGGATTATCCGTCTTGTTTGTGTCGAGTGATATGGCTGAGTAAATTTGCATAATATGATCCTCCACTGACGTGCTCATTGGTTTTGGGGGTTGAATTTGTGTTTGTTTATGGTTGTGCATTATGGATTCGAGCACTACTTAATCCAAGGCTTTATATTTGTCAGGAGTTAAAGAATATAATGAGATATGTGTGCATGGGGCAAGAAGAAAAACAGGATGTCAAAAGGGTTTTGTATTCAACGTTCTGGCGTAATGTTTGCGAATATATTAAGATGTCATAGGAAGCCACAGCTGATTCTGTCCTCTGAAACACACAATGTAATGAAAGTGTGACATCTTACTTTCCGAATAGGATTTGATTAATTTGATTGGTGACTTTATCCGTTATGAACTTTGCATTATCAAAGTCCCTTTGACAGGATTTGATGGTTTGGTGACTTTATGCATATGAACTTCGTATTATCAAAGTTCATTCATTAACAAAGTGTTGAAAATACTATAATATACAGTATACTACAATTTACTATAGTATGGTTCAAAAACACTAGTATTTACTATAAACTACTGTAATATTTTTTTTAATGTGCAAAGGCTTGTTCGAGATGTCTCGGCGCTGCGCAGACCGATTAGGCACAGGGTTGCCAGGTTTTCACAACAAAACCCGCCCAATTGCTCCTCAAAACTAGCCCAAAGGCATTTTAGGGGGGATCTCACGGCAAAAATCGCGTTCCAGGGGGTAAAATTTGCGTTTTTGGTGGGGCTCCCCTGGTAAACTTTGCATTCCAGGGATTAAATATCATGTTATTTTGGGTCGATTCAACCCGCGGACATTAAAAACAACCCGCGGCAACAAAGTAAAAGTAGAAAACCGCAGATTTGGCAACACTGATTGGGTATGACATCAAAGTAACGCGAGAGCGATTCAAAAGCATAAGGAATCCTATGCTCTCCAAATGCTCTCGCGGTACTTTGATGTCATACGCCGATCGGTCTGCGCAGCGCCGAGGAATCTCGAACAAGCCTAAAGATTTTCAAAATCCAGAATTTCTAACGGCACCTGCAGTGACGCGATGACTTCATCAATCAGCGATTGGGTCTTTTTATTTAGAAGGCGGGACTTATGCCGCATTCCAGGCAACCCGAAACCCGTGTTTTTCCAACCTTCTACCCATGAAAGTGCACTGCAACGGCAGTCAAACCCTTGACTTCCCACCCTTGAACTCGTACTAGATCGTTGTACTCCCAGTTCCGCGCTCTGACGTCACATAGCCCGCGAAACAACAATGGCAGCCCCTACAGATGCAGTGTTTATGCAAGAGGTACATGGTGACTTTAGGACAATATAACGTTACAATCAAATTAATATTAATATAATGCATCTAGCTACCACAATTCCTTGTCGTGGTTTGAAGTCGTAACTTACGGGCTCAAAAACCTGCCTGGAACGCAGCGTTATTCCGACATGGTGCGCGTTGAACTTTCTCCCAATCAAAAGTATTTAAAAAGTAATGTTTTTTTGTATATCTAAAATGTGACAAAATTAAACACTTTTGTAAAGTAATTTAAATGTCAAATGGAAAATCTACCAAATAAGACTCCCTCCCCTTCACACATCGCGTTTCCTGGAAATGCTGAAGAAAAGTGCAGCTGTGCATGTGTGTGCGAGTCTCATGATAAGACGAGAGGCCAAACACACCCTAGGCTCTCGCTCTGAGGTTAGTCGTTGACAGGAGAGAGTTATTGCTCAATGACATTAGACATTTCCTTCAGTTTCATGTTGGATTGATTTCTCTGATTTTTCTGAAATACCTCCAGAGCCCTTGAGCACTGTGACTGCCATTACTGAAACAAAACAGTGACAAGGACAGAAATAGGGGATGAAGATGCCAGAATGGAGGGGAAGATAAGGTAACAGAGATTTAATTTAGTGAAGAGCTAAGTATTGAACTTCTGTGTGTAGCCTACTTTGTCTTGCACCGTTTGTTCTTCATACAAGCAAACAGGGCTTGACATTAACACCCGCCAAATGCGGGTGGATTTCAGCAGTGCCGTGTAATGCAGTCACTCTTACTAGCAACTTTGGCAGGATTTACTGTAGTCTTTCTTGCTCTTTCATCTCTCAGACAGCGAGTTGACATTCAAACCCTCCTTCTCTCACTCACTAGTTTCATTTGCTCCAGATGAATATTGTTGGTGTTACAGGGCTTGAAATTCGCCGTGGGATTGCACGTAATTGTCCTCACACCCAAAGTGCACCACATAAAGCCACCTCTCTGTACTAAATTGAGTTATTTTTTGCTGCTTATTTTGCGTAAACAGTCAAATACACACAAAATAATGTCGGTCTTGGCGAGTATTCACAGTGAACGTAAACAGTTGAGAAAGAAAACGCATGTGTAACAGTATAATGGATCTTAAAGTGACAGCAGCCTAATATACCTGCTGCCAAATTAAGAGATAATATTAAATTAATCTATATGGCAGTTTTTCTGCATGGTATCAATGTCAAAATTGTGGCTGGTGAAAATGCTGGCTAGTAACTTTGGAAAAACATAGCCACAGTGACTGGTGAGCGAAAATGTTAATGTCAAGCCCTGATTACAAGAATGATTCCTCAAATTAGGTACTGTATGTCATTTCTTTTCTAAGTAACCAGTCTAGACACACTTTTAGAAGAAAAGGTTCTATATAGAACCTTAAAGGGTTCTGTTAAGAGCTTCATGGATTTAGTTTCAATGAATTTAGTTTTAATGAATTTTGATTACATTTTATGAAATAAACAGTTTGTAAACATGGTTAATCAATAGGGAAAAAAAAGAAATTTAATTAAATATGACAAGTATTATGCAATCATTTAAGATATTTCTCCTTATGTAGAACTTTTTTTCCAAAAAGGGCACTTTAAAATTGAGTCAAGAAATAGAACTCCATTCAACCTTTTTTTCTACGAGTGCAAAAAAGGCATAATTGAAACCAAAACCATATCTAGGGGTCAGAATATAATAAGCTATGTTTACACCTATTTTTATGCACATTTTGCAATATCGCATAAAAAACGCTTAATGGAAACACGCTCAATTCAAGTGGATACATTTTTTATCCGGTAAGACGGCATGCCCAGGTGAGAAAGAAGTACACTTCTATAATGTACTTAAAGTGCTCTATTTTCGCGCACTAATTTTGTACTTAATATACTAAAAATTCTTCTTTAGCACCTCTTAAGATAATCTTAAGAACATCTAAGTGTACTCAACTGTGCTATTTTGAGACACCTTGAGATATGAAATAAAATGTGCTTTTAATATACTATCTGTGTATTAAAAAATGTATATAGTTACCACTTGTAGTACACTATGGGTTCAAGTGTACAATAAGTGGTAACTAAATACATTTTTCTAAGAGCTCCTACTTGTATCATATGACCATGGTACCACCTGACCTCTGCAGATTCATTTAGTCGTTGATAGTGTTGCCATAGAAATGCATAATTTCCAGTCCGAGGATGTGAACAGCTCAGAGCAGAATGTCATGTGTTGTCGCCTCGAAATTACGGTAAACACATGGCATGGATGCAGCATAAATCCCTCAATGCGCAACAAAAAAAACCTCACGTAACTTTGCCTCAACGGTGGATTTGATTGGATAACTGGACCAACCAGCGGGCCACTTTCATCGCACAGCATCTCAAATGTTGGTTTGATAATTCTGAAATGCCTGAGCCAACGTCTGTCATCAAAATGATTTAGTTTAATTCCCTTTCAGAACTGTCAGACATTAATGCATTCCCAAGTAAACCGGGCATCCTAATGCAAGATACATGACAGGGTTTATTACATTTATGTGTACGTTTAGGACATTTTTTGTTCTCTTGAACAAATGGGATGAAAATGGTGCTTTATTCACAAATGTTTTTGTGATATTCCAGTTTTGTGCATAATTTAAATTCGCAACTTTCAATGGAAACGTGGATGGATGTTTTGTGGACTTTACACAAAACACTTTAGCACTTTTAGCAATGCCCTGGCATCATAGCAGTGAGTTTTGCATTCACATTTTCATCAGAAAATGTAAAAATCTAGTTCATAGTTTACTTTAGTGCTTTAAAATATTGTGCTCCATTCCTTGTTTATTTAAAAAAAAAAAAAAACTGAGCACAACCGCTGTTTGCCGCTGTATTACTCAATTACCCTTTTGCATGTCCTGGCATTTAATGCAATTTCACAATAACACTCACTCTACGACTCATTAGCAGCTCGTGTTAAATCACAAGGTTCAAGTTGCAATGTGACACAAAGTCCCAGATTCCTACCTCTTACTCCAGATGTGGTACTACGAGCCAGAATAATCGCTTAACAATGTGCATTGTGTGAATGCACACCTTGACTAACACACCCTGTTCTCGAATCAGAAATGTATTCTGCACAGCTGAAACAAATTACGTTGAGTTTAATCAGAGAATCTCGCCCTGATTTACATGCTCTGCTTGAGATGTGTTGTGGCGTGAAAGTGAGAAAGCAATTCATTTACATAAGAGGAAACAATACGTGAGCTCTAAGACAAAGGATGGAGTTAATTTGGAAAACAATGACATTAACGACAATCCTCTAATGAGCCTCACCATGGCCTGACATTGATTAAGATATCAGGAGGTGGTACTGAAGACATGACATGAAAAGTAGACTGAATTCGGAACCGCATACCATATATTTCTATGGCAGGGATAGTAAGAGTGCTAGTGCAGTTCTGAATTCAGCAATTGTTATCAGGCCAGTTTAATGCAGAAACGAATTAAAGCTCTTAACTTGGTGTTGTTTTGGCTATTGATGTCAAAGTTAAGTGCATTGTTATTTTGCCCAGTAATTAATAATTCCAATAAGACAATTTCAAATGGCATTGCATGGGAGTTTCTTCAGCTATGAGCACTTTTGGCCTTGTGGACTCTCCTACAACAAACTTTTCACACTCTCTCTAGTTTATTTAATTTGTATACTGACAGTGTCCAACAGTTTACTTACAGGCACTACAGGATGTTTTATCAAAAACACTTCCACCACAGTTGTTTAAAATCATTTATTCAATATTCTGCCTTAAATATTTACTCATTGTCTATTTTCATAGCTATATGTATTGCAAATACAAATGCAATATTTAAATAATATAATTAATAATAGGGTACTAGGCTAAAGGCACACCTTAAGAAAAATGTGCTTTTCACTATACTCCCATAGTGTATGATTGCTGAAAAAATATATACTGTACATGTTTGTATTGAGCATTGATGGAGCAACAGATTTTGTGTGAAAATAAATCATAAAAGTGGTTTGTTTTATTTAAAATCTTATAAAGACATAAGAAAAAACAGCATGGGGCAAAAGGCACACAGTATTGATACAAAAAAATAATGTTTTCAATAATGTCTTATCCCCTGCAAAGACCTCCTACCCTTTCCTTTCCCTATGTATAGATAAAACGTTATAAAAATGATTCCAGTACGTATAGATCTGCGGAAATTACTAATTTTTCTGTATTATGCGGGCCAGACAAGTAATTTGGCAGTCAATGTGTAAAAAAAGACTAAGCGTCTGTGCGCATACACATTCAAACGCACAAACCTATAGACTAAACACGTAAGTAAACAGCAAGAATGCATTAAAAGTCTTCTGTTTTCAGTTAAAAAGGTGTCATTTAAGCGGCTCCTAAGTTAATAATGAACAGTTTTTACAATGGAAGTGATTTAATCAAAAACCTACTTTAGCTCGATAATAACTTTTTCCTAGAACTGCTGTAAAGCCAAAACAATCTGTCAGTTAATTTTCCTATTGTCACTGTGAAGCTGCTTTGAAACAATCTGTATTGTGAAAAGCGCTATATAAATGAAGATGACTTGACTTGAATACTTGTTTAAAACAATCACTTTAGCAAAGTTTGTATTATTTTCTATTTATTTTGTTAAATAAAATAATTCATTTTTGTTCAATACATATACTGTCATTAAAATATGTTAATATAAAATATATATTTTAAAAATACCATAAAAAATTAAAATAAAAAGATTTTGAAAGCATTAAATGAGATCCCATGATAATTTAATATAGCTTTACAGTAGTAACAATAAAATATATTTTGGACACCCCATTTAATATATGATATTTACCATCTGAATCTAACCATTTATTAGTTTATTTATTCTCTTTTATTATCTCCCTTATGAGAAATTTGTCTTAGGCAATCATATCATGTCAACAAATGGAAAACTTAGCCAGCTGTTTATTATCATATTAATTATTATGCCTTTCACCCCAACAGCAGCGGTAATATCATACTTTTACATATTCTTCCATTATTAAAATACTGTTGCTTTAATTACCTTGAACATAACTGAAAATGATTAACAAGACCATTGTCTCAAAATATATTCAATAATTTTAGCGATTCTCATTACTACATAAATCTACAACATTTTAAAAAACATCAAATATTAAATTTAATTAGCACAGAATCGACTTTGCGCTGCTGCCTGTGATCTCGTCAAGGATCAGACAAATTTCCACATGCATCTTGAAAAGCGGATGTTTTGAAAAGTGCTGCATTTGTGCCATCTAGTGGTTTAGAAGGAAAAATAATCAAATACGCCTTTTACCCTGATGCGCCTTTAGCTGCATTGCATTGTACCCTATATGTGTATGTGTGTATATATATATATATATATATATATATATAATATACATAAAGACCATTTGAAAAGTAAAAAAAAAAAAAACACTAAGAATTCATGTGACCTTCATAAAATAAATAAATAAATAAGATCCCTGAAACACAGAACTTAATAATATTGATGACACACCCATTTTAAACATTCTGCATGCAGGTAAATTTAGTAGCTTATTTAGTGGTGTTTGCTATAGGCAATGAAAACAGTTTGGTTTCTAGATCACTAATGAGAATGAGATTGAAAAAGGTTACATCTGTCTTGAGTGCACTTGTGTGTGTCACTGTGTTTTAGATGTCTTTTGGCCTTTATGACTGAAGACAGTTTGTGACAATGATATTAGGAGGAGCGTAACAATATGTTGTTTTAATACAGGCGGGGGTGACAGTCTTACAGTTAGGTGGGGTGTATGTATGCGGGGCGATGCCCTGGGGTGGGTCGGCCCAGCGGTGCGCAGTGACCTGGCTTGTCGCTCACTGACCTGTGAGACGGACATAATGAAGTGTGAGTGGCCGTCACCTTAACCGTCTGTGACAAGCCGTCCCAGCCCGGAGCACATCTGTGTCAGGCAGCTCCGCCATCAGAGCCCGAGCCTGATGTGGGCTCTCACTGGCGCCTCCGCATCCGTCCGCACTGCGCTCCTGGGATGGCCCCGGCACCCCACTGGTGCAATATGGCCCTGTTATCCAGTGGGGTCACGGGGAAGAAGGAGGCAGAGCACAGCCAAAGACCAGCTGTCACACACCAGGGCCAGAGATTTTTCCCATTTGTAAGTCACTTTGTATAAAAGCAACTGCCATATTAAAAGATTGTTTAAAAAAGAACATGTGCGCTTTATAAAACTTAGTTTTGGCTGTCCTTGGATTAATGTACACTGTAATTCAAAAGCATTACTTTAGCTGAAACAGTAGAGCAACGCCACAGCCATGGGTTTGATTCCCAGGGAATGCATGAGCTGATAAAATGTATTCACTTTGGACAAAAGTATCTGCCAAACGCATATTGTAAATTTAAAAATAATATGCTTTTGTTTTATCATGATCTCATTACCTTTATGCATTTGGCAGACCCTTTTATCCAAAGAAACTTACATTTATCAGAACCGATGACCTTGGCATTGCTTCTGTTTGAGCCGTAGGAATGCAGTAATAATAGGTATTCGTGCACATATATTTTGTTTGCTTAGATACTGAAACATTCATTAATTAGTTGACAGCATATAAAATTTTAGTATTTTATATACAAGCAACTTTGGATGTACAAATAGCTGTGAATACTGATAAGATCAGGATTAATTAATCTTATGTATTAAATTCAACCTGATTTGTTCCCCTGACTCCTCCCAGCTGGCATGGGTTGGCAATAGTTGTGCCAAATATACTGGTGCATAGTGATCTTTTGGGTATGAAGGGTGTCTGCAATATGTCAGCAACACACGCATTGACACATCAGTGATTATGAACCCATGACATTACTGTGCTGTAGTTGGTGATCTGGTGTAGCATGTATAACCACCAGTAGATCTGGGAATTTTTTCAAAAAGAAAAAACCTGTCAGATGAGAAACACAATATTGCACTGGAAAGGATGATTACAGAAAATTCTCTTTTCATTTATTTCATTCATGTTCATTTATTAAATATTTTGGCTGCATTTGATGCATTTTATCATGTTCAAATCCATTCCACAGAACTGTGCTCCATAAATCAATGTAGAAAATGTGTGAAAGGTCTGAACATAATCTGCATCTCCAACGTAATCCACTCAAGAATGACATTTTCATGGATAAAATGAAAATTATCCCATGATTTATTCACACTCAAGCCATCCTAGGTGTATACATGTGTCTTCTTTCAGCCAAAGACAATCAGAGATATGTTTAAAAATATTTTTACTCCTCCAAGCATTATAATGGCTGTGAATGGGGGGCCACATTTTTGAAGCAAAAAAAAAAAAAAAAGTGCATCCATCCATAATTAAAGTAATCCATGCAGCTCCAGGGGGTTAATAAAGGCCTTTTGAAGCAAAGCGATGGGTTTTTGTAAGAAAAATATCCATATTTAAAACTTTATTAACTATAATAACTAGCTTTCGGCAGACGGCTGTATGCATCGATTTACGGCGGAAGAGTATCCTTTGCTTATGATGCTCCTACATCCTCCGTCATACATCGGGTGAGAGGTTACTCATTTGGCGCAAGTCGACTTGCATAGTATGCATACGGTTGTCTGCCAGAAACTAGTTATTCGAATTTTAAAGTTTTAAATATGGATATTTCCTTACAAAAACGCATCACTTTGCTTCAGAAGGCCTTTATTAACCCACTGGAGCAGTATGGATTACTTTTATTATGGATGGATGCATTTTTTTTTTTTTTTGGAAGGATGGCTTGAGGGTGAGTAAATCATAGGATAATTTTCATTTTTGGGTGAACTATCCCTTTAAGAGTTAGGTTAGGGGCTTAAACCAAACTTTTGTTGAAATTTTATGGGTTATGATTATGGTTAGGGATATTGTTTGGAGTATGATTGTTTAGGAATGTGGTCCCACTAAAAAGGATTTTGGGAAATCTGTTGAGAAGTTCATGGTCATTTGGGAAATAAGATACAGATTGTACACAGGAAGAAAAAGTGTAGGTGTACAGTCATGGCCAAAAGTGATGTCTGGCCTAGGAAAATTGACATCTAAATCAAAAGAAAATCAACCTTTAACAATTTTTTAATAATTAAGATTTTGTAAGCATATTCTGTAGTTGTGCTTTGAGTCAATTGTTTTATTTGTGAGAACGCAATGAAACATGCCAAATTATGCAAACATAATTTTTGGCCAGACGGTCATACAAAGAAATTATGAACACATGCAAAAACAAGAGAGAGCCAGTGAAATAGTAATAACTGATTATGTTATAGTCAGTGTACGGTTTTATCTTTAAACTTTTAGTTTTTCTATGCATTTTTTTTTTTTTTTTTGCATAGTAAAATAAAGCCTGTAGCTGTAGTTTTAGTTACTTTTCTCTGTAAAGCTGCTTTGAAACAATATGTATTGTGAAAAGCGCTATACAAATAAATGTGAATTGAATTGAAATGTGAATTTTGTCAGATAAATACCTTAATCAAGTTTTGTGTATTGTTCTTCCCTCAGAAACTAAAATATTTTCCTCATATTCCTATGGTTTAGCTTCAAGCTATATGGTCAAGCTTTTAGAGTCATTAAAACACAAACATCCCCTCCAGATTTCGGCTGAATTTACATTTATTCATTCACATACTGCTATCCAACATTGCACTCAATTTATACATTTTATCAGTTCATGCATTTTTTTTAGGAATCAAAAAATGTGACCTTGGTGTTGCTAATGTTGTACAGAGCTATAGAAATCACAATACTATATGTGATGAAGCACATCTTCATCTTCAGGTGGACACCATAAATTCATCAGCTCTCTTTCCCTGGTCGTGCAGCTCATTATTGTGTGGTTTCATTTGGCTGCAAGGGGCCCAAATCAATGGTGATGGGTGGGTGGAGGTGCCACTGTCACACTGTCATTGTTTCCATGTGCTTATAAAGAGTTTTACAGTGATGATGAACAAAGACAAAAGTGCAAAAACACACACAAAGCTCTTCCCAATCCACCCAACAGTGTGTTGCCATGAAATGCAGCAGAGACCAATGAAGCACGTCACATGCTCAGTGGCATTTTCTCAAGTCAGAGCTTCTCAGGATGTCCACCTGGACGCCATTCATGTACATCAATTAAGACGAGACCAGCTTGGCTGCCTTATTTATGTTCAATCAACCATCTAATCTGTCTTCATCACATCTGTCTCTGGGTCATTTTGAAGGCACATTATTAGATGATTATTATCTGAGTGATGAGAACTATAATGTAGCAATATATTAATTGTGAAACTTTAAATAACTTAAATAGCATTAATATTAACATATTTTAACATAATATATACCATTTTAAATTTAAATTGCTATAATAATTAACAATATTACTGTTTCTACTGTATTTTTGTGCATAAAGTGACTACTTTCCTAAACCTTAATGACCGGTATGACCCAAACTTTTGACCAGTACTGTATATCTTTTCATAAATAACTGTAACCAAAGCAAAAATGCATTATAATGTTTGCAGATTCCTTGTTACATCTGAAATTGGTTGTCATTTAAAATTTTCTTTGATCACCAAAATTACATATTTAAATGTTTTTTCCTGTGAAAAAAAAATTCTTCATGTCTTAAAATAGCTTGAATGTAACTCTACACCTTTGCCTTGTTTAGTATATGCGGATCTATGAATATGCAAATTAGCCGTGCCTCCACTCACTCACACCAGCTCAGAGATGAACTCGGTGAACTTACTGAGGTAAACGCTGCACAATAGTATCACTCTTTACAACGTCGGACACACAATGGTAATTAATATGATTAGCCTTTTGCTTGACTATGTTATCAAACAGATAATAATGTGTTGCTAATGGTACACAAACCATGTTCCCGTTCATGAGTAGGACAACTGCCTTCTAACAATCAGTACCCTTAGAAATGCTTAGAACAACTCAGAACGTCGGTGCAGAAAGGCATATAGTTCATCATAACGTAATATACTGTACATCATACACCCGCTATAATGCTAAATCTATCGATTTTTCATATCAACAGAAAAATATACTGGGATAAACTTATCTTGAGACTCCCCTGCTTCAGAGCGGTCATAGTTAATGATATGCTGAAGCCCGCCTGTGCGTTGACGTGATTGGTTACAAGGTAGTTTGTGACGTCAGAAACGCCAGCGATTTGAAACCGCATTTTTGAAGTCTTTATCACTTCAGTTTTAAAGATAAAATACTCTGCAATGCTTTTGACAGATGAATTTGCACATGGTTTGTCTTAAAACATATAAAACAAAAACAAAACACCAGACAGACATATAAACAACATTAAAAACTTGATTTTCACCACAGGGGGACTTTAAGTAAAGTTTTACTAGTTCTTTTAAGAACTGTTCACTGATAGGTGATCCTTTAGGGAACCAAAAAATGATTCTTCTATAGCATTGCTGAGAAGAAAAACCCTTTTGGAAGTTTTATATTTAGGAGTGTATGTTGATTTTATTACTGTTTTTTTTTTTTTTTTTTTTTTTTACATGTACAGCACATTGGTCAACTCCAGTGTGTACACGCACACGCATAACGCAGCTGTATAACAGTAATTCTTCTGTCAGGAACAGTCTGTTAGAGATTTGTCTGTCTCTCTCACTCAGTGTCAGCATGGCTGGACCTTCTGTGTTGCCCACATAGACAGAGCCTTCCTCTCCTGTCAGAGGATATTTTGCTTTATGGTGTGTGTGTGTGTGTAGGTGCGTGCGTGTGTCTGTTTGGACAGGACCCTGGGGCAGGACAGCCACATCTCTGTTTGTCAATAGGCAGAAGAGAGAGGACACAGTGACGAAGGCTGAGATGACTCAAGCAGATGGTACTCTTAACCTGCACTTAGATACTGTATTGAGAACAAAAGAAAATGTAGCAGTGAAGTGCTCACATTATAGCCTATACAGAGTGTTCAAGATATTGCAGAACTGCCTACAGTATGATAAATGGTTTTAGGATAAAAGTCGAAGCTTAACATAGAAAGGCTGGATAAGGGTAAAACTACAGCTAGTCTGTTAAATTTTGAGATTCATTAAAATGTTAAACACTTACTATATACATTTATTTAGCACAAAGCATTTACTTCATGTTTTATTCTTTTCTGTATGATTTTCAAAAAGTGTTAAGACACACATATATCAGTCCTGAAGCTGAACTCTTGTTTACATGTAAATCATGGAAAAAGATATTGTATGGATAAATTATTCATAAATCCAAATTTTAACATTTCTCTATATGGCAGAATTTCATATCATCAAAACTAAACATCTAAAATATAACTTCAACTGCAATAATGGCTGATTTGAAAAACAAAAATGATATAATACAATTAAATATTTTCTAGTATATATGTATTTCAAAACAAATGGCCATTTTTTACAATTTTAGAACCCAAATTGTGTAATTACAGGATCTACCAGCAGGGGCTAACATTGCCACAGTGTGAGTGATCAATCAAAATGGCTTCAGAGAACCATAAAATAATATTAGGGAAAACAGTAAAAACATACATAATTACCATTTTTAGGTTCTTAGTTTAAAAAAGCTATATTTTCATTTCATATCTTGGGTGTAAAATCATTTATTGTAATTAGCAGGTGAGATGATCAGTGGGGCTGATTTTTTACCTTTATCATTACGACTCAGATTTCTCAGTGAAAGACTGACCAGTGAATGAGTAGACATGAGATCTGGACTCCACATCACAGAAGGAGACCAGAGCCTCCTCATAATCCACAAACACCCCCATCTTCTGCGGTTTCACTCTCAGAAACAGACAGACAGATGGAGCGGCATAGGTCCAATATTCATTCCCATTCCACAGACCCACAGTCCAGTATTCATTCTGAGGAGTCACTGTGATCTTTCCCTTTCTGTTGACAGATTCTCTGCCCACTCCTAAATCCATTTAGTCTTTCCCATCACCTGCACCTCAAAATAAAACATCCCAAAAAGAGACACAGATGCAGTTATCAAACCTCTCAGGGTAATCTGGGAGCTATTGTTTAATGTCTTCAGGTCTCGCTTTTCCCCCCATCATCAGACAGGATGAGATATAAATTAGCTGTATCTGGATCCAGAGGCACATCCATAGAGAGAAAGCAAACAGAGAATATGAATCACATCTTCACAATATAAAGATCTTTATGTGCTTAATATTTAATAAAGTGTTCAATATGCATTGAAACTATTATTGTTTCATCAACATCTAAACCTCTGTTAGCTCTCAATAAGAGCTTCTGTAAACATATGACAGAAATAAAGTCAAACTGGTTAGTAATAAGTGAAGCTGGTAATGCTGTTTGTGGAATTGTTTAATCCTCCTCTGCTGAGAGATTAAGGGTGCGTTTACACGACAATGATATGCTTAAAACAGTTTTTTCTTTGAGTTTTCCACGTACAGATGACACCATTGTCAAAACGATCTCCATTCACACGAATCCGTGAAAACGACTAAAAACGTTGTATTCTGCTGGCAGGCCATTAGATGGTGATGAAACACTATAGACTGAACATGTGATATGCATGTGCATGACGTCATCATTTTCACAAATTCGTGTTTTTGTTGTTTACACTGAGACCGTTTTCAAAAGTTTGCATTTTCAGGCACCTAAAACACAGTTGTCATGTAAATGAACAGCCAAAACACATAAAAAGTGTTCAATTTTTAGTTGAAAACGGTGTTGTGTAAACAGTACCTTCAGTTGATTTCATCTAAGGCTGTGGATAAAGAAGTTATTGTTTCTCTTTTCTTCAGTGATTCTGCTTGTTAACAGCAGGTGTTCATCACTAATGCTTAATCATCACTTAATTACCTCATTAACTTTAACAGTGGGACCATATGTACTCTTGAGCAGTGTTGATTTAACACTGGGGATTTTGCTGTGTACTCTCAAAATCTGTGTACTGTATTTGATATTGACTTACCAGTTTGACTGATTTTCTCGTCTGGAGTTTCTTGCAGCTGAGTCAGAGCTCTCACTCATCAGTGTTCATACTGACCTTAAGGCCAGTTCCTGGGGTGTGGAGGGCTGCACAGAAATAGTTCAATCTGCAGCAGGAGAGAGGACAAATCCCTCAGCATTGGCGAGTGTGAGTGTTGTCCTGTGATGTGAGCAGACTGACCTGTAGGAGGTGGAGGTGATCCTCTGTGTGTAAGAGATGATCCAGCTCAGTGTTTCTCATTGTAACAAAGTTCGTGAATATAAAGAAGGAAGAGGACAGGGTCGGCGTAACTGCTGACGGTGGCTTTATTGTCAAATTCTCACTTAAACAAAATGTTGCGCTCACAGCACACAACACAAGTAACTTTCAGTAATCAAAACTATATATATCCAGACATGCAGCAGCTTCAGGCGTCCACCAGTTAGCAGTCCATCTCTCTCACCCCCACTTCTCCTGGTGTTATATAGGTCTCTCCACGCCAATTACTGTAACAAGACACAGGTGTTTGTTTGCGCTTAACCCACTCACTCACCGCTCGTCTCCCAACTCTCTCTCCCGCTGCAGACTTCGCGGAACCACGCACCCCTCGCCACACTCATCTTGAGCTCAGTGATTTCCTGCTGCAGCTCTTGAATGAGCTCTTCATCCTGTTTCTCTGCTGCTTTCTGTTTCTCCTGCATCATTTCCAGCAGATCAGACTGACATCTCTCAATGGAGCGCTGAAGAGCTCAACACTAATGTTTTGCAACACTTTTGTTAGTATCATAGTGTTTAGAATACAATATTTTAAATACATTTAATGATCAGACTTTTTATAAGCAATAAACCATGGGAAGAGATCTGTGGCCTGGGACATTTAATGATGATTATGTCATCATCAATAACACACACCCAACAGATTATTCCCAGCATTTCTTTTGGCCTTTTTTTTTTTTTTTTTTTGGCATAACAACGGTGCCTTGTAAACACAGATACCGCAGCCAAAAAAAAAACAAAAACCAAGTCATGAGCCCAACTAAAGCAAACACTGATCTTCATAATGGTAACATGAAACGAAACAATAAATCATCAACATCTAAACCTCTGTTAATTCTCAATAAGATCTTCTGTAGTTGTTTAACAGAAATAAAGTCAAACTGGTTTGTAATAAATGAAGCTGGTAATGCTGTTTTTGTTGTTTAACCCTCCTCTGTTGAGATCTTGAGAGATCTGTTACTGTTTAATGTTCTGTTTTTGTTGTCTGAGTTTTGTAAGGTTACCTGTGCTTGTGCTTTAGTCCAAGAGAAGACCAAGAAGCATTGATAATATGCTGCATGTTGCTTTATTTAAAAGACAGTAACTGTATTATTAACTACATTGTAAAGTCTTTGCAGTTTAATAAATACAAACAAACGCACAGTCTATGATTGTCCCAACACTCTTTTGTGTGTCTTTGTATTAGAAACTTACAACTTTGAGTAAAATATCCTAAAGAAATTTAAGGCAATCATTTCCCTCATGTTTTCTAAGTATACTCAACTAATTACATTTTACAGTGCAAATATTGTCACATTTTTCAATATATGAAAAGCGAACTTCATGATGTGTTATTCACTATATTGTAATATGTTAAAAATATATTATTTAATATATTTTTCAGTATATTTAAACCATTTAGGCCTGGTCTCACAGACAGGGCTTAGATTAAGCCAGGATTAAGCATTAGTTCAATTAGGACATTTAAGTAGCTTTTATAAATGTGCTTTAGAAAAAGAAAAAAAAACATTACTGGAGTGCATCTTGAGACGAAACAATGGCACCGACATATTTTACGTTTCTTTCAATGAAACTTCCCAAACATGTATTTTAGTCTGGGACTAGGTTTAAACCTTGTCTGGGTAACGGGGGGGTTAATATATTAATCATAAATATATGGAAATATATTTTTGGTCCATAAGGGACAGGACAGGACTTTAGGGCTTTCATCTTCCATCACAGATGTCACAAAGAACATCTGATTTATTCAGACTGAACTTTTCTTGAAAGAGTTGCACAATCTGTCTAAGTGCTGTGTTGAGGTCAGGTCTTTTACTGAATGTTTCATTACAGTAGCAGTCCTGTTTGTTGTCCCAGCACTGGTTCAGGCAGCTCTTACAGAAGTTATGTCCACATGGAGTGCTGACTGGATCAGTGAACACATCCAGACATACTGCACACTGAAGCTCCTCAGCCAGAGGACCACTGAAGAGCTGAAAAGAAGAGACATAATGAAAATACAATCACCTGCAGTTCACATCCGCACATATTAAATACTGTTTCTGTTCCAAATGTAATTATGTTAATAGTAGGTAACTTACATATTAGATAAAAAATTTTTTATACAGTTTATTTTTTGCTTTGGCAACGAAAATTGTTCTAACAAAGCCACAACAGAACACAGCGGCCTCCCTTAATGAATCGGTGTTACTGAACGGATTGCTAAAGTGAATGAATTAATGATTCACTCATAAAGACAATAGGCTCCTTTGAGATGCCAAACGTCTCGCCTTGAATGTAGAGTAGGCGGCTGCAGTCAATAAAACGAGTGAAAAAGTAAGGAGCTGTCAAGTCGGACAACTGTCATTTTAGTAGGACTAGTCCAGCGATATACCTGAGCAAAGGCAAACAGCATTTCTAAACTGCATGCATCTCGCCGTAATTATCATCGGTGATCGATTCTAAGCAGCATTTATGCTATTATACTAAACTGACTATAAGACAGTCACTTGGTGCCACCTACTGGTGTATCGATGCAACTTGCAGAAAATCCCCACCACTAATATATAGACTGTCTTGGAATGCTGCTCTGCAAATCCCCACTTTGTTGCTCTCAGGTTTCTCAAATGATGTAATGAAAAGGCAGTCTCCCTATAACATTAAAATCCAACTTCATATATTTTATTTATACTGTTTATTATGAATTTAACATATATGCCAGCACTTTTGGATGTAAAATTAATCATATTCATTCATGAATGCAGCTCTTAATCTAAATAAATGTCTTGCATTTTTAAAAGACTGAATAAACATCTTTAAAATATACAATTAATGGAATTTTCTCACCTAATCCAAGAAGTTTTCAGTAGTATTTTTCTGTCCTGTTTCCAGCCCAAATATCTAAAAATCTTAAATCAAGATGCAGATTAGTAAAATGATATTATGTTTTGGTTTTGGAGGGCAATAGGGCAAATAATATAGAGTAGATCCTGGTCAAAGCAGTAATATAACCATATTACTGCTTTGACCAGGATCTACTCTATATTAGGAACCTATTATGCCCCTTTTCACAAGATGTAACATAAGTCTCTGGTGTCCCCAGAATGTGTCTGTGAAGTTTCAGCTCAAAATACCTCACAGATCATTTATTATAGCATGTTATAAAAGCCCATTTTTGAGTGGAAGGAAAAACATGCTGTTTTCGTGCATGTGTCTTTAAATGCAAATGAGCTGCTGCTCCCCACCCCGCTTTCCAGAAGAGGGCGGAGCCTGTACAGTTTGTGCCTCAGATACTCTGCCAAAAACTAAACATCTGTTTGGTTTTGATCATCATCTCTATTGCGGTCATGCTCATGTGACATTGCAGTTCTTTATCATCATGAAAGTTTATTATCTGCATGCGTTTTAAAGCCATATCAGTTTAAACTTATGATATATGTTTTTCTGAGTGCACACATCCGAAGAACGTGCACAGAAAGCTGTCTGTCATGTGACGACCTCTGCTGTTGGTCTTGGGTATTGCTGCTTGGTATCTGTTCCCACAAATTAGCAGTCTATTGGATCCACCTGTGACCAGTGCTTCAGGCGCTCCTTTAAAAAGAGTTTCCCAGTTGAGCCACGGAGGAACTTTGGAATTTTGGCCTTGGACTTTGTTTGGTTTTGGACTTTGTTTTGTTTGATTTGTTTTCTGCATTTATGCTTCAACATCGTATTACACTTTCAACCATGCACTCTGCCTTACACACTGATGTTACTGATGGATACAGAAACACTGTGATTTCCTTTAATTGTTTTCATTCTATTATTTAATGTTACCTTTATTTAGTAGTAAATAAACATCTTCTTGAGCTTAATATTTGGTTTGCGTATGTTCCTTGTCTTTGTTGCTTCCCTTGAGCCAGGGGTCGTAACAATCATCATGAAAGTTTATTATCTGCATGCGTTTTAAAGCCATATCAGTATAAACTTATGTTTTTCTGAGTGCACACATCTGAAGAACGTGCACAGAAAGCTGTCTGTCAGACACCGCTTGAGTATTAAACTAAGTTCTCTTTCACGTTGCGCTTAAACTTTCAAGTTTACATAAACAGTTGGTTATGTCTGAACGTAAACAGCAGGGATAGAAATCACGTGTATATATTAGATCTGTGTATTAAAAATGAAAGCAGCGTAAAATACAGTACCTACTGCTGTATATGCTGTTAATATGAATCAAACAACAGAAAAACATAAAATCACTCACTGCTCTTGATTGAATAACTTTACTAGCTTTAATAAGAATACATTTCTTACTTGAATGCTGCTGTTAATCTGGCGAGGAGATAAACATGGCGGACTGTGTACAGCTCACTCAGGGGAGGAGCTAAGCTAATAGGGCAGATTCCGTCAGCAGTCATGGGCGGGGCCTAAGCATTTGTGACGTAACAAAAGCTAAACTCTGCAAATGGTTTGTTCTGAGACACTTATGATTTTATGGGGGTTGATAAAGAGGAGTGGGTGGATTTTTACCATAATAGGGTGGTTGTGTACACACACTGCTGACACATTTATCTTCAAACACCATGTAAAAGTGAATTTTGCATAATAGGTCCCCTTTAAATACATTTTTTTTTTTTTTTTTTTTTAAAGTAAATCTTTATATATACATTACGCAACCTCCATTTTCATGTTTAGTTTGCTCTGCTTTTATTCTACAATCTGTTCAACCTGTTTTGTGGCATGAGAGTGGAGGAAGAAGAGAAAAAAAATAAGAGAGGAGCACTGAAAGTTGGGTAACTTTAAACAATTTTCTTTTCTTGTTTAGCTTTTATTTGTTACGCAAATGAATTGACCACTAGCCATCGTGCGAAGAGAGACCATATCATCTGCATGTTTTGCAGTTTATGGCGTTTTTATGTTATGACAGTATATAATTAGTCATAGTTAACTGGAAGTGGCTTGTGGGTTTGCCAAGTGTTTAACTCACCAGTGCAAGGATGTCATTTTTAGTCACAACCAACTGTGGGTGTCAGGACAGTGTGTGTCATTGATTTGTTTTACTAACTTGCACATAAATACTAAGAACTTGGCGGTCAGAAACAATCACCAGTTGGAAAGGGGGTCTTTCTGTTCACCATAAATAAGAAAAAAATTAGAAGAAGTGTTTAATATAAACATCAGGTTACTTTTGGCATTAAGCAGTTCTGAAAAGTACTAGTTAAAGTAGTAAAAGTAGGATGTACAATGCACAGCATAAATTAGTACACCCCCTCTGAAACTTCTGAAAGTCAGCAATTACTCAATTACTTAGAAAACATGTCAGGGTTCTTTAGAGATATAATGTTCCAGCAAGTCTGCTTAATCAATTACCAAAGAAGCATGTCAAAATTATTCAGGAAAATAATATTTTCTTATCAAGGTGATAAGAATGTTGTGTAGCAAAAATGAGTGCACTCTCCTAAAAGTTACTAAATAAAACCAAATAAAAATTTTCTGGTGTAAGTTTAAGGCAATGTTTGATCAACAGGTAAGTACGTTGAACCAAAACATTTAAAGAGAAGTAATTTCTTGACAATTAAAAGTGTTATACAGCCCACTGAATCATTCTCAGACTTAATGCTGACAACAATGGAAGCACTTGGGAGAGAACTGTCAGTTTTCTTAGCACAAAAGAGGACAGTGGTACAAGAGGATTACCAAATCATTGTTTTAAGTGTGAAAATATAGCAAAAGTAACAGAAATTCAAAAACAATGGACTTGTGACAAGGCCCCTGAAATAATCAGGCCCTCATTTTAAGCTTTCATTTACTGATGAGGGATTTTTTTGCTAGACAAAGAGCAGGAGAAATACCAAGGGAGTGTCTCAGAGCCAGCAAAAGCTATGAAAGGAGTGACTGTTTATCTCACAGAGTAAGGTGCAGCCTGCAGAAATGACATGCATGGTTGTTGTTCTCACTGGAACTACCTACTGTAGCCAAAGCACAATAAAGTCAGTTAGCCATTTCCAAAGCCCATATTTACAAAATATAGATTCTGGGAATCAATACTCTGGTCTCATGAGACCAAATCAATCATTTTGGATCTAACAGCATCCAATATGTTATGGTGTTGCTAGAGGAGGAGTACAGTGAGAAGTGCCTGGTTCCCACAGTAAAGTTCAGTGGTGGTAAAGCTCTTATATAGGGATGTATGAGTGCTGAAGGTGCGAGGGAGTTGTGCTTTATCAATGCTGTCATGAATTACCACACCATGTAATTTAATACACAAACTTGAAACAAAAGATGTTTCCCTTTCCTCATTCCCTGCATTGTTGGGCATTTTTCAACATGACAATGAGGATATGCATTCTCCCAAGGTGAAATACCTTCTGTGACATGTATTGCACTCAATCATAAATCCGCCTGTGGGGGATTCTGTAGAGACGAGTTGAGCAACACTCCCCATTAAAGATCAGGGCATTTAAGGAGCTCATCATCCAGGAGTTAAACAGGACAGATGTGACAATTTGTCATGAACTTGTACACTCCGTGCCAAAAAGGGTCAGAGCAGTATATTCAAAATTATGGAGGGCATACTAAGTACTAGAATATTATACATTTGTTTAATTAAATCTAGGGTGTACTTATTTCTGCAATCCTTAATTTAAACAAAATTGGCTAATTTACTTATTTAATGTCTATTAATGACATATATTTCTCAGTTTTTATTATGTATATGTTTAATACATTTTAGTTTTGGCATCTTTCCATGAATTGTATTAGTGATCATAAAGAAAATACATCTTTTGTATTTGTTCAGAGAGGGTGTACTCATTTATGCTGTGCACTGTAGTTAGAACACTCATGCAAGTATTTCAACGACCTCTAGAGGGTGTTAGAATACAAAAAGGAATTCTTCTTTTGCAGAAATGAGTATGAACATCACAGTTGTTGAACTCTATCAACCCTTTAGACTACCCAACACACATACTGTCAGTGTCATGAGCTGTATTTTCATTGCTTTGACTTATTTCATAGTGTTATTTGATTATTTGAAATAGCTGTCTTTGTGTGACACCTTAAAGCCTTGGCCTCCACTAAACAGGGATGGATCTGGTGTAAACTTTATGGTTAGCACTATTAATATATAGCCTACTGTTATGAGGAACTCACACCCAAACCTTGTCATGCTTTTGAATCAGCTGTATCAGTGGTCGTTTGACAGTTTTATTCCAGATTTTTTTTTTTTTAATCTTAACAAGTACAAAGGAAAAGAAAATGGATATAAAATTAATACTGTTTGTGTCTGTGTTTTATTTTCCAAACATTCTGTCATGCAAGACAATTGTTTTAAGCTTATAAGGCACAAAAGCATTAAAAACAAACAAAAGAAAAATGGAAATCAATTCACTATATCCAGGGGTTAAATTGGGATTTGTTATGTGAGGGGGCTCTGGTTTCAGGCTTTCGAGGGGTGCATGTATGCAAAGACTACATAATCGTATCAGTTGACAAACTGTAAAATATAACAAGTTGAGAGAGCCCTCTGCTATGAACAATAAAATGATGATCAAAATCATTCTATAGATGCTGGTATGTGCAAAGCTACATCTGATGACAATAAAATCTTTCTGTAGGCCTGTGCCTTCTCCTTTGAGTTGGTATCTACGGAGCCCCTAAAGGTGGTGGTGGAAAAAAATTGGGATGGGAGGAAATTTTTTTTTTTTTCTCCCCCAAATCTTTTGCGTTCCCTTTCAATATTTGCATTTCCTCGCAAAACTTTTGCGTTCCCTCACAACCTCGCAAAACGTTTGCGTTCCCTCACAAAGATATTTGCGTTCCCACGCGAAACTTTTGGGTTCCCACGCAAAGATATTTGCGTTCCCTTGCTGTGAGCTCGAACAAACACTTCCTCTTTAATGTCTCGCTGGCTGGCAGTAGTGTTTCAGTTAGTTCCATACGTTAATAATGCACACAAATAATGCACGGTTCATAGAGTTTGAACTTGTTGGGCTCAAATATAAAGAAATGCAGTCAATGCAAAGTCATGGAGTTCAGTAAAGTTGGCAATATATTCACAGATTCGAACTTCCCGGATCAATAACTCGTGAGCTAAAGGTTGTTAAAAAGAAATGCAGCTATTTCCAATCAACGAGCTACAACAACCCAATTTTCCTCAAATGTGCTTTATAATAAATTGGTCTCTATGAGCAGGCGGCGGAGAGACAAGTCTGAAGGGACCGTCTGAAAAGTGCAAAATCCTGTTGCTCATTTTATATTATGAAAAATACTCAATAACTTCACTGTAACACACTACTGTCACCAAATTCAGTTCATACGTCACTGCCCTCCTGCTGATTGTACTGTAAAAATATTAAATAAATTGTAATGCCATCAAATTCAGTAAGCAATTATCATGCAAAAGCTATTGTAAGTATATAAGCTGTGTGCCAACATCATTTGTGTAAAGAAGGCATTTATGTGTTACTTGCCAAACTAAGAGTTGTAGTAGGCTACTTATAACCAGCAGGAGAGCAGTGACGTACGAACTGAATTTGGTGACAGTAGTGTGTTACAGTGAAGTTATCGAGTATTTTTCATAATATAAAATGAGCAACAGGGTTTGGGGTTTTGCACTTTTCAGACTTGTCTCTCCGCCGCCTGCTCATAGAGACCAATTTATCCGAGTTTGTCCGAGCTCACAGCAAGGGAACGATCATATCTTTGCGTGGGAACGCAAAAGTTTTGCGTGGGAATGCAAATATCTTTGTGAGGGAACGCAAAAGTTTTGCGAAGGGAACGCAAAAGATTTAAAAAGAAAAAAAAAAATCCTCCCATCCCAATTTTTTTCCACCATGTCCCTTTAGGGGCTCCGTAAGTATCAAATATAAGAGTGATGCTTCCATTAAAGGAGAGAATGCAAATACAAAATACAGTGCTTGACATTAAGCCTTGTTTTGTGCTTGTCCTTGGACAACTAAATTGGTCATTTACTTGTCTGAGTAAAAAAGTAGCTTGTCTGGAAAAACAATTTGCATTTAGTCATTTAGCAGACGCTTTATTGGATTTGAAAAAAAATTGGATTTTTTTTTTTTTTTGTGTGTGTGTGTGTTGTAAATATAATTTATTCTGAAACAAGCAACATTCTCATCAGTGTTTTATCAGCAGTGACATATTTAAATCAGCATATTTTTGTTATTTACCCTGGGGGCATTTTATTAACCTTTATAAAGGGCATTTCCCCCCCAAGATAATTAAATTAATGTTTCTTTCTTTTATTTAAAATTCTTACATTTAATAAATTAAAATAGTAAGACACTATAGGGCTGTTACCAAATTAAATAATTTACACTGAAAAAGTACAACTGCATTCAATAATGTTATGAGATTCTTTACATATTTTTTATTACTGTATACAAATAAGAAATGTTGGTGGGACATACTTTTAAACATGAAATTAAACCGCCAGTAGATGGCGGCAAGTGACCGTCTTAATGAGTGAGCCACTGAGTTATTTAATCAAACGATTCATTCAAAAGGCTGAATCAAGAATGAATCAGTTGTTTATGATAGGGCCATTGAATCTTCACTCAACCGATTCGTTCAAAACGCTGAATCATTCAAAACGGCTGAGCATAGCTGCGATATGCGCTGGTTCTGCTTTGTTTGGAACTATTTTCGCTACTACAATAGAACAAAAAACAGGTAATATTGCACCCAAAACGTAAGTGATTAATATGAACTACTTGTTTGTCGAACTGTTGTATGAAATTAGTGTCAATTTCAATAGAGGTGATATTTAGGAATTCAGCACTTTCGGTCCTGTGATGCTTAACTTTATCATATGTCGTAAATAGCTAGCTATAAAGACCACACATATTGAATTTTTTTTGTTTTTTGTTTTGAATTCTCCTCAAGAGGTCACGTGAGCCTCAACAGCGCAATATCACCGCCTGTACATTACTATTCACTATCAATCGCCACTTAAGCTAAATTAATCATTCACGCGTTTTGGTTGTTATTTACGGAGCCCCGGACATGACATGCAGGAAAAAAAATGGTAGGCGAAATCGTGCACACGATTTAATTTTTTTTCTTGCATGTCATGTGCGGGGCTCCGTAGTTATTGACATTTTAATCAAGCTACTTATCTGGTCAGGCAAGTAAAATTCTCTTTCACTTCAAAAAATCCACTTGTCCCGCAGTCCCGGACAAGCGTATGTCGAGCCCTCGTAAGCTCAGCCCCGGCCCAATTACCCCTGACTATATCAATAACAATGTAGAAACCAAACAAAGTATAAATAGCAAAACCATCCCCTTGAATTTATAATTCTGCATATTTAAAAACAATCATATCAAAGCAGCTGAAAGCAGTGACCGCAAGAAATACTTCATTTACATGATCCAGTACTTCAGTATTACCATATTCACTCACATAATACACTCTGAATCCTTGATAGGGCACAAAACAAAAAAAGATAAAGGACAGGAAAACAGCGTTTTTCAGTTGTGCCTCTAACTTTTGACGTTGACATGTGACCTCAGATTGCTTTGCAAATAGCAGAAAATAAAGTGAGAAAAATGCCAGAACACTCCAAATCAGAATCACTAGTATGCAAATAACATAGTTTAACGTCTTAACAGCAGGCTTCTGGAGAGCCTGACCGAAATGAAAGCACTGCGTAGAATCATTCTGCGCGATTCCGTAGTTAGCCATAGTTGGGAACAAAGCTCCGAATATGACAAACCAGACGGCTACACTTGCAATCGTGGCGTGAAGGAGGCGATGAAACTTTAGCCTGTGCTGCTGATCACAGTGATCCACAAAACGTAGGATAAGGAGAAATACATAAAAGATGAATGCAAGATACATGTGGGCATGGATCATAATACTGACAATTTTGCAGAAATACATGCCCAGATTCCAGGTTTCAAAAACATAATAGGAAATGCGAAAGGGCACCGTGAGCAGGAAAATGGAGTGCACTGCTATTAGGTTTATCACAGATACTTTGGTGAAAGAGAGACGTGTTTTGGACTTTAACATAGAGGAGATTACTAAAACATTATGAGTCCCAGATAAAAAGATGAATGTGTGTAAGATGAAAAGAGAAATTTTGAAGTCCTCCGGAAGGCCGGTGTTTGTGGTGTTGGTTATTATCATGCCTGACACTGTGCCTTGAAAAAAAAGCAACAAGTTATATACAGTATTTAATGCTAAACATATTGCAAAAGAGTCTACACTCTAAAAAAAGATGGTTCTTCGAAGGTTCTTCACACGTAGTAACAGTTCTATTTAGAACCGCATGACCCTAAAGAATGCTGAAATGGTTCTTTGTGTTAGAGTTTAGGGTTCTTTTTTCCCGCCTTTTTGTTTTTCAAATCTGTAGCTGTCAAAGCTGCATCATTAGCCATTAGCCATTCAATTACATAGACTGTCAACACATTCTCAACAGGTAAATGATTTCTTTCTTAAAATGTCTACAACATTTAACTTTCAAATTCTAACTGGTTTCCTACCAATCACCTTTATCACACTTTTGAGGTCATAGCACTTTCAAAGCATGGTTATTTATGGAACCTTATAAAAATAGCACCAAAAAGGGTTCTGCTATTGTTACAAGCCGAAGAACCCTAATTTGGTACTGTTTAGAAACATTTTTCTTTAGAGTGTATGTATTATTATGAGATTTAAGATAAAACATAAACTCACTTTTCAACTTTTTTCCTGGGAAAATGTTTTTGCCCTGAAAAATATAAGATAGACAAGATAGATTCATCACATTTCTTCTTATCAATGTTTATCCTTCCTTTCCTCTAACATTTTGAAATGCATGTTGGTACATCCAAGAGCCTGTTCATATCATACCTGTCAAAGTAAAAGAGGACTTAAAGATCTTCTAGAGTGTTTTAAATGTGCTGAACTTGACACTTCTTTCACACAAGGTAATGCTCCTAAACACCTTTCAATTTTAAAGGAGGAAGCAAAAGAGCAAAAGATTTTTTTAAATCTTATAACTTGAGGTTTATTTAGCAAAATTATACTAAAACACAACTATTTCGAACTACTGATACAGAGCTTGGCACATCAAGAAAACAATTGCAGATACTTACCCATTTACCCTAGTATCAATCATATGAATATCAATATTCCTTCAGCAGCAGCAGACAGACAGTTTGATCTAACAGAAACAGTTCATCCATTCACTGTAGGTGCCAAGAGAGCTGAAGATCAGTGTGATGTCAGCTTGTCAGTTCATGTGTAAATCTTCTGTCAGTGTCAAACAGCCAGCCTCCAAAACCTTTAGGAAACACCTCTTGACTGTTATTTGCCACAATAGAGATTAAAGGGTACATAACACACAGTTTCTCATGTTAATCTTGAGTACCTATAGAGTGTAGTATAGCATCCTTCATATCTCCGAAGAGTTGTTCGTTTTATCAGATTTATAAAAGACAGATACGCTGTACCGAGTCTTTCTGAAAACAGCCGAGCTCCCGGAGGCGTGCCGTGTGAGCGGAGCTAAAGATTGACGAGCATGTGCAGCTTTTGCGTAGAGATCGTCTGCAAGCTATCAATGGTCAGCTAAACAAATGTATTTAAACACACACAATACACCATCGCATTATCCCTGGATAACTTTTGATTCATTATACGTTCGTGTTGTTTACATTATATGAACCGACTGCCAACAAAACAGACATTTGAAGGAGTTTCACTCACCACCTGCGGTTCCGACTCATTATTGCTGTGACCGCTCCATCTTTCTGTTTCAAACGATCTGTAAATCCAGCGTAGATCTGGGCATTAATAATAAAATTATAAGCGTCGATCCTGAGGGCTCGAACAGCCCCGGAAAAACACGAGATATTCTCCATTCATTTTAACCAATAAAAAATTGATTGCAACTTTCAGAGACGACTTTATACTTATTTTGATAGTTAATTTAAGGCAGTTTCTATGGTTATTTTAATGACAAATTTCGAGAGCGCATCAATGTAATGCATGAGCACAAATCTCCATTTAGCGCTGGATTCTTTGGGAAGCAAGGTTATCTTTCCCTCACAACCAAAAACACACTTCTTTGGTGACATTGTTGATTTCGTGGTCTAAAAACAAAGTGACAAATCTTTCTCAAGCAAGTCCTGTGTGCTGCCGACGACTTCTGTTAAAAGAAATGAAGCACATTGATGAGCGGCTCTTGCTCTCTCGCTCTGGTTGATGTGTTCGCTCTTCCGGGAGAAGTGCCTGTACAAGGAATTCCGCGCTTTATTACGTAATACAGGGCCATAACCGAAAAAAAACTTCCCGAAACTTATACGAACCCTGAAGGAGTGTATTTGGCATAGAAATACTATGTTATACGTTCAGCTAATTTTTTTAAAAACTTTAGCCATGTTTAGCAAGAGAATCCAACTTTTTAACAGTGTAAATAAGTCAGAATGCATGAAATGGCATTTGAGCCCCCCTTTAAAGATTTATAAACCTCAACAGGCAAGTCAGATATAAGAAGACTGCAATGGACTGTTAGGACAGCTGAAAGGATAATTGGCGTGCACCTGCCCAACATTCAGGACTTGTACAATGCCAGAGAGAAGAAACGGGCAGGTAACATCATCACAGAGCCCTCTCATTTTCTTTGGTTTGGAGTTGGTTGTTCCTTTTATATTGTCTGTGTATTTAGTCTTGTTTGGTTGTGCCATTGTATGATTTATTTTTGTCTATTGTATGTTTTTCTTTTCTTAAATTTTTTCCTTAGTCTGATTTGGATTATTTCCTATAACTGTTTTGTACTTATCTTTTTATTAAATGTCAGTTACGTTGAATATTGTGTATTCTTAATAATTTGGATAATTCTTGATAATTTGTAAATTCTTGATAAGTTTTGTTTTATATCAGGCTTTAGTATAATTTTGTTAGTATATTTGATTATTGTTTGTTTCTTGTGGTGTTTTAGGCCCCTGAGTCGGGAGGCTAGCTGTTCCAGTAGGGGAGAGTGGGGTAAGATGAGCCATTTTTTACTTATGTGGTCCTCAAGATAAGAGAAAATGAAGCAGAAGTATAATAAAAGTATCTTAAGTAATTTCAGGATGTTTCCTATCATTTTAAATGATCAGAATACATCTATGACAAAGTGTTCTAAAAATATGGCTTCTTATAAAAAAGTGTTCCTGTGCCTCAATTTACCCCAGGTTAGGGGTAAGTTGATCCAAGTCAGTAGCAGGATGTAAACTGACCATCTAACTGAATCTGATTCAAACCCATGTGAAATTTTAAAGATAATTTACCTCTTTTAAAAACTAATTTAATAATCAATTTTCTGTTTACAAATATTCATATTTCTTTTCTTAAAGTTAACTTAAACAACATAAAACCAACCAAATGAGGTTGAAATTTCAGTATCTTTAATTATTTGCATTTCTGAAACAATATGTTGAACACCAAAGTTGTAACCTTCCCAAAAACAGACTAAACAGAGAGTTTGTTGAGTAAAATTAAATAAAAACTAGAATGAATGAATAAATGTCACTGAAACTAATAAACATTTTAGTCAAAAGGTTCTTGACATGGTAGTTTTTCTGCAATGTCTACCATGTTAGGCTATAAAGGGCTACAGATGGAAAGATATACTGTATATGATTAAGCATCTTCTGGTTCATATCAGAGAAGGATTCAGTGTACTTGTACACTGTTCCTATCAAATAAATAAAAAAAAAGACAAAATAAACCAGTTGTGTAATATTACATGGAAATTATACCAGTTTATACTTCAGAGATTTAACTTAACTGCCTTATGGTGGGGTAAGTTAAAACACTGGCTCAATTTACCCCACGGTATTTGGCTCACTTTGCCCCATAGCTGCCATTTTGGGAAAAACAAGCTAGCTTGCCAGTTCAAGCTAATATTTAGCTAAATGACTTGCATGGTTTTATAGGTTGATAAATCACCAATATGCATCATAAATATTTTTAGACCTGGACAAATTTGCTTTGATGAAACAGCCATTACATTTGTTATGTTAAAATCTTACTTTGACAAGCCAAAAAGTTTTTAAATAAGCGACTTCCACTCCTCCTATGTGCTTCTTCTTTTCACAGTCTGGCAGAAATGATGGGTGGTTCCAAAATATATGGTCACATGACAGTAAAAGTTTACGTTCGCCAAGATACAGGGGGTAGGTCAACTTACCATTATCCATACCTAAAATGGGCAATAGCCTACCATTGCAACAACCTGAGCAGTTATACTCTGGAAAACCTTGCTTATTTAAGATTGTGTATTTATTGCATATACAGTGCAAGAACATAATGTACTGTAAATGTATAAAATGCACATGTAATGGGTCAAAGATGTGCTTCCACTTGCTACACTTTCTCTCATGTATGGCCCTTTAATCACACTCTACCTGCACTCTCCGCCCAGATCTTGACATATAATGAACTGGTTCTACTAGGGTCATTTATATTCATGCCAGCCGAGAGAGTGAATGGTTGCGGTGAGTGGTGCTTCATGAGAAAAATGTATTGTATTAATTGTATAACTGTTTTATGGATTAGATATAGATGTGTTGAGAGGTATATTGTATGCTTGTTGTTCATGCCATTGTTATATGTGTGGTAAAATCCAGTTTGATGTTCACCTCCATTATAGAACATGGGCGAGTGTGATTGCCGAATCTAATGTGTTGCCAGCAGGTTCAGACTATGTTTCAAATGTGTTGTTGTATGACTGTTTATTATGTAGTTTATGAAAATGGTAGTATTTGAGGGGCTGCTCACACAACACCTTTTTCAACTAGAAACAGAAAACTTTTTATGTGTTTGGCATTTCATTTTCATTACAACGCCATTTAGACGGCGTGAAAATGCAAACTTTTGAAAATGGGTTTCAAAGTGCAAGTTTTTTAATATGATACTGTTATCGTATCCATGTGAACAAAAAAAAAAGGTTTAAAACGGTGACGTCATGCGCATGCGTATTACGTGTTCAGTCTAGGCATGTACTGTATCTTCCGTTTACAATGTTGTTGTGTAAATGTACACTTAGATTCGCGCCAGCCGAGAGAGTGAATGGCTGCGAACATGGGCAAGTGTGACTGCTGAATCTGATCACTGCTGTTCAATGTATTGCCATCAGAATAAAAGTCTATTTGTGCAAACTGGAGTCTATCATGTGAGTTCTACACAACATAATGCAGAGGCAATCCTGTTACACATACAAGTTAAGCTGAAACCTTGCCATCTTTTGGTGCTTTTCCACTGCATGGTACGGTTCGGTACGGCTCACTTTTTGGCGCTTTTCCACTGCATGGGACGGCTCGGTTGAGGTTCCAAGAGTGCCATACCGATACTAAATGTGACGTGTAAACACTGCAGATCACTGATTGGTCAGAGAGAATCGTCACTACAAGCGTCATTGGATTTGAAACACGAGACATCAAACCCGCTAGATTTAAATAGTCAGTAACAGCAAAGTGCCTTTCAAGGAAAGTCTGTTCACTCGGCGGCCATATTTGCAATGCCTCAGGGCAGCTAATTCGGGCTTCCAAGACCAAGTCCTATCTATTTAAATGGGGGAATCCTGAAATCTCAAAAACTGCTTAGAGAACTCCCAATTAAATTACATATTTCAAATCAGCAACTAAATCTGACATAAACTGTCCCATAAATGTTGTTTCTTATCCTAAAATAGCATTAAAAAGCTTATTTTTCAGGCTAGATGAGCCAATGCGCATTGTTTCTATGGGAACCGGAGCCTCTAACGGCAGCTGCAGTGATGTAATGACTTTACCAATCAGCGATTGGCTCGTTTACTTAGAAGGCGGGATGTATTCCGCCATATTGCGCGTTGCAGTTTCTCCCATTCATAACTAATAGGAGTGAACCATCTTTCTATATCTATAGTCTTTGGTAACAGGCACCGCAGTAGCATTTGTTTGAACGACCTTTTTTTAAACGATTTTCTTTAAATGACTGTCGCACGCAACATGAAAAAAGAAATGGCTCAGTAGACGAGGTGCAGACTCGTTAGTAGCCGAGGAGCGGATCCACAGCAGCAAAGGTGGCGCAACTATATAATCCCTCCCACTTTGAAACTGTACTAAACTGCAGTGGAAAAGTAAACCGAAAATGAAGCGAGCTGTGTCGAACTGAGCCGAGCCGAGTCGTTCCACACAGTGGCTTGCTGTTAATGTTGCTGAACCGATGAATGCAATGCAAACTGCTTAAATAACACTGAAATAAGAATGCGCGGTTTAGCTTTCAATTACATGTTGAAGTTGAGTGTGTTACTATAGCAACAGTAGGCATTCGTTGCGTTTTCTTTCTGAATTGACCTTAAGCCCCGGGTATACTTCGGCTGTCCGCGTTCGTGCACCATCCGCAAAATTTCGTCACCGTGCGTTCACACCGCCACCAGCGAGAGTGATTCGCCTTGGCTGCCCTGCCAACAACGCTGTACTGTGCGTTCAAACCGCCGCCGGCGGGAGGGTCAAAGTAAACGACAAGTTGTGGCAACCAATCGGAATCCTCTCAAGCGACATTCCGATTGGTTGCCGCTGAACTCTCCTCGACGCTCTCACCGTCCAAGACGCGCCACGCCGCTCTTGCCAGAGCTCGCCGCCGGCTCACATTGAAAATGAATGACTTCCTGTCACTTTGACGCTCTCACCGGCGGCAGTGTGAACGCACGGTCATGCAGAGGGCTTGCAGCCGGCCGCACGCCCCGTGGGCGTGCATCGGTGCGTGTGCAACAGCGCATGCGCAATCAGGACTGAAGAGTCCACTAGGTGGCAATACACACAGTACTGAGCACAATGTGCAGTCGCCGAAGAAGAGTGTGTAAAGAGCTATTCAAAAACAAGACGAGTAAACTCAGAAGCATGCCTTCTCCATCGTTTTTGATTTCTGTTCTCTTGGTGTATCTTCTGAACTATGTTGCAATGGTGGATGCACTATTTTTCTTCTCCAATCCTGCCCAGCGATGACACAATGTCTGGTAAAAGAGTATAGAAAAAATTGTACTGCGCATGTGTCGAACTCGGCCATCCACGCGCATCCGTGGTTTAGTATACTTTGAAAGATGTGCGAGACGCACCCGGGCGCGGAAAGTGAAGTATACCCAGGTCTTTATATGCCAGAGAAACGTGCGCGCAGCCATGTTTAGAATTTTGTCATTGAACTTCCGTTTTTGCGGTAGCCCTGTAAATTTCTATGGCATCGCTGTCAAAGAATAATTACCTGGTGAAGTTGGTTTAATTAATGTAGAGTAAATAAAAGTTATTATGAGCATTGTAATGTTTAAAGCAGATGTCAGTAGACAGGGAAGATTTTAAACCGAGCAGTTTATTCAAAAATGCATAAGATCGCTGTGGAAATACAAACTGAAAGTCAAAAGACAACAAGCGCAGCACTGAAAAGGGGCGGGGCTACATAAGGTCTATAGTCACTAGACAGCGGAGAAGTGAAAATGGTAGCATTTTATTTGCTACAATTTACCATTTTATTTTATTAGCATTTTTATCCCTCATATCATGGAGAGATGTGTTATAAAATGTTTGGTATAAATATTATTAAGAGTAATCGCCTCTAACCATGAGCCAGTCTGACCTCATCTAGGTAAGGTTAGCTTCTACAGTTACTGTATTTATTTAAATTTCTTTAAAAGTTAAAAAATTTAAAATTTGAGACTTTGTTTCATATCAAAAGTAACCTGCTCTGCCTTGTCTGTCGACACGTTGTCAGCTTCCTCTTTGCACCACATTGTATTTTCAATGCTTGAGAACGTGTGGCGTGAGAGAGGCATGACTTGTTGGACATAGAAACAGTAACTAAAGGGGGCAGGTCTTCGCGAATGGTCAATAGGCTATATGCACGGTTACTTCCTGGTTGTCGTTAAGCCAGCTCTGGCATTTCCGGTGAACTGTTAGCTGTTCGTTCTGTACTCACTGTACATCGACATAAAACCATCAATGGTTGACTTTTTAATGTTGTATTCATATTTTAATGCAGGTATCACATTTACCTAATTTGCCAATAAACCAGTTTTATTGATTGCAATAAAGACGAAGCTATTGGGATCGTTTAAAAACGATGTGTCTGTAATTAGATACGCACACGCATTTTTTCCCCCAGCACTTCAAATGTTATTTTAAATGTGATGACCACAAACATTATTTGTTCATCCTTCTGAGATTGTCCCCATTGTAAAACCGAACATTTAAAAATTCAACATTTGATAGAAAACACTTATTTAAAAATAAAAAAGACAATAATTACCACTTTAACCAGCAGGTGGCGACAAAGTAGCATTTATTTATAAGAAAAACAATAACTTTTCTTTTGAATGAATGACAAAGAAAGCGAGCACTGCGCTTTCCCTTTAATCACAGCAGCTGTCAGTCAGTGCAGCGCAAGATCAATGATTTCAGCACACTTGTAAAAACACACATTTTATTCAATTAATCTAACTAAAGTGCACAATAAATATTTAATTTTTGATGCTTTTTACATAAAAGTGTGAAAACTGATGGTCGAATTGAATTTAGCCGAGAAGGAACACTGAGGTACGTCTTTATTTATTTATTTTTTATGCTGTCTTACGTTTGAATAATTAAATTAATGCTATGCCTAACTATTTAATTGACTGTATTCTGATTATAAACTAAGTATTACACTACTGATGCTCAACACACCAGCAAATGACATCACACCGGAAGTTTTTGAGCTGGCTTATATTATTGCGGAAGTTCTAAAGAACGCTCTGTGCATAAAGCCCGCTGGTAGAAATCTTTACTACACCATCTGTCTTTCTATATTACTGGCCATTTAGAAATAGTTGTGCATCTAATGAAACTTTTTGTGGTTAAATTGCACAAATTTTGTTGTATAATAATAATATATTTAAATAATAATATAGTATATAAAAATCATTACATATTTTAACTGAAAAAATAAAAAAAATACTTGAAAATAAGATTTGTTTTGCAGTGCTAAAAATTTAAACTTTTGTTTGCAAAGCACTCAACATTTTACCAAGTGGATCAAAGTTCCGGAACCAGGAAGACTGTAAAATTCTTGGTAGTCTTATCTGTAAGGCAAACAAAAAACCACACACACCCTATAATGAGTTCAAAGGTTGCTTTCGTCAAATATAAAAAACTGCTTCTGTAACATGGGTGAGATCTCTAAGGATGAATATGATTTCATGTTGGCTGAGCACCTTCTAATGCCATTATGCACTTTTCTGAAGATTCTTAAAATAGCTATACATATTTAAAAAAAATAAAATAAAAGCCCATGATCGTTGCTTTTGGTTCTCTGACAGAAAATATCTTTTCTTTTCTGGATTATTCCCAATTCTGTCCCAGGAGTAATTACGGAGACCGTTCACACTTTGTCATGAGTAGTGAATAATCTGTGTATTTACCCTTAATATGTGTGGCATTTGAAGACAAGCAAAAGTATAAAATATAAAACACTCCCACCTTCCCCATTGTCGCCAGAGGGTGTATTAAATTTGAGGTTGTTTACTTAGTTTTGCTTCGTAAACAGAGATTAGTCCAGTTAACGTAGATCCAGCTTTAATTGTCCTCCTGTTACTTTTTTTTGGTTAAAGAAATAACTAACCCAAAAATAAAAAATTCAATCATTATTAGCCCTCATGCTGTACCGAGAATAATAAGCATAATGAAAGTGTCAGAGGTTGTCTGACTTGTGCACTACATTTAAGTCATGTTAGTTTTGTGTGAGGAACAAAGATAGAGCTCAGTGCAATGCAACTGAATAAATCACATGCAAATAGAAAAACACCAGCAAATTAAAAAAACATAATCAGTTTGACAACACGTGCTGCAATTAATGCACATATGATCAGGATGTTAAAATAAACAAAAAAAAAAACTCACCTTTCAGGTAATCGAAAACACCACTGATTAGTAGACACTGAACAAAAAACATGTCCTAACCAGGTTCCTCAGTTGTTGGGGACCACTTAAGACATTTCTGAGTATTTGTGAGTATCTCTTTTACATGTATTGTCAGACTGATGAAGATCTTTTCTTCGTTTGTTGGTGTTATTTCTATTTGCATGTGTTTTCTTCAGTTGCACCACGCCTAACACCTTCACTAACTAAAAAAGATCCCCAGAAGAAAGACTTCCTCTTTTACATGAATAGGCTATCATCTTATTTTTGGCTGCCTCATGGGTTAATATTTCCAGATTAACTTAAATCCTGTAAAAATATGCAAAATACAGAACACAACCACTGTGTTTATGGTAGGTATGTGTTCAACCCCTAGGTGAAAAAAGTACACTTCCATAATGTACTTAAAGTGCTCTATTTTTGCACACTAATTTTGTACTTAATATACTAAAAATTCTTCCTTAGTACTTCTTAAGATAATCTTAAGAGCATCTATGTGCACTCAACTGTGCTAGTGTCCGTGACGTCACCCATAGGTTTCTGAAGAACATTTTTGAAACCACGCCTGCCTAGCTCAACTCGATCACGTTAGCTCCTGCTAAGGAGCTATCTATCTATCTTAGATACTATCTAAAATATTAATAAAGATAACAAATTATAAATTATTTGAAAGTTCTAAGGGTTTACTGTCAAGCTATGGTGTCTGTTTTACAATATAGATGCTCCAGCAACAGTAATAATGTAATTTTTTGTTGGGTGTGCAAATGACAACACGCAAAATCAAAACGGGGACTTCATGGGCCCTATCATACACGCAAGTGTTTTTTGCTAGTTTCAGCCCGACGCAGTTTTCATTTTCACATCCTGCACCACGTTGTTTAAATAGCAAATGCATTTGTGCCCATTTGTGCGCCCATGGGCGTGCTGGTCTGAAAACGAGGTGTGTTCAGGAGCATTGTTGGTGCGTTACTGAAAATGAAAACAACTGTGCCATTGACCAACTGACACCTTTTTTGTTATTTAAAGAGTGTCCTTAAACTAGCAAAAGTGGATTCGGACACGCCCTAAGCGCACTTGCGCCGTGCGCTTTAGACTATGTGCTTAGATCGTTAAAATAGGGCCCTAAACCTTTGTAATGGAATAGGGATCGCGAGATGAATCAAATCCGTTGCACTTGGGTAAAATGTCCATGATAAGCGTCCACTGAAAAACATCCAACAGCACTTTTTGTCCATAAAAGCGTTAAATCCATGAAATATTGATATATTGTCCATTGTTTGTGTCATGTTTCTACTGAACGATTATCTTCCACGTGTGCACCTGTACATAGAAGTACATCTGTCTCGACCATTCAGAAATCAGAGCTCGTATGTATTTTTTAATCTGTTAGTACAATTAACCACACAACAACCCATATTATTTGACTGTATGAAATAATCCCGAAAAAAGCACAAACACGGCAGAGATGCCAGGTTCAGCGGATGAGGTGACAGGACGGCTAACAGACAGCAGACAAGCGGCTAGTGACAGCAGTGGCAATCCACCTGTCACTCAAGTGGCCACGCCCTTAATTATGCAGAATCTTAAGGCTTAATATAATTTAAATGGATGCCCCTCACAGTTGAAGGGCAAAATTAGCTATATAGACCAAAACGATTTTTGTACCAGACTGTAAACATATTTTTTCTCTGCTATTAAGTTGGGCGTTTTAACATTGCCGCTTGCTTGACACAAAGGCTGGTGTGAATGAATATTTATGTTTAATTAAGTGTGTCTCAAATTGTTTTGACCGGGCTTAATATCCCTCATGATTTAATGGATATATATATATATTTTTTTGTTTGTTTGTTTTATATAAAATACAAAATAAACAATTTTTAAAACTAATAAATTGTTTTGCTGTACTCAGACTGAAGAGTGACAGTGAAGGTCATCTGTGAACTGGACACATTTAGTCGAACGATCACCATGGATTCCAGGTGAGTTGAAATTCACATGCTTTTACAGGAGGGTAAATTATTTACTTTTTAAAAATCAAATTAAAGATAATGGATTATGTTTGTCTACCCAGCAAACACAAAATATTCCCCTAATGGTCACATATGGTCGTTTATTTATTTTATTTTGTTAGTAAACAAATAAGAACATTTTAGGAACATTCTCTGTAGGTTATTTTTTAGTAACCAAAGATTAACCTTCCTAGAACATTGCAGGGAGTCTTTTTTTCATTGTTGTTTGGGTGATACTAATGGGATAATCATTACTGACCTGCAGTAAGGCAGAAAAGCAGGATTCCACTCTAGTCTGATGCCCATGGTGGCCAACTCAGCGTCGGACCCAGACTGGGCCACCACCCCCAAATGAGGGAGCCCGTTGTAAAGATCATCAAGATCACCAAAGATCATCCGTTATTAAATTAGTTAATTTAATCTATAAAGCAGTTCTGAAAAAAACGATGTTATCCAGCTCAGTTCCGTTCTCAAACACCAGCGTCAGTACAGTCAGATCAATAATATTGCAGAATATTAAGTGTCCCCAACTAAGCAAGCCAAAGCAGACAGTGGGAAGGAACCCAAACTCCATCAGGTGACCGAATGGAGAAAAAACCTTGGGAGAAACCAGGCACTTGGGGGACCAACAAACGAACAAGGTGTTATTATGATTTAGGATTCATCCCGCCAGTATGGATCCAAAGCTGGCCATAGGATCTGTGCAGAGGACCTGTCTGGTTCTTGTGGTTTTTGCTGAGGATCTGGGCCGATGGCTGTCATGTCGACGAGGCATTCAAGGAGGATTGTTTTGTAGACACGGTCTCTGCTGACTGCACATTTACTGAAGTGGCCAGGGGAAACTCTGGCTACACTTAACTGTGCATTGAGTGGAGAGACCACTGCAATGCACTGTATTTTCCCAGCAACGGTTCCAGAGAGGTAAATGAAATGAGTGCTTGGCAAAGGAGATCCACTTGGCTCCGTAGAACAAATCTGAATGAGCAATGCCAGGCTGGCCACTTTTAGACCTGTGTGTCCGGGCATGGCGTTTATTTATTAAGTATCAGAGGTGTTTGGGGCTCCCAAGAGTGACCCCTTGTGTCAGCATTCAACACCACAACAAAGTGACTGCCAAATAGGGAACTGATTTTTATATCAATTCAACAGTCATAGCCTATTTGTCACAACTCTGATTGTGTCACAATCAAACAAACAGAATAATCAACAGAATAAGCATCAGCATATTGGTTTTATTAAGTTTATGTTAATAAAAATACTGGTTAATAATATAGATTTTATGACTCTTACATTGTTCTCCCAGTACCAGTCCATGTCATGATGATATGCAGTGGGGGCTAAATTATACAGCGGACGTTCACACAGAACACATTTTTACAATTCACTGCATTGATTTTTCATTGTTTTTCCTATGCAAATGTGACCGTTATGCTTGAGTCTTGCGCATGACGCTGCATTGAAAAAAAAAAAGAAAAGTGGTTCTCAAGTTAAAGGTGCAATATGTAAAATTTTCTGTCCGCTAGCGGTCGCTAGAGGCCTATTCAAAACAAAGGCGTAGCTTGATGACGCCAAGTTTGAGCGCGGAATCTTGGGACATGTGGTCTTCACGGCTCGTGGAAAATAATTGGGATAGGACTCAGGAAGAAATCACGTTCATGGATGCAATTATTAACGTTACTGTAGTATGAAGCAGAGCAGGACCGAATGTTGTGGGAGCTGAACGAGGCCGCTGGAGCGATTGTTAACGAGAGACGAACGCAACACGCCTCGAGCAGCGGAACTTTTATTATGCCACAGTCGCCGGCGCCGCTTCCGCTTTTCCGGTCATGAGTATGGGGTAACGCAGCTCTGTTTATGATGTTTTATTAACAAAGTTCGGGAGGAACAAAGTCAAATAAGCTATCCAATTATCACATCATCTCAACCAGCTGTCAACTTTCAGTAATCAACATATCTACCCAATCAGAATGAGTACAGGCATATATATAACCACAGCAAACTCACCCATGAATCCACCCCGTCTTCTCACACTCACTTGGTTACTTCCTAACCTAAATAGGGGGGTGGGGGTACGGGGGGGTGTACTCTGTGTTCGGGCCAAATACCGAGCTCGGAGCCCTCTCCCCGGACAGCACGCCAAATACGTATACCATTTATTTTATCTGACTTATTTGTAAGTGTGAACTTGTGAAATCATATTAGATAAGTTTGAGTGTGTTGAAAATGATGTTATAACGTTACTCTGTGCGTTCGCTCGGTGGCTGCTGTGAGACACTTGTTTGAGACACACTGCAGTAAGATAGATTGATTTTAGAATATCATATTAAATGCTGGATGGCTTGTGTTGATAAATGGCATGCAATTAATTTTAAAATGTATGATGGAGAAAATGCTGTATTACGGTTACTAAAAATAAAGCTGCATCTGATTATGCTATGTTAGCTACTTTACAAAATAGTGTTTTTCTCTGAGGCATGGTAAAGCATGGTACTCGCAAAAAATCAAGACAATTAGATTTAAACAATAAGACTAAACATGTTGAGCTATATAACAATAATTAGCTTTCTGTCTATAAACGTAACCAAACAGTTGTTCCCTTGTCTATTAAAACATGTAATATATTAAAGCGTCTTTGGTGTTTCCATGGTTTCTACTAAATAAAACCAGAAACCGAGGGTAACGCGGGTATGACGCCATGGACAGGCGACTCCTCACACGTCCCGGAGCCTTGGTTAAAATTGCAATTTTCTCACGATTTACAAATAGTTGCAAACATTTGGGATATTGTAAGTACTCAAGTGAACAAAATATATAACACTGGCCTAGTGGTTTTTGGATATTTACTGCAAAATTCTTACATATTGCACCTTTAAAATAAGTTCATCTGCAAAAACGTATTCTGTGTGAATGGCCAATTTAAACAAAATGCCTTTTTTTGTTCTGTTACACTGCTGGAGGAAATGAAGAGAAAGGCTGAAGCTGAGGAAGCAAACAAAGACGCTCTGAGTTACCTTCAAGCTGGTCTGGCAAAACTAGATCTTTTCTTTAGTGGGCAATGAAGATTAAGAAGACAATGAGAAATCAGTGCAGGTGACTCTCTGTAGATCTGAAAATAATAACATTCATTTAACCATAGGATCAAGTTCATTTTCATCCCTGCTTTTAGTGTTTATTTAAAACTAGACAAGCTTGGTAACATTTTAATCTCCTGGTAGTTCATGTTCTGTAATCATACTGCAAATTAGTATTTTAAATTTATGGGTACTAGATGGTAGCTTTAAAGGCATAATATGTAAGAACTTTTAATTAAAATATCCAAAACCACCAGAACAATGTTATATATTTTGTTGATTTGTGTACTTATATTATGCTAAATGTTTCCAACAATGTTTAAATCCAGAGAAATATGCAATTTTAGTGTAATGGCCCGTGTCATTGTGTTTCCTGTCAATGTCAATTTACTTCCGTAGAAACCATGGACATGCTTTAATATGTTATGTGCTTTATTAGACAGGTGAGCAACTGTTTGGATACGTTTATCGACTTAAAACTAATCATTGTTATATAGCTCAACATCTTATTGCTTGAATCTCTTGTTTTCTTTATTTATAGCGAGTAACATGTTTGTGCCTCAGAGACAACACTATTTTGCTACTAACATAGCATAATCAGAAAGAAACAATTATACAGCATTTTCTCTGCCATACAATATATTTTAAAATTAACTGCATGCCATTTAGCAACACAAGTCATCCAGCTTTTATTAATATGATATTGTAAAATCGATCTAGCTTACTGCAGTGTGCAACAAGTGTCTCATACCAGACACAGAGCTAACAAAGTAACCTTAGTATATCTTTCAACACACTCAAATGTATTTTTAGTATGACAGTTTTGACCAAGTAAAACAGCGCTGTTTCCCCAAAATTTTAATTGTCAAATAAAGTGACCTGTATGAGTTGTAATTCACTTAGCACTTGCAGCTGTTTCATTAGAATGAAATAAAATAATTTGAATTTAAGTGATCAAACATAACTGTTCATGGAAGAAGGAGCCGGGAACCGGCAAATGTTAAAGGGTTAGTTCACCCAAAAAAATGAAATTTCTGTCATTAATTACTCACCCTCATGTCGTTCTACACCCCGTAAGACCTTTGTTCATCTTCGGAACACAAATTAAGATATTTTTGATGAAATTTGAGGGTTTCTAATCCACACATATGCAGCAACATCATTGCACCTTTTGACTTCCAGAAATGGAGTTAAAAACATGGTTAAAATAGTCAACGTGACTACAGTGGTTCAACCTTAATGTTATGAAGCGACGAGAATACTTTTTGTGCGCAAAAACAAAGCAAAAATAACAACTTTATTCAACAATTTGAACCGTTGTCATACGTAGTGAACTCAGTGCAGGCTTCCTTGTTTACTTCCGAACGCCTACTCAGTATTAGCCGAAGCTGAACACGTGAGCAGCACGATGCTTGCATGTGATGCTGACATAGGGTCCGGCCAATAATGAGCCGGCATTTGGACATAAACGAGGAAGCCTGTACTGAGTTCACTATGTATGACAACGGTTCAAATTGTTGAATAAAGACCTTATTTTGTTTTTTGCGCACAAAAAGTATTCTCGTCGCTTTATAACATTAAAGGGTTAGTTTACCCAAAAATTAAAATAATGTCATTAATTACTAACCCTCATGTTGTTCTACAGCCGTAAGACCTTCGTTAATCTTCGGAACACAAATTAAGATATTTTTGTTGAAATCCAATGGCTCAATGAGGCCTCTATTGAGAGCAAAGCCATTCAAACTCTCAAGGTCAAAAACAAAATAATGACTTTTCAACAATATTTAGTGATGGCCGATTTTAAAACACTGCTTCATGAAGCTTCTGAGCTTTATGAATCTTTTGTTTCGAATCAGTGATTCGGATCGGGTGTCAAAATGCCAAACTGCTGAAATCACGTGACTTTGGCACTCTGATTCACTGATTCGATTCGTAAAGCTCTGAAGCAGTGTTTTGAAATCGACCCATATAGATATTGTTGAAAAGTCTTTATTTTGTTTTTTTTTGGCGCACAACAAGTATTCTCGTTGCTTTATAATATTAAGATAGAACCACTGAACTCACATGAACTGTTTTAAATATGTTTTTAGTAGCTTTATGGACCTCGAGAGTTTGAATGGCATTGCTGTCTATGGAGGCCTCACTGAGCCATCGGATTTCATTGAAAATATCTTAATTTGTGTTTCGAAGATAAACAAAGATCTTACGGGTGTGGAACGACATGAGGGTGAGTAATAAAAGATAGAATTTTAATTTTTGGGTGAACTAACCCTTTAAACGTAACTTTAATCTAAAAATAATAAGCATATAAGCATAATAAAAGCTCCGGAGCTCTTCCATAGGACTCGAGACCGGAGACAAGTTGTTGTCCAAAGTCCTGAAGTATGTCATGGAAGGTTGGCCGATGGGTGTGGATGAAAGTTTGAAAGCTTACCACTCTAGCAGATATGAACTGTCTACAGAGAGAGGATGTGTGCTCTGGGGAAAGACTGAGAAAAAATTTGCTGCATGTCGGTAATCAAGAGATCGTAGAGATGAAAGCTCTTTCTTGCAAGTATTTGAGGTGGTCTAAAGTGAATGCTGATCTGGAGCAGTTAGCAGAGCCTGTGAGTCGTGCCAGATGGAACAAAAAGCAGCACGTCAGGTTCCTTTACACCCTTGCGAATTTGCTGGTCAAAGCTGGAAAAGACTGCACGGACTTTGCTTGTCCTTTTCTAGAACACATATGTATGATTGTGGATGCATATTCTAAGTGGCTGAAGGTGTTTAGAATGCCTAATCTCACTTTACAAGCTATCACCGCAAGACTGAGGAGGCTGTTTGTGGCATACAGACTGCCAGAGCACAAAATGGCATTCCCAGGTCATCCTGTTACCAAAGGCCTTGCAGAAGGGTATGTGCAGACATTTGAAAGCGGAATAAAGAAATATGCACACTTGGCAATGGACTTGGAAGATAAGATCTCTCTTTTCCTAATGCAGTGTCGCACAGCTTCAATCTTTTCTTAACAGACATGTGCGCACTCGCCTGGACTTTGATCATCTGTTGCTCTTCGCAGGAAGCAATACCTGCAAAAGTTCTGTCATGACCAACGGGCTTTGGAGAGGTCTTTTTCTGCAAAGGATGAAGTGCAACACCACAGGAGGAGGGAACAAATGGGTTCCAGGAGTGACAATAAAGCAAACAGGACCAGTATCTTTCAACATTCAGGGATCAGTCGAGACCATGGGTTGTGGTGGATGAGCTTGTTAAAGAGACTGTTATGGTCTAAAGCAGTATTTCACTACTCCAAACTACACTACAGGACAATCGCCAGCGAATCTTTTTCTTAAAGGGTTCACTCAAAAATGAAAATTCTGTCATTTATTACTCACTGTCATGTCGTTCTACACCTGTAAGACCTTTGTTCATCTTCAGAACACAAATTAAGATATTTTTGATAAAATCCGATGGCTCAGTGAGGCTTGCATTGCCAGCAAGATAATTAACACTTTCAGATGCCCAGAAAGCTACTAAAGATGTATTTAAGAGTTCATGTGACTACAGTGGTTCAACCTTAATGTTATGAAGCGACGAGAATACTTTTTGTGCACCAAAAAACCAAATAACAACTTTATTCAATTGATTTCAAAACGATTTCAAAACACTGCTTCATGAAGCTTCGAAGCTTTACAAATCTTTTGTTTCGAATCAGTGGTTCGGGGCATGTATCAAACTGCCAAAGTCACATGATTTCAGTAAACAAGGCTTTGTTACCTCATAAGTGTCGAAATTTCAATGGTTCACCACTGGGGGGGGGGCGTGACTTTGGCACACACTTTGATACATGCTCCGAACCACTGATTCGAAACAAAAAATTTGTAAAGCTTCGAAGCTTCATGAAGCAGTGTTTTGAAATCGCCATCGGATTTCATCAAAAATATCTTAATTTGTGTTCTGAAGATGAACGAAGGTCTTACGGGTGTGGAACGACATGAGGGTGAGTAATTAATGACAGAATTTTCATTTATGGGTGAACTAACCCTTTAATGTAGTCCAATTCACAAACAAATGGATTATTTGTTCATGAATCAGAAAAGTTCTACTTCTTGTTCCTCTGAGAAATCTATCCGGATAGGATAGATTTTTGAATCCCCCCATAGAAAGCAATGTAATTACCACATTCAAGGTCCAGAAGAGTATAAAAACTTTGTTAAAATAGTCAAGTGATTTAACCTTAATGTGATGAAGCGACGAGAATACTTTTTGTGCACAAAATCAAAACCAAAATAATGACTTTATTCAACAATTAATTCCTACGCTGTTTACTTTGCAGCGCTTCCAGGTTCTACATCAGAACGCCGACTCAGTATTGGCTGATGCTGCGTGTGATGCTGACGCAGCACTTTTAAGTGTTCGTGTTCACGTTAAGCGTTTTAGAATGTCCTGCTGTTTTTAGTGATTGAAATACTGCAGCAGGTGCTGTATGTGGATCACAAGTGCCCAAAACTTGCATCTTGTTCACATATTTTTGTTTTTGAGATGGAAAATTGATAGGCTTGTGCTGCAGCCTTGTGGCTGTTTTACCCATTAGGCCTCCACGGCAGTCATGTGACTGAAAACTATGACTTTTGTAACAAGACATATCAGGATATGAGGTTGTTTCATCACTGCTGACCACCAGATGACGCCCAAGAGCCATAAGATGAACTCTATGACCTCTCTCATTTATGCTCATTTCTGTCTCTTCTGTGAATCTCCCTTCCTTTCACTTACTTTGTGTTAATATATAGAATTAATTTCTCATTTGTTTTGCTCACTTCAGCCCAGCAGTTCTTCATTAAGTGACCAAACACAGAGGGAACATCGTGAAATTTCTCTGGTCATTTACTGGAAAATGTTTTACTAGTGCTACTAATACTCCGGTTGTGAATATGAAAAAGGCACATTCTGCATATAATATGCTTTTCAGGAGAACATTGTATACATTGTGGAAAACCAACATTAAAGAATGCAAATATAATGTTCTTGCTTCCTTATCTGTAATTCACATCTTTTATAATCATACATTGTGGATACTTGCCAAACTAAAAATGTACTGCTGAACATTAAATGTATTTTTAAATACTGTAATACATTTCACCATCCACATTCATACATTCTCTATCAACATTTTCAGACATATTTGTTGTTTTAAAAAATCCACACAAAATTGTGAAGAACTAAACTTTTTTTTTGGATTTGTGACTTGTTGAAAAAGTTGAAAACTATTTAAACTTTAAATTGTTATTATAATAATAAACATTGAAAGTTGTTTATTGAAATGTCTAAATACTTCAATTTTATTTGTATACAGCGATAGCTAGAAGAATTTATCATTTGTAAGGGATTTCCTGGAACATAAGTTTTATGACTTCTTGTCTCACTTTTACATTAATGTGTACATCAACAAATGTTTAATTGTTTATTTTCTCTTCGATTGGCCCAAAGACTCCAAATAGATTAATGAATAATTTGTAACTATCCATGTTTGGAATCTATGGTCTTCGTTTGTTAATGCTACCAATATGCATTATTTCAACATTTTTTTTTAAACGAATACTTACATTTTTTATTTATTAAAAAATTAAACAACTCCAAAAACAGCATTAAGCAGCTTCAATTATTACGAACAAGATTGACTTTATTTTTGTTATTTGTGTACAGAAGTTTTTATTGAGATTAAAAGAGGTTAAGATGTTGAAGTTTGTTTGAAAGTAATAGTTTGCTTTGGTCACCATTATGGTGACCAGTGTTTGCTTTAGTTGGGCAGTTTGACTCTTAACTTTTTAATGTTAGTTTTTCTCTGACTGCTCTTACTGTTATGACACGAACAGCAAGAGAAAATTTTATGAATGTTGGCTACGTGATGATAAAGATATCATCATGTAGTAGTCTGATTTCATCTAATCTCTGGTATCAATTTTACATGATCATAACAATCCTGGGACTCTGTGGTATGAGATCAAGCAGTGCTTTGATCAGAAGATCTGGAGGATTCTATATATATATATATATATATATATATATATCCTCCAATATATATATATATATATATATATATATATATATATACAGTCAAATCAAAAAATTTTCAGACACCTTGAACATTTCATTCATCAATAGTTTATTCACTAGTTTAAAAAAACGGTAATAAAATATGACAAGATCTCAGAGTTAAACTGTGTCAGAAAAAAATAATCTTAATTATGTCAGATAACACTTAAGCAAAACATGGTCAGGTCAAAATGTCAATTTTTGGTTCCAAATTTGTATCAATTTTACTGGTAGTCCACTGTATGAATAATTTTTGGGTATAATATGTCACAGTTTACTTTATTTTGCTATCCTCACTTACATAAATGAACTATAGTGTCCTGCACCCACTAGTAAAAAAATATAAAAAATTTCTGAATAATTTTAGGTTTGACTGTGTGTGTGTATATGTGTGCAATAAGTTTTAAACCTCTTCACTAAAACAAACAGAACACTACTTGATTATATCTTTATAATCATCAATTAGCTGACATTATCTGGTCATATTTTCTCTTGCCATAAATATTTAAAACAGAGAGAGAAAAACTAGCATTAAAACATCAAGAGTCAAAATGCCCAACTAAAGCAAATACTGACCACCATAATGGTGACATCAAAACTACTATTTTCAATGAATCATACTTTTGTACACATGACAGAAATAAAGTCAATCTGGTTTGTAATAAGTGAAGCTGGGAATGCTGATTTTGGAGTTGTTTAATGACGTTGGAACCTGAAGTCAAACAAATGTTTAGATGTCCACCCAATTTTCATTCCTTTTCATTTGGTTTTGCTTTGACTGTCAACTTTGTTTTGTGATGTTCAAAGCTGATCTGTTTCTCTGAATATTTTGTTGATTGTCACCATTTTTGAGGTTTGTATGATGAGCATTGATGTCTAAGTTTGTCTGAAAACCCACAAAATTCTTGCATATAAATGTTTTAGCACCTTGTGAAAAGATCGGTCCACAAATGCAAGCCAGTGTTAGGCACAGTGTGAAAATGATCATTTACAGCATTCGCAAGGCAAGTACTGTATTACAATTTGTCATGTTTCAGTTTTCTGCTTGCTTTTTTTTTTTTTAATTTTATAATCTACAACTGACAGATGTACTGTTACTACTAAGGATATCACAAATGTAGTAATGATTCTATTTAACTTGCTGTCTGAAACCAAATTGCAATATTACACAATGTGCAAACAGATGTATGTAATTTAATGTAATTAAAACAAGGTACGCATTCTAGGCTAAATTGAGTCACTAGAGCCCTTACTACAGTGTGACGTGTAAAACTTTATTGAACATGAACACAGTGTATTCACAAACATAAATAATATCACTCGCAACTTTCATTCACTCGAATAAATGAACTATAGGAGAAATGTAAATCACAGTCTGTAATGAAGTGCAAACAAATCTGTTAAACCAGAGATCGCAGTCACACACAATTTGTATATTTGTAATCACTTATAAACCTCATTTTTTTTAAATCAAGGATGGAGCAAGTAATTGATAAAACATATCTTTTTTATATTAAGTAAATGATGTCATATTCTTTCTTACAATCCTTATTGAGAGAAACTAAAAAAAAAAAAATTGAAGACACATTCTGGCAATGTTTTTAACATGCAAGCTTTGTTCATCACCAGAAATGCACAGCCACCCAAGCTGTCCCAACATATGAGAACTAAAACCCATTTAGTAATGCAAATTATTTTACTGCAATTATATAAATAGTAAGTGGTTTACATACCACAGTATTTTGTAAGTAAATAAAATTGAGGTAAAATGAAACAAAGGGACCAAACAAATTTGCGTAAATGTTTCATTGTAGCATGCACAATTCAAGGTCTTGTTAAGGGTGGGAGAAGAGGGTAAAAAAAAAAAACAAAAAAAACATCTCTGCAGTCTTCAGCTCAAATCTTCTTGATTTTCTCCCCAACGACAAGCGGGTTTTCTTTCCTTATTTTCTCAGCTGCATCAGCCTTGTAATCAAAGCTACAATTGTGAACATCTGAGTATCGGTGAATGCTGCAAAACAGCTGTCCACACCGGCAGTCAAAACCTGTCAGATAGAAACAAATGTTAAATTAACTCAAGAGACCTTAATACAGAAAAAAAAACAGTCATATACTGGAAATGCAACAAATCTCAACAAAGCATTTAGCTCACAAGGTTTTGGAACAAAGCCAGTGTGTTCATATGTATGGGATAGTCTACAGCTAACTGTGCATTAAAAAGTTCTGTGGAGGAAAAAGAACCACCTGACACGAAGCAGAGTGCATTCAAATAGTTTAATGCACAGCTAGCTGTGGATTATTCCTCTTATACCATGGTCATTTGCCAGAATTGACAAGTTAAAGCTGTTATTGATGTTTGCAGCAGGGTTGTCAGGTTTTCACAACAAAACCTGCTCAACTGCTACTCAAAACTAGCCCAAAACTAGCCCAATTGTGTTTCAGGGGGTTACCCCGGTAAAAATCACATTCCGGGGGGTAAAATCTGGTAAAATCTTTTTGGCAGGGTTCCCCTGGTAAAATTCGCATTCCAGGGGCTAAATATCATGGTATTTCAGGTGGATTCAACCCACGAACATGAAAACAACCTGCGACAACAGTGTAAAAGTAGTCCAATTCCGCGGGAAAACCACAGACTTGGCAACACTGGTTTGCAGCACGATATTTGACCGGAACGGTAAAAATGACGGTTATTTTCATCAGTTACGGCTCATTAGATCTAGCATTTTGCCCTAGCACTTTGAATCAGACAGAGATCAGAGAGAAAGCAGTGCAGTGAGATTACCTTGATTTGAATGAACGAATTAGAAAGAGTGTGATTAAACTGCGTCTCTGCAGCATCGTTCTACTAACGGTGAAGCTGCGAGTTTCAAAAACTTACACAGCAACGAAAGCCCCTTGTTGCTGAGAAATATAATGTAGCAATTCAGTAGTGAAGCTATTTAATTAATAAAAGTTGCAGGGCAGCATTGACAAGTTTATGTGCGCGAGCTAGGGTTATAACTCTTTGACTATTTTTCAAATAAAAGATTTGCTGTATCATAAAACAAACTTTTGCTTAAAAACAATGAAAAAGGCCCTAATTCCTCCAAGTAAAAAAAAAAAGAAAAAAAAAAAAAAGTCACTACAGATAAAAAAAATTGGAACAACCATATAACAAACGTTACTGCTTAAGTAGCACTTCCTAAAACTTTCTAGAACTGTTTAGAACATTCTGGAACTTTCTACGACTGTTGAGAACTTCCTGGAATTTTCTCAAACTGTTTTTATAGAACAAGAACAATATCAAGAACAAGATTTCACTTATCTTGTGCGACATTATATATTGTTACTGAAACAAATATCAAAAAGTAACAAGTTGAGATGTTTGCTTATAAATCTCTCTACTTACTTTTAAGCAATAATGTTTTTGTTATATGGTTGTTCCAATTTTTTTATCTGGGTGACTTTTTTTTCTTTTCTTTTTTTTTTTTTTTTTTTTTTTTTTAAAAGAGGAATTAGGGCCTTTTTCATTGTTTTTAAGCAAAAATTCATCAATTTTTGATACAGTAAGTCTTTTATTTGAAAAATAGTCCAAAAGTTATCTCTGTGCACGAGTGACATGTGTGCGCTTCAATGAAAGCAGCGCATTAATATAGAACGGCGATTAAACTGACTGGAACTACCTGTGCATTAAACAGTTTTAATGCACAGCTGCCAGCCAATCAGAATAGAGTATTCAGACAGACCATGGTATTAATATAAATCAATAATGTATAGTATATAGTTTTGCATACCAGTGAGCCCCACTTTCTTGCGGCAGGTGAAGCAGCGGTTCTTCTTAGGTTTGGATTGCTCTGGCACATCTGATGTCTTCTCTGAGACGTCTAATTCTGAGGCTGTTAAGAGTTTAATACAGGCAAAGATTTAGAAATGCTGCTAACAAAAAGAAAATCTCAGTGAGATTCTGAACATCAAATTCTTGGTTAGAGTCTGGAACTTTTCCTCAGATATTACTGATCAGAACATGCTGAAGGAATGTGTGTTCTCCTAACTAGGAAGTTGTGGCAAACATTAATCAAACTGATAAATATGAACTCTGTACTCACTGGACACTGTTTCTGTGGGATCAGAAGTTTCATCTAGCTTTCTCTTTCCTCTCGTTGTGCCATCCTCCAGTGAAGAGCTACCGGCTGTAAGCAGCCTTTCCGTGGTGGATTCCTGAATGTTTCTCTCCAGTTTACTGCATGACACTTCTTCTATTCAAACAAACACAGTCATTTTTTCTAAAGAACATCTACATGAAGGGTCCATAAACTCAAAGACTTTTCACACTAAACAGATGTAACCCTGGGTTATAAAGCTCTGGTTTAACTAAATTGTTTTGTTTTACACTATTTATTCATGATGTACTAAAATTATTTTAAAGGGGACCCATTATGCCCCTTTTCACAAAATGTAATACAAGTCTCTGGTGTCCCCAGAATGTGTGTGTGAAGTTTCAGCTCAATATACCCCACAGATCATTTATTATAGCTTGACAAATTTGCCCCTATTTGGGTGTGAGCAAAAACATGCCGTTTTTGTGTGGGTCCCTTTAAATGCAAATGAGCTGCTGCTCCCGGCCCACTTTCCAGAAGAGGGCGGAGCTTTAACAGCTCACACTTCAGTTGCTCAACAACAACAAAGCTGGAGAATCTCACACAGACAAAATGAGGATTGTCAGTAACGGTGTTCAGCCTTACATTGATCAAACCGGAGTCGACACTGATGGAGAGACTCAGGAAGAAGTTACAACTTTTAGAATGAAACTGGACGTTTCTTAATAGTTAGTGGATAAATGTATGTAGTTACTGTGGAGTTGATTCAACTCATCGACTAGCATGTGCCGTCATGTTAATCTTTTGTGCAAAACCCATATGGACGGCCACTATACATAGCGTACCTGTTTGCCAAACACAGCCATACACACCAGGCTAATGTTTATGATTGCTATCAAATGCTGTGAATGGTCTAATATTTTTTTTCCAAAATATCAGACAGAAACGCTCCTTTTTTAGCAATCAAGCTTGCCAGGGTCAATTTGCAGTCTATCCAAGCTAACGAGACTCTAAATAGTGTTCTCTGCTCGTCTGTGCAGCCAACGACAGAACAGTTAGCATGCTTTGCTCAAATGTTTGTCATGGTGTTAGAACTGGTACACCTTTTTTGTTAGCAAAAACAAAATGGTGGCGCCGTGGATGAAAACGTGCAGATTAAGGGGCGGTAATATTATAATAAGATCCTCTTCCTACGTCACAAGGGGAGCAAAGTCTGAGCGGCTCGTTTTTTCACATGCTTGCAGAGAAAGGCTTGCCAAAACAAAGTTACTGGGTTGTCCTTTTTCAAGTTTCTGGGTTGGCAGATGCACTGGGGACCCGATTATAGCACTTAAACACGGAAAAAGATTTTCATGATATGTCCCCTTTAAATAAATACACCTTATTTTGCTACGCAGAAGTGAATGAACTTCCAATTTATTGTGTGTGTGTAAGAATGTTAGTCAAGTCAATTTCAGCTGTAAAGCAGCTCTTCAGAAGATTGCAGTGTCATTATTCAGCTCAAATTAGTAATGTTTCAATTCAGTTCAACAGCTTAGGCCGATGAACAACCCTGGGTGAACAATTTCAAATGTGGACAGCCCATATGTAAAAGAAACTACTCAACTAACAGTTTGCTGTTAGAACCAAGTTAAGTTTGTTATTGAGAGAATATCAAGCAATGACTAAACCAGTGTGCTCTGGTCTTGAGTCAACATCTGTTATTTAATGACTTCATCATCAATCTCTCTAATAAATAGCTCTACCTAATTAACTAACAAACAAGAGTCTGTGGCTCAAAACAAGAACAGGGCTTTTAATCAAATACAAAAAAAGTGAACTTTGAGCACTTTCTGGCCTGGTCTCAAAGCAAACAATCAGATGTATTTGGAAGATTGTGTCTGGCTGTTTCTGTGGAGTTTTGGAGAGCTTTCGTCTCTTTCGGTGTCATGGTAATCTGCCCAGTGTCTGGTTTTGGAGCAGTGGATGACATAATAAATGGGTCAAAGTGAAAAAGGGAACATACCTGGCATTTTCAGGCCTGACTGAGCTGCTACTGAAGCACCATCTTTATGTGTAACTACTGCTGCTGCTGCTGCTGCTGGTGTTGAGAAACACTGACTGGAGAGGAGGATGATGATGATTAGAAAAGATATATGTTATATAAGTGAAAAGACATCGTAATAGTGTAAAACGTGGGAGTGGCTGCTATGACCAAAACCTTATATCACAGTATGAGTAGTTTTTAATCGCAGCAGGAAATTACATGAGAAAATATTTGAATAACCACGCTGTGATACCCATTTGTGGATAATTCAGTGAATTAAATACATTACAAATAAATGGTCCATATTTGATTGGCATATTTTCTCAATTTAATTGGAACTTGATGGATGGAAAATTAAAAAAAAAAAATATATATATATATATATATTTATATATATATAATTTTTTTTTTTTTTTTTTTTTATGACTATTCATAAATAAACAAGTCTGGCATCAGTGCAAAAACAGCTTCACATTATGTAATATGTAATACCTGAGTTTAACACAAAAGAATCAAAACGGTTAACTGCCCACTGATAACCATACAAATATATCTATTTGTATGGTTATCAGTGGGTCTTATGAATCTGCTGATACATAAGACCAAAAAACAAGCTTTTACATTTTGAAATAAAAGTTAGATCCTATGCTTTTGCAATGACTTACACAATTGCTATGAGACATTTTGGAGGGGTGGTAAAGAGGAAGATGTTGTACCTGTTTTGTTCATGCTGTGACGTTGATTGTACAGTCATAGATTCTCCTTTACTGCTTATGCTGGAAGACACTGCAGGCAATGAAAGAGGAGGAAACCCAAAATGTCAACACCTCCAATTTAACTTCTCCTTATTCAGCAGAAGCTGATGAAAGTAACAGAACAAGTGAGGGATTGTTTTTTGAGACACGTTTCAGTATGACACCGTGTCCCCAACCAGACATGATGGAACAACTTACAAGTTTCCAGCAGCAGGTATTTTTTGCATTCCTGAATGAAGGGTAAATGCTGTAGAGAATAATGAAATTACAGCTTATCAAAAACTTTTTGATGTGGATAAGCAGGATTTTGGTCCAATGATATTTCATTGTGGGCACTGTCACACACACACACACACACAAAATAATAAACCATGTAAATGACTAAATGTTTTGTTGCGTGTCAGTAATTACAACAAAAGAAATTAATCCTTTTATTCAAGGATGCATTAAATTGATCAAAAGTAACAGTGGAGGCTTTTACTGTGCGTTACAAAAACTATTAGGGGCATCAATTGGGTATGGCAGGGTTTTACGGCTGCCATACTTTGGCTGCCTGGGCAGGTCAATGCAAAGTAATATATTTTTATTGCAGGATTAACAGAGTTATATTACTACATGTAACATAATTTGGAATTGTTTAATAAAAAAGAAAACAAAAGCAAGTAAATTAACAAAATCTGATTGTCAAATTCCTGTCACGCGAGATCAGCGGCGTTGCAAATGTGTCTATTTACAACATGATTTTGCGGTGTTAAGTATTGTAGCCAATCACAGGTGTTTCTGTTGAAAATAATGATCAATCAGAGGATTTTAAGTTACCGGTAGTGAGAATCTGCTCAGTGTCTCTCAAAATACTGAATGAGTTTATGTTCGGCTCTAGTTTAAGTTCTACATTAGGCACAAATCTCTCATTATAACAAACAAAGTGGAAACACGATGTATATAATGTGTAAAGTTTTCGCACTCAATGGGTTTTTTTGCTGAACTGACTGACAGCTTCTCTGATTATAAAGAATGCGCACTTTACTCGCTTTGTGTAATTTCATTTGCAATTTGAGAAAACGTTTTTGTTTTGACTTTGACTTTTCCTACAATTATATACGTCATGCTTCAGTACAAAAAAAGTGACAAAAATAGATTTTTAAATGTTATAATGATGATTTGATAATGACTAAAACTAAATTCAAAGGCAAAACATATGAGGAAAAACTATATTAGGGAGTGGAAATGGCTAATGAGTCGATACATGCTCCTCTGGAGCAATCTATTGGCTATAGTGAATAATTTAATGTCTTTTTTTATTTTAAATATCTTTTTTTACTTTTCCTACATCGTAAAACGTTTAGTTTTACAAATGGGTCAATCTTTGAAGGATTAACAAAAAAATGTTTTTGGTCATCACAGTAAAAATAACATTTAAATTGGATAATATTCAGACATTTGAGCTTTGAAGTGCTGGAAAAAGATGTGTGAAGTACTTGAAAGTCCTTTATTCTTATAACAGTGGTATATAACGGTCTAATTTACTGGGTTATGATCAAAGCTATATGTGATTCATCTATGGACGCACCACACACTCACTTGTCGTATTTTAAGGTTGGTGCTGTTGTCAACAGCATTTTGGTTGTTTTTCCTCTCCGCTATCGCTATACCTTTGCATGAATTTAAATTTCATGCATTTCAATATGAAAAATTAAAATTAAACAAATATGTGACTCATGTCGAGGAGTAAAATTTGATGGTGTCATTTTTGCCATACCTTGGCTTTTGGTGAATTGACGCCACTGCTTGATATGATCAAATACCACTGAATTTTTACATAAAAGAAAAACAGTAATTGCCAACACAGAAAAGTTGGAAATGTCTTTTTTCGTAAGACACGAGACTCACCTGGATCACTGGATCTGCCGCTGTTGTTCCGCCGCTGTAAGGAGTCTTTGTAGCAGACCGAGCACATGCCGTTATTACGTGGATTCCCATAAAACCCACAACCATTAGAACAAAGCACTTGGGTCTGATTGGTCTCCTGAGCCATATCCCTTTCCTGTGGACAGAACAAAGCAAGAGATTACTATTAAAAAGTCATGGTTTTTCACCAGTGAATTGGTCACATTACAGTAACAGCTACTTTGACGTCAAAATCCAGAATTTATCATTTTAGTGGCTAAACAACAGACCTAAATGAATGCATGAGAATGGTCTGTTTCACCTTAAAAGAGTGCTGAGTCTATGATCTGTGTTTTGAATACTGAGTGTATGGCTGAATTACACTTTGTGCAGATGTTTGAGTGAATAGACACTTATCTGATTGTCCTCTGACATGTTTTAACTGTCTCTCTGCACCTGCCTGTAAGGATCTGTCTCTTAGACTACCTGTGCGGCTGTCTCAAACTCATACTGTACAGGAAATGTCTTCACTGTGCTAAAAGTTGGCAAAAAAGGGGAATTATACAATAGATAGATAGAGAGATAGAGAGAGAGAGATAGAGAGATAAAGAGATAGAAAGGTAGATATTTTGGGTTTAATACAGGTAAAACATGCACAATAACACTGGAAACATAAAAAAGAGACAGTAAACGCTGCTTCCATGTTGACTTTACCATTACACAAACACTCAAAGGATTTCAGTAGCTTTAGAGTGAAACCAAACACAATGAGAACACTTATATGTTGAAGCAGTCAATGTTTAAGCCAAGCAGCAGCTTTGAATCAACTTTCCAACAGGTTTAAGTTGTACCTAGTGCTGACATTAGGCACAAAAAAGGGTTTAATTCTGTTGTTAAGGTTAAAAATTGAAGCCACCAAACAATTCAAGTTGCTTCAGAACAATTAAACTACTCAAATCATACTCATCAAAACTAATGTGCAGACAAACCTACACTGTCTGGCTAGTGTACAGTAAGCCACTGTGCTCACATGTGTTGCCCTGTGAGAAGGTTATTAAGCGACATGCCCTGGCACTAGATCAACAGGTCAGATAAAGACACTTAGTTTCTCTCCAGCTCCAAGCAACAGGATCACAGAAGTCAAGAACACTAATGCTACAATGACCATTACAGAAAATATTGTCAAAAGTGCATCTTTAGACACTGGCCATACATTTGAGAAAATAATTTCCATCAAGCTGTGCATCAATTTTGGCCAAGATCTTGTATTGACAATACAAGAGGTGAGCGCACTGTAAAGTCTCCTCCAGCACATCCCAAAGACTTTCAATGAATTTAAAGGGTTAGTTCACCCAAAAATGAAAATAATGTCATTTATTACTCACCCTCATGTCGTTCCACACCCGTAAGACCTTCGTTCATTTTTGGAACACAAATTAAGATATTTTTGTTGAAATCCAATGCCTCAGTGAGACTTGCATAGCCAGCAATGACATTTCCTCTCTTCTTCTCGAATCATGATTGGATCGCGTGTCAAACCGCCAAACTGTTGAAATCACGTGACTCTGGCACTCCGAACCGCTGATTCGACACAAAAGAACGTTCCGAAGCGCCATGAAGCAGTGTTTTGAAATCGGCCATCACTATATAAGTCGTTATTTTGTTTTTTTGGTGCACAAAAAATATTCTTGTCGCTTTATAATATTAATATTGAACCACTGTACTCACATGAACTGATTTAAATATGTTTTTAGTACCTTTATGGATCTTGAGAGAGGAAATGTCATTGCTGGCTATGCAGGCCTCACTGAGCCATCGGATTTCAACAAAAATATCTTAATTTGCGTTCCGAAGATTAATGAAGGTCTTACGAGTGTGGAACGGCATGAGGGTGCGTAATAAATGACATTATTTTCATTTTTGGGTGAGCTACCCCTTTAAGCATTTGCCAATTTAAATCCAAACAGCGACTTTTTTTTTGTCCAGGCGGTGTATATAGCAGAACTGTGAAGTTTTTCTAAGGCAAGTATGATAACTACTGTTCAAGTTAAGGTTCAATATGAACTCCTAACCGTGAGTATTAAACTTTGGGGTGTAACTTGTCACACACTTTAAATTATTTACTTGTACTTTACAGAGGGAACAGGAAAGTGCACCGCATTTCATTTCCTAAGGTCAGAAACTTATATCATTTACAACTGGAACTGCCATCTGTCTCAGGTGATCCAATCACAAATGGACAGTGATAAAGCCAGGTCAAAACATGATCCAAATTTTATTTAACTGGATTATTTAAACATTATTCAAATAAATGTGACTATATTGTAACAGGTTTGCAGTCAGAACTGAATGCATGATGCATATTTACTGTATGTAAATGCACATTTACTGCTGTAATATAATCAGACAGCACTCTTCATGTATACAATGAACTTCCTTTCAACTACACAAATCAAATACTACCTACACTACTAATACACTCATTTTAAGTAAATAAATCAGCCTTTTGGTATAAAGGAAAACAAGTACCTTGTCCCATTTGTTTCATTAGGTTGCAGAATCTAAAACCATTTGATCACAACGAATGGAAAATGTTTAAATGTTTAAGTGCTTGTGCAGTTACATATGTTAACAGTTTCCTTTATAAAAAACAGGATCAGATCTTGATACTCAAGTCTTCTAAGCTATCTTCAGTAGCATGTAACTATTTATAGTGTCACTGTTTAGGACAAAGCAATACAAGTAAAGTAAACCTACACAATGAGTCTGTTTGATTATCAATTACACTGACTACAAACAGAACTTCTAACAGTCGGGTCTGAGCAATGGGGTAATCAGGTTTCCACGGTAACTTGCACTATTTACACCGTCCTTTGTTTAAATAATCAATTACTATGAATGCCAACACCATAAGAAGCGGATTTCAACGTAATATCTCGCTCATACAGTTGCCTTCCTTACCTGGTTAATGGTTTATAGTGAGCACTACTGTTTATCTTCTACGTAACGTCGCTTGATGTTTAAATGAAAGCTGGACATCGTAAAACACATTGAGTAATAATAGAAAGCGTTACGTACACGCCCACCGAAACGCTATTGGCTGCGTACTGTAAGACACGCCCACTTGCATCACGATATTCTTCTAGTTTTAGCGAGTCGGTTCATTTGAACAGTTCATTTAAAGGTCAATTCGGTCTGATTTGTGAACGAATCGTTCACAGTTCAGACAATTCATTGACAAGAATTGACTCGGTCACAAACCAGACATGGATAATGTCTTTATTTTATGCGTGTTAAGTTAAAGAAAGATGTATGTTGACTGATGTCGTGAACGATTTTGGGTATGATAACAGATTAGCAGCGACTACTCGCAATATATCAGAAATGTTAAAAATGTATACATCACTTCCCTAAAGATATAAACAGAAGTTTAAACATATGGCATGCAGATTTCTAGTAGATAGCAATTCTTTTTGGCACAGACCTCGTAAACTAAAAGGCAGTAGTACAAATTAGCAAATGGACACTATTGCACCAATGTTTACTTTTCCAACTAATGATCATCTCGCTATTAGCTAAGTTAATTAGTTACAAAGCCTTTCTAAACTAACGACTATTTGCTCTCTTAAAAATAAAATAAACAATTATTAAGTAGCTTTCGCCACGCGACCACATGTAAGTTACAACAACAGGTTTTGCTCTTGTCAAGTTGGCTAACAGATCACAAAACGCCGCAGCTGTTTCACTGATTCAGTTGATTAACGCTTGCATTTACACTCACCTCCCGACTCCTGGCGATTACTATATCGATGTCGATGGGTTAAAAGAGTTTTCCTTATTGTCTTGCACTATTAAAATGTTTGCGATGTGTTTTCGGCTTTGGCCAGCTTCCCTTCCCCCACCGTGAAACAGCCTGTTTGTTAGTTTTGACACTCCAGCCCCCACTTTAACCTCCCCAGTGACGTCATGAAGGGACTTTATAGTTTTCTAACGTTGACGTTATAGCTTCTTTAGCATTCATAAATGTAAATTCAGGGGAAATAAGCCTTTGATTTTAAAATCAGAAATCAAACAATACCTAAATACAATGATATGTTTAAAAAATAAGAAAGCTGTAAAATGTGTTTCTATTTTACTTAACTTTTATTTCTATCTTTTAAATTTGTCTGGTTTATTTTATTGATATATTTGTCTTATGACTGTTTATTCAATGTTCCCCCCTGACTGTAATTGTAATTCTTAAAAAAAAACAAAAAAAAAAAACAAACAAACAAAAAAAAACGTTGACGTTATAGACTGTCCCATGTGACATATTATCGTTTCACATATTTAAAAACGTTTTTAAAAGGTATACAGGCACATTCTGTGACACTCCAAATAATTTTTGTACTATCCCTTTAGGACTTCGTTAATAGAAATATTTTGGATAGACTTACTGTACTCTTTGTTTTGTTTTGTTTTGTTTTTAGTCCAGAATGTTACTGTATTGTTATTCTTTTAAAGTTACTTTTAGAATGAAACCAAGTATTAAACATTCATGTAACCTTCATGTGAAAATATTATTATTATTATTATTATTAGTTTACTTTATGTTACATTCACCTGGCACTAAAATGCTATATTTTTAAATATAGTTATAACCAGATAAAACTTGAAATGACTATATAAACATAACCCTCAAAAAAATGCTTCGTATTATGATTATACCATTAATCTGAATATCAATATAAAAAAAAATTAAAGAAAAAATAAAATAAAAATCTCTCATCTTTTACTCACTGCCAATCTCGTATTCTTCCAAACCCCAAAATGTATATTGTGTGTTTATGTGAAACTCGGTACGGCCAGGACTTCCTGGAAGAGGTTTTTATCCCAATGGGATCTTCCTAGTAAAATAAAGGATAAATAAACAAATACCATGGGCCACAAAAGTGATCATTCATCATTGTATGCCAAAAAGATGAAAAGAGAATGTCAACTCAGGCTGTCAGTCCTGGCAAAAAATATTATTGTGTGTCGCACGAAATAAATTAAAGTAAATCGAGTTTATAACAACACGAGAGTAGACTTTTAATTTTGTGTGAATTGGCTTTTCCCTTGAACGTTTACCTTTCCTCGAAAGGCAAGAGCTGTAAACTGACTCCGCCCACTCAGGATGACTAATCCATTTCTACACTGGCCCCGCCAACTCAGGACGACTAATCTATCCTGCATTAATAGATCACACGCACATGTGATCACTCCGCTGATGTTATCACTTTCTCACGAGTTAATAATTAATTGAGCTGCTGCTATGATTACATCGCTCTGTATTTTAATGTGTCCATTTGCAGTCTAAGTGTATTTGAGCAGTGCAGATTCATAATGGCAGCTTTGCGTGCAGCAAAACAAGCTTTAAGGAGAGAAATCAAGGGTCGAGTGGCTGCAGTGAGTGATCAGGAGAAACTCAGACAGTCTCGAGTTGTCTCACAAAAGGTAAATGTCATCGACATGTCAGCTGAGCACGAGCTTTCAGGGCTCTTGTAATATTCGGGACAGTGCACATATATTTACATATGCGCTGGTACTTGGCAATATAATAATATCCACTATGAAAATATTATTTTGTTGTCTCAGGGTAAAAGAGACAGCTTTTTAATCACATAATGCGCGGTGTTTATTAGAGGAAAGCAAATATGCACAAAACATTAACTTTTTATTATTTATAATGTTGAATATGTAATTTACTTTAGTCCAGGGGGCCACAAGGAAAGGGTATAGAGAAAAACTTAAAAATAAAAATAAATACATTTAAAAACAATATTTAAATAAATAAAATACATTAAAAAAAGATTTAAATAAGTGAAAACAAATTAAAAACAGATTTAAAAAATACGTAAATTAATGACAATTCAAATTTATGTGTATAGCACTTTTTTTCAATACATTGTTTCAAAGCAGCTTCACAGAAAATGCATGTTTCTTTATTGTAATCAGAAATTTTTCTGTTATTGGTCAGAGATGAGTGTGCCAAAGTAATGTTCATATGGCAAGATAATGTAAGGTATGTTGTTAGTAACTTAATGTAACTAAAAAAAAGGAATATTTTCCCACTAATATTTTGACATTTCTAATAATAATTGTTCACAGTATAAATTAGGTCTTTATTCAACTAACTGTATAGATGCCTTTCAAATTTAAGGATGGGTTCCCGCATGAGGATGATCATTTTGGGTGTCTGTGGCATCTAAAAGATTGAAAACCCTCTGCTTTAGAGGTTAATAACCTTCATACCACATTTGTTGTTTGTGCAAATGTTCATACTCATACTCCCAAGATCTCAAGACAGTTGCCAATTGCAGGTGTGTGGAAACGTTTTTACTCCTAATCAGCTAAAAAAAAAAAAAAAAAAAAAAAAAAAAAAAAAAATATATATATATATATATATATATATATATATATATATATATATATAAAGTACACCCTCTTTGAATAATATGGTTTTACATATTAGGACATAAAACATCTGGTCCTTGGCAGGTCTTAAAATTAGGTAAATACAACCTCAGATGAACAGTAACACATGACATATTACACTGTGTCATTATTTATTTAACAAAAACTAGGCCAAAATGGAAAAGCCATGGGTGATAAACACTCTTACGGCTTCCAAAAGGTAAGTATCAGTCAGGCGCTGGAGAAAGCCTCTTCTCTCTAAAAAGAACATGGCAGCATGGCTTAGGTTTGCAAAGTTGCTTCTGAACAAATCATAAGACTTCTGGAACAAAGTTCTTTGGACAGACAAGACCAAAGTGGAGATGTTTGGCCATAATGCAGAGTGCCATGTTTGGTAAAAACTAAAGACAGCATATCAGCACAAACCCCTCATAACAACTGTCCATCACGCAGGTGGATGGCTGATTTTGGGCTTGTTCTGCAGCCACAGGCCCTGGGCCTCTCACAGTCATTGAGTTGACCATGAACTCAAATGTGTTCCGTCTGACAGCTAAAGCCTAGCCGAAATTGGATCATGCAGCAGGACAATGATCACAAGAACACCAGCAAATCTTCAACAGAATGGCTGAAAAAAATAATCAAGGTGTTGCACTGTCCCAGTCAAAGTCCAGACCTCAATCCAACTGAAATGCTGTGGTGGGACCTTAAGAGAGCGGTGCACAAACAAATGCCCACAATCCTCAATGAACTGAAGCAATGCTGTAAAGAAGAGCGGGCCAAAATTCCTCCAGAACGATGTGAGAGACTGATAAAGTCATACATTACTTTAACTTATTGCTGCTAAAGTTGGTTCTACAAGTAACTGAATCATCAGGTTTACTTAGTTTGTCACACATAGCTTCTCTATTTTGGGCTAGTTTTTGTTAAATAAATAGACACAGTGTAATATAATGATTACATTACTTTAAATGAGTCTAGCCCTCAAGGTTACGATTATCGACACAATCCTCGTCAGAAAGGCAAAGGGGGAGGTGTTGCTGTAATTTATAGTAATATCTTCAGTATTACTCAAAAGTCGTTCAAATATAATTCCTTCGAAGTGATGGTGCTTTATGTAACATTATGTAAGTTGACATTTGTGCTGGCTACTGTATACAGGCCACCAGGGCACCATACAGACTTTATCAAAGAATTTGCTAATTTTCTATCGGATTTAGTACTGGCTGCGGATAAAGTCCTTGTTGTTGGTGATTTTAATATTCATGTAGATAATGATAAAGATGCATTGGGATTGGCATTTATAGACATTCTAAACTCTATTGGAGTTAGACAACACGTGTCAGGACCCACTTATTGTCGTAATCATACTTTAGATCTAATATTGTCACATGGAATCGATATTGATGCTGTTGAAATTCTGCAGCAGAGCGATGACATCTCAGATTATCATCTAGTCTCGTGTGTACTACATTTAGTCAAGGCTGATAAACTTCCTCCCTGCCACAAATATGGTAGAACCATCACTTCTGCCACTAAAGATTGCTTTATAAATAATCTTCCTGATCAGTTTCATCACCTTAGCATAACAGACAGCTTAGATGACCTCGATGTTGAAACAGAAACTATTGACTCTGTCTTTTCCAGTACATTAGACACAGTTGCTCCTCTGCGCTTAAAGAAGATTAAGGAAACTAATCCAACGCCGTGGTACAACGAGAACACTCTGGCTCTTAAGAGAGCTGCCAGAAAAATGGAGTGCAGCTGGAAGAAAACAAAACTAGAAGTTTTTTGCATTTCGTGGAAAGAGAGAATGATTGAGTACAGAAAGGCCTTAAAAAATGCTAGATCTACTTATTTTTCAAATCTCTTAGAAGAAAACAAACACAACCCTAGGTATTTATTTGATACAGTGGCTAAATTAACGAGAAATAGAGCTTCAACTTCTGATGTTTCCAAACAGCACAGCAGTAATGACTTTATGAACTTCTTTACGTGCAAGATTGACAATATTAGAGAGAAAATTATAACCATGCAACTGTCTACTACAGTATCGCATCAGACAGTGCATTGTAGTGTCCCTGAGGAAAAATTCAATTCATTCGCTGCTTTAGGAGAGGAAGAATTCTCTAAACTTATTAAATCATCAAAATCAACAACATGTATGTTAGACCCTATACCGACTAAGCTATTGAAAGAGATGCTTCCAGAGGTCATAGATCCTCTTGTTAATATCATTAATTCATCTTTATCACTAGGATATGTACCGAAAACTTTTAAGCTGGCTATTCTTAAACCTCTTATTAAAAAACCACAACTTGATCCTAGAGAATTAGTCAATTACAGGCCGATCTCAAATCTCACTTTTCTGTCAAAAATACTAGAAAAGGCAGTATCATCACAACTATGTTCCTTTTTAGAAAGAAATGGTATCTGTGAGGATTTCTAGTCAGGATTTAGACCATACCATAGTACTGAGACTGCTCTCATTAGAGTTACTAATGATTTGCTCTTATCATCAGATCGTGGTTGTATCTCTCCATTAGTGTTACTAGATCTCAGTGCTGCTTTTGACACTATCGACCACAATATTCTTTTGAATAGACTTGAAAATTATGTTGGCTTTAGTGGAATTGCATTGTCATGGTTCAAATCTTACTTATCTAACCGTTATCAGTTTGTAGTAGTAAACGAAGAGATGTCATATCGATCACAAGTTCAATATGGAGTACCGCAAGGCTCAGTACTAGGACCGTTGCTTTTCACTCTGTACATGCTACCCTTGGGAGATATCATTAGGAAGCATGGCGTTAGTTTTCACTGTTACGCTGATGATACTCAGCTCTATATTTTTTCGCGCCCTGACGAAACTTACCAAATCACAAAATTAACAGAATGCATAGCTGACATAAAAAATTGGATGACCAGTAATTTCTTACTACTAAATTCAGAAAAAAGAGATTCTAATTTTTGGACCAAAAACTTCTTCACGTAATAACCTAGAATACTGTCTAACACTTGATGGCTGCTCTGTTAAGTCTTCGTCGTCAGTTAGGAACCTGGGTGTGCTCTTCTTTCATTTGAAGGCCATGTTTCTAGCATCTGTAAAACCGCATTCTTCCACCTTAAAAATATATCTAAACTACGACATATGCTCTCAATGACAAATGCAGAACAGTTCATGCGTTCATGACCTCAAGGCTAGATTACTGTAATGCTCTACTGGGTGGTTGTTCTGCTCGTCTGTTAAACAAACTACAGCTGGTCCAAAACACAGCAGCTAGAGTTCTTACTAGAACCAGGAAGTATGACCATATTAGCCCAGTTCTGTCAACACTGCATTGGCTTCCTGTTAAACATTGTATAGATTTTAAAATCTTGCTACTTACTTATAAAGCACTAAATAGTTTAGCTCCCCAGTACCTGAGCGAGCTCTTAATGCATTATAGTCCTTCACATCTATTGCGATCTCAGAATTCTGGACAGTTGATAATACCTAGAATATCAAAATCAACTGCAGGCCGTAGTTCTTTTTCCTATTTAGCACCTAAACTTTGGAACAATCTTCCTATCACTGTTCAGGAAGCAGACACACTCTGTCAGTTTAAGTCTAGACTAAAAACACATCTGTTTAAATTTGCATACACATAAACCATTATCTACTTCTATAATTCAAATCATGTAAATTGTTAGGATACATAGATTAGGTCAGCCGGAACCGGGAACACTTCCCATAACACCTGATGTACTCGTTACATCATAAGAAGAATGGCGTCTATGCTAATATTAGTCTCTCTCTGTTTATCCCGAGGTTTGACGCAGCCTGCCAGATCCAGGCCGTACCTGGATGGGATGAAGGACCTGTATCTAGACATGATGATAACGCAGCCCTGACGTTTCAACTAATCTATCCCCTGCGAATGCCCATTTCTCTTTCCTTTCCCTATGTATAGATAAAACGTTATCAAAATTATTCCATTTTGCATAGATCCGCGGACAAAACTAATTTTTCTGTATTATGCGGACCAGTAAAGTAATTTGGCAAATAAAAAAAGACCAAGCTTCTGCGCACACACACACTCAAACACGCAAACCTATAGACTAAACATGTAAATGAACGGCAAGAATGCATTAAAGGTATTCAGTTTTCAGTAGGAAAGGTGTCATTTAAGCGGCCCCTAAAGTAATAATTAACAATTTTTACAACTGAAATGAGAAAAAATCAAAAACCAACTTTTAGCTCGATAAGGTTTTTCCTATTATCACTGTGAAGCTGCTTTGAAACAATATGTATTGTAAAAAAGCACTATATAAATGAAGATGTCTGGACTTGATTTAATATGTCATTTGTTGTTCATTTAAGGTTGTATGATTTTTTTTATTTTTTATTATGTCTTGATGCGTAAAACCATAGAATTCAAAAGGGTGTACTTTCTTTATCACATGACTGTATATTTATTTATTTATTAGGGGTGGGCAATATGGCAAAAATATCATATATAAAAATTTGTTTTTTAGGTGGGATCACCATCCATGATCTTATCGCAATTGTTTTTTTTATGTTGGTTTTTAAGACTATTTTGCAAGCCATTAAGCAGTTACAATTCTGAGAAAGTCAGAATTGAGAGCTTTAAACTCGTAATTGTGATAAAATCATAATTGCGAGTTATGAACTAAGAATTGCGAGATATAAAGTCAGAATGAGATATAAACTTAGAATTGCGAGATATAAATTAAGAATTGCAAGTTGTAAAGTCAGAATAATGAGTTATAAACGAAGAATTGCGAGAAATAAATGAAGAATTGCACGTTATAAAGTCAGAATGAGATATAAACTAAGAATTGTGAGTTATAAAGTCAGAATAGTAAGTTATAAACTGAGAATTGTGAGAAATAAACTAAGAATTGTGAGTTGTAAAGTCAGAATAGTAAGTTATAAACTGAGAATTGTGAGATATAAACTTGTAGTTGCGAGAAAAGTCAGAATTGAAAGATAAAAACTCACAGTTACCTTTTTTAATTGCAAGTAGGTATATCTCACAATTCTGTGAAAAAAGTCAGAATTGAGAGCTATAAACTCATAATTGCGATAAAATCAAAATTGCGAGCTATAAAGCCAGAATAGTGAGTTAAACATGTTGGTTTTTAAGACTATTTTGCAAGCCATTAAGCAGTTACAGCCAAATTAATTTCTAAAAAGCTTAAAGGGATAGTTCACCCAAATATTAAAATTCTGTCATCATTTACTCACCCTCAAGTTGTTTCAAACCTGTATGAATTTCTTGCTTCTGCTGAACACAAAAGAAGTTATTTTGAAGAATGTTGGTAACCTAATCAGATTTGCTAAACTACAGTCAAATTGAGGTGTTTTTTTTATATCGCATTCGAACTAAAATCCAATTTAATTTTAACTTTATCTAACCCATTTTCATACAGAGATATCATGTAATTATCCTATCTGAAACAATATACACACGGCCTGTTACAGTAATCGTATATTGCAGTAAAACTAAACTATTAAAATAAACTATAAATTATGTAAATATGGTTTGTGTTTATTAACTACTATCCAAACTCATGTCTAGTTGTTCAGGCATCCCAAATACCTGTCCAGCCAGCGTGTCGCTGTCTTCCTGAACATGCATGATGAGGTGCGCACAGAGGACATCCTCCAGGACATCTTCAAGAGGGGCAAAGTGTGCTTCATTCCCAGATACTTCACCAAGAGCAGCCATATGGACATGTTACGACTTCAGGACATGGAGGACATGAACACGCTGCCCCTCACGTCCTGGAACATCCGGCAGCCAGCAGACCAGGACACAGACAGAGAGGAAGCCCTAGAGACAGGTGGGTTAGACCAGAAGATTTACAAGTCTTAGACAATGGACCTATAGTAGCTTGTTTCAACCAAGAAAAAAAAGTCAGCATTGCGAGTTATAAAGTTCCAGTTGCGAGAAATAAAGTCAGAATTGCAAATTCTAAACTTGCAGTTGTGGGTTATAAAGTCTGAATTGTGAGGAAAAAAGTCAGATTGTGAGATACAAACTCACAATTGTGAGAAAAGTCAGAACTGAAAGATAAAAACTTGGAGTTACCTTTATAATTGCAAGTATATATATCTCACAATTCTGAGAAAAAAGTCTGAATTGAGAGCTATAAACTGGTAATCGTTATAAAATCAGAATTGCGAGTTATAAACTAAGAATTGCAAGAAATAAAGTCAGATTTGTGAGATATAAACTTGTAGTTGTGAGAAAAGTCAGAATTGAAAGATAAAAACTCAGTTACCTTTTTTTAATTGCAAGTTTATATCTCAAAATTCGGAGAAAAATTGCGAGCTATAAACTCATTGTGATAAAGTCAGAATTCTATGTAAACTTGCAGTTGAGGGTTATAAAGTCTGAATTGGAAAAAAAAGTCAGATTGTGATATATAAACTCGCAATTGCGAGAAATCAGAATTGAAATATAAAAGTTATCTTTTTTAATTGCAAGTATCTCACAATTCTGAGAAAAAAGTCAGACTTTAAACTTGTAATTGTGATACAATCAAAATTGTGAGTTATAAACTAAGAATTGTGAGAAATAAATTAAGAACTGCAAGTTATAAAGTCAGAATGAGATATAAACTAAGAATTGTGAGAAATAAACTAAGAATTTTGAGTTATAAAGTCAGAATAGTGAGTTATAAACTAATTGCGAGAAATCAAGTCTGAATTGTGAGATAAACTTGTAGTTACGAGAAAAGTCAGAATTGAAAGATAAAAACTCAGTTACCTTTTTTAATTGCAAGTAGATATATCATACAATTCTGTGAAAAAAAGTCAGAATTGAGAGCTATAAACTCATAATTGTGATAAAATCAAAACTGCGAGCTATAAAGTCAGAATAGTGACTTAAACTAAGAATTGCGAGTTATAAACTCAGAACTGCAAAAAATAAAGTCAGAATTGCAAAATATAAATTCACAATTCTGACTTTTTTTCTCTGAAGTGCAAGTTATAAACTCGGAATTGTGAGTTATAAACAAACAATTGAGAGTTGTAAAGTGAATTGTGAGATATAAACTCACAATTGCAAGAAAAAAGTAAGAACTGTGAGATAGAAAGTCACAATTTTTATTTTTTTATTTAGTGGCGGAAACAAGTTTCCATGATACTCTCTTACAAAACTTTTTTTTTTTTTTTTGATTACGGGTAAAATAAAGTGCATGCTTAAAAAAACAGCCAAATGATGCACATTTTGCCAGATATTGTGTGTTTGTTGGCTAGTGTTATATTCTCAACCTAATTCATCATATTTTACATGTTGGAACTATTACGGTTTTTAACACAACATGTACGGAGGTGAGGGGAAATGATCCCATCACACTGAATTTATTTATTTAATTTACTTAGCAGCAAAAACAGCCAAAAGTTCATAGAACGTCCGTGCCAAATACTATGCCAAAAAAAGTTGGTAGATAAAACTGACTTTGCTTAAGCTCAAAAAACATACCAAAGTTCAACTAGCAGAGGAACTCGCATACATAATAGAAGATTTCTTACAAAAATACTTTTAGACACTGACGATGTGAATCAATAATGATTTGTCTTTGCATTTGGCCTCTAAATAAAGTATTTTTTTGTAAGAAATCTACTGTTATGTGTGCAATCTCCTCTCCTTGTTGAACTTATTTAATTTACTTGTAATAAAATTTGCAAAAATAAATTCAGAATACAGCACACATTCGCAGAGCAATTATAATTGATAATTATATAATATAATAATATTTTTTATAATTATAATGTGAGGAAAGTGTTATACAGGTATGAAGTGTGGAAAAGGAAATGTATTGTACCATTAGATGGTGCTCTCACCCCACAGGTTCATCTGGCTTCATATTCACTTACAGTATATTCAGGTTTTGATGCTTTGTATTACATAGAATACAAGATTTTGCATCTAAACATTAACATTAGGATATTTATTTTAGTTTGATACTGTAATATTACATTTTTTCTTACCAAGTTAGAAAAAGGTGGATACTGCATTGCAGTGCTTAAGAATTATACATATGCTGACTAATAGTATTTTAACCAAACTGCTCAATCATGTTTTTTAAAGTTCCTCATGAGTTTACGGCTTAGAAACAGACTAAAGACCACAGCGCCACCTAGTTTTACTGTAATCCTAATATATTCTCTCTCAATGTGTGATTTGGAGTTATGTATTAAACATGAAATGCACTTCCATAATTTTTGCATAATTCAATTAATGCAGAAATTGATTCAGAAATTGATTGGATGGTAAAAAGTGGGTATTACCAGAAGAGAATCAGTTGGTTAGAGATTTTTTTTCTTTTCAATAATATGCACCAATGAATCATGCACAATAAGACCAGAAACGTGTATCAAGAAAATAAATGAGTTTTATGAGTGTATAATTTCTTCATTAATGTGTAATTCAGTAATTGACGAAGTGTTTGTCAGATTTGTGTTGTATATTTTGTTATACTGCCTGAGTCGTGAACTTACCATCATTTTTAATATATTTCCCCACATTTATTTGTCATAAGTGAATTATGATTCTTAAATCATGCTGTTTCCTGCACACAGCTAGAATTTATGGGGTTTGTGACTGTGGACTGTTTATGGTCACCAAAGACGTGCTTTTCTTCTAATCGTCCTAATTTACCATCTATACAGTTTACGTTATCTGTATTTTATCATCAGGCTAATTATAGCCTCAGTAAATCTTATGTTTCAGCAGAATGGCTTGTTTTAGAAAGCAAATAGGAAAGAAATCACCCCGTCTCACTGTGTCCGTGTGGTGGAGAATATAAACTAGGCAGATCTGAGCAGGTGTTACAGGACGGCAGAGGCAGACCAAAGCCTCTCGCCCCTGTTGAGTAAGTAATAACTCTGAGATTAAAGTCTGTGTGTTTTAGACGCACGTTTGATGGGGTGTTTGTGTATATGTGCATTAGAGAGAGAGAGAGGAGAGGATGAAAAATACAGCCATTCAGGAGAAAAACGATAGAAAATGGGGGTTGACATGACAAATGCACATGAGGAGGGGTGTAATCTCACTGAACTATCCCAGTGTGAGAGGAAGGTGGGTGTTTTTGTGCATTTTGTTCCTGCAGAGTGAAACCGTCACCTTGAGCTTGGGACGTTCTTCGGCTTTTAAAGGTTCTTGCCTTTAAAGTCAACATGAAATAAAAAAAAAACAACCTTATTTGCTTTCTTAAAGCGTTAGTTCACCCAAAAATGAAAATTATCTAATTTATTACTCGCCCTCGTGTCGTTCCACACCCGTAAGACCTTCGTTCATCTTTGGAACACAAATTAAGATATTTTTGATAAAATCCGATGGCTCAGTGAGGCCTGCATTGCCAGCAAGATAATTAACACTTTCAGATGCCCAAAAAAGTACTAAAAACATATTTAAAACAGTTCATGTGACTACAGTGGTTCAACCTTAATATAATAGAGCGACGAGAATACTTTTTGTGCGGCAAAAAAACAAAATAACGACTTTTCAACAATATCTAGTGATGGGCGATTTCAAAACACTGCTTCATGAAGCTTCACGAATCTTTTGTTTTGAATCAGGTTCGGAGCACCAAAGTCATGTGATTCCAGTAAATGAGGCTTCGTTACATCATAAGAGTTTCGAAATTTCAATAGTTCACGTGACTTTGGTTTAGTTTAATACGCGCTCCGAACCACTGATTCAAAACAAAAGATTCGTAAAGCTTCGAAGCTTCATGAAGCAGTGTTTTGAAATCGCCCATCACTAGATATTGTTGAGAAGTCGATATTTAGTTTTTTTTGGCGCACAAAAAGTATTCTCGTCACTTCACAACTTGAAGGCTGAACCACTGTAGTCACATGAACTGTTTTAAATACGTCTTTAGTAGCTTTCTGGGCATCTGAAAGTGTTAATAATTATCTTGCTGTCAATGGAGCCATCAGATTTCATCAAAAATATCTTATTTTGTGTTCTGAAGATGAACACAGGGTGTGGAACGACATGAGGGTGAGTAATAAATGACAAAATTTTCATTTTTGGGTGAACTAACACTTTAATACAGATTTCTGGTCCTAAGGCCCGTTCACACCAAGGACGATAACAATAAAGATATACTTTTAAATATCGTTCTAAATATAAAAGAATAGCAGATTACAATATCGATAACAATATCGTTGGAATCTCTTTCAGAATTTTGTCAGAACAGTATGTCAAATTATAACTCAAATTTTAGGCAAATTTAAATAAAAATCAGAATTCATCCAGCTTTAAAGGGGTCATGAACTGCTTTTTTATTATTATTTTATAGTGTTTCCTGAGGTGCGCTTATAAGTATAATTTTTACATAAAAAATGTTCATAATTTAGAAATAAAAGGCATTTTTCCTACTCTGATTTTAGCCCTCTTATTTTAACGCTGTTTGAAGGGGCGTGTCTATGAGACTTAAGTGTAAACGCCCACTGCTGTGATTGGCTGACATACTTGCATATAAAACAAGTCTTACATATGGAACTGCTGCTGCCAGCCAGGCAGTTAGAGATTGAACACCCACTGCGAAAACGTTACCTTGTTTTTACTATTACAGCTGTCAAGATTAACTAATTGTAAAAAGTGTTGATTATAGCATTATTTAGTTCTACTCCCGTCGCATGAAAGCTTGCAGCGATGAGCATTGTAGCCAATGACAGCCAGCCTGTCAATCATGTGATGGCAGTGATCATGTCATTGGAACGTGGTTTTTGCACTCACAAATGCTTCTATCATTACTAACAGTGCAAACATGGTGTAAATACAGTTAGAGATTCATAACAGGAGTTTTTGGTGAGAGTTGCTGATCTCACGCTGTTTGATTGACAGCTTTAACGATTGTAAAGGGAGCGTTCTTTGATTGCTTTCTGTATATAATTTCATCACAATTTAAATAACTGATTATTTTCATGCTACTAAAAAGAAACAATATGAAGAAGATTGTTTAGTCACTGGCTTGGTTTACTGACACAAGCAGCTTTAAACCATTTTGAGACAAAGAACATCTGACTGAACTTGAATCATAACACATCAGAAATCACTGATCCCAGATCAGGCATTAGAATAAACACTGTTACTTACATGTGGCTGTCAGATCCATATCTTGCAGTAAAAGTCTGTTTGCAATTGCAAAGCCATGTGCCGATTGTGACTGATTTACCAAAGAATCCTCAGTGAAATGTAGTGAATACAAACAAGTAATGCTCTGCTGGGACTTTCACATAGTTGAAAATAACCAATTCCTAGCATTAGGATCCTTTGAATGGTAATGCTATTTTAGTCCAGTCAGTGATCCTGTATTGATTTTCTCTCCCTCTTACGTCACTATTCACCAACACGCCATTGGGTGGTGCCAAAGACGCAACGACGTAGAAGTAGGTGTTGATTTTCCTCGCAGAGGCGGTTTTTCGTTGCACCATGATGTAATAAATCGGCACATACCACATCGAGTCATTTACTGACCTTGGTTTCAATAAAAGCTGTTTTTGGACTAACAAGGAAGTTTTCAGTTCTGAAACTTGCAGGATATTCTCATAGTATGATGACCTCTTATATGCCAAAAGCTCAAGGAAAATCTCAATTCATGATCCCTTTAAGCACTCGAGCATTTCAAGTGGCAGACGACAAAACTGCAGTGCGCATATAATAAACATGCGCTGGTGTGGGTGCTATAGTTAACATTATGGTTATCGTTCTTGGTGTGAATGGACTTTTATTGGGGATAATTCACGAGTGCATGTTATTCCTAAGAAAATGTTTCCTTTATTAACTGTGTAATAGCTATTTAGGTTAATGTTATGATTAAAGAAGTAAAATTGACATTGACTTTAAATGTTGCCAACAAAAAGAAATGAAAGAGAGCTGAGATGAAAATGTCAGGTGTGTGTGTTTGAGTTTGAAGGAGGGACAAGCATTGAATCTGTATGTGTAAACTGACCAATCTTTGCATGCTTGTATTGGTAGTACATCACTGTGACACTAAGTGCTAACAAGACTGAATGGTTTGAATCCACCGAAGTGCACTTCATTGCCTATCTGTTGGTGTGTCTGATTGAGGTGCTCCGATAGCATTTAATCCCACAATAACACTCCATTCCTCACTGTCTTCCCTTAAGGTCAAATGCTGCCGCTTGTAAATCAGCAAGTTTTTATGAGATTTCAACAAACACTTAAACTCAATGAACTGTGCCGTCTGGTTAAAATGACTGCAACATTTCCACTTGCGGAAGTAAAAGCATCTCATAGATGCAGCGGTTAGTATGAAATGAGTCTTACAAATACAGCTGATTTAGTGAATGCAAAAGGTGTGTATCCGTGTGTAATAGTTTATTAGAAGTGAGTTAGAGCCTGATATTACTGCTGAATAAGGGTAAGGGTTTGTTCAAGTTATCTAATGATATAATACTGCTATTTCAAAGCTGGTCATTACATCCTTTTTTATGAAGTTTGAGTGTATAATTTTATATATGAAAAGTTTATAATTTATGTAGTTAACATTAAGATTTAAAAAATGTATTTTATTATAATTTTAGTTCTAAGTTATAATTTGTATATTACTTAATAATGTTGTTTAATTTTTATAATATGCCTCCATTCAAAAGTTTGAATCATTTTATATATTTTTCATTGTTTTTGAAAGAAGACTCTTATACTCACCAAGGCTCCATTTATTTGATTAAAAAAAAAAAATACAATAAATATTTTTGTAATATTGTGAAATACTTTTAAATAATCAAGTATGCTTTAAATGTATCAGAAATGACAGTAAAAACATTTATAATGTTGCAAAAGGACAATTTTCTATTTCAAATAAATGCTGTTCATTGAACTTTCAGTTCTATGCATCAGTTTCAACAAAAAAATATTAAGCAGCACGTTTTCAACACTGATGATAATAAAAACCATTATTAATTTTTAGTGTTCACTGTTTTTACTGTATTTTTGATCAAATAAATGCAGCCTTGATGAGTATAAGTGACTTCTTTAAAAAACGAGATTACAATTATTTTAAACTTTTGATCTGTGTATATGTATATGTATATATGTGTATATATATATATAATGCATTTAAATGTGATAATACATTTATAAATTTAAAAATAAATGTATATATTTAATATGCATTACCAAGTATTACAGTAAAATTAACAGCAGAAATATCTCAATTTGTCTCTCTTTTCTCATTTTAGCAGTATAATGTGACTGAGGGTTTGTCATTGGGAAAAAAAATGAAAGCAATCATAAAAGTATGCTCTTCTTCTAACGAAAAAAAAAAAAAAAAAAAAGGCTGCAGAATCCCCATCGGCAAACGCTTTTGTTTCTTCAAATCCTTTCTGCTTCACCTTTTACACCAGACCATTGTGAACTGGGATCAGCAGATAAATAGATGAGATGAAGAGAGAAGAAGACAGAAGAATTTTTGAAACTCTGCAAAGGACTAATGCACTTTCAGATTGAAACCTTGAGCAATTTGAGGACAAAACGGGGGATTGGTTTGGAGGTATTGGACAGTCCCAGATGTTGCTGTGAGATGAAGCCTGCAGGCCTGAGAAAGATGTTTTGCAGCACACAGTAAAGGATCTGTGATGGCTTGAGTAGGACATTAATTACCGTGTCTTGTTTATATTGGAGATGATCTAATTGGTTCAGGAGATGGTCTAATTGGGTTTTTTGTATTTAAACAACTCTTTACAATTTGTCAACACAACCTTATCAAGGTGAAAAATGTATATATAATAATTCTGCGTTGATACATTATTAATGAACGTTGAAGACAGGCTTATTAGAACAGAGCCGAGAGTGAAATATTGAACAAGGTGCAGGAACAGGCTGCAATTGTGAGATGTTCACATCATTGATATCAATATTTAATGGGTTTGCTTGTGTTTGAAATTCAGACTCGTAACATAGTTCATGTAAACCAATAAATCAGACTGTCTGGCCACTGTCGTTTGTTTTATCTTCAAAATTGGCATTTTTGTAAGGCCTTTATATCCAATGGACCTTATTAATGAATGTAAACAGAATGTAAATCCTTTTGCGCATAAATCGTTGCTTTAAATAAAATACAGTTTACATTCAAATGCATTTATAGAAATACAGAAAATCATTGATTATTCATGAATGGGGCTCATTGTGCATTAGAAATGTTTTTGTTGGCTACAGCAGCAGAACACACATCTATTTGTATTGAACGTAATGCAACATTAATGCAACACTTGTGTACATATGGGCTCACAAACAGTTAATGCAGGAATTTGTTCTGCTAATGCTTTAGGAGGCTGATTGTGTGATTTTTAATGTGTAGTGTTTGTTTGCTTCTTTACACAAGCAGAAAGTAAATCCATTTTTACATAAATTGGTGAATGCAGTTCAGTGACAGTTTACACACTAATGGGTTTACGAATGATATGCATAGAAACTGGTTTCATTTGCAACAATTTGCGCACAAATTGGTTTACAAATTTACCAAGAAATTTGTTCTACTCATGCTTCTTGTGGCCCAAATCAGTGCTTGAATCCATTTGTACATAAATAGTTTGTGTACAAATGGATTTACCCATAATTTGTAAAATTAGTTTGGCTTGTTTCATGAATGTATGCGTGAGCATAAATCTATTCGCTTGTGAACCATTGCACTGAACATTTTATATACAAATGTGTTTAAAAACAGTTAACAGAAATTTCATTTCATGAGGCTCATTGTGAGTTTAAAAAGTGTTTTTTGCCTAGGCATAGACTGCAAAACAAGACACTTTCTTCCTCTTACCAGAAATCAAGAGGTCAGAATAACGATTCTTTCAGAATTAAAATTTGAATCTAAATGATATTAGTTTAGACTTGCTTTTGCAGTGTTTTAATTGCTACATTCTTGTTAATGAACTTTCAAAACTTTTGTATAATACCATAATTATACACTAATTAGCTGTCATTGCTTTACATGTCTGTAATTATCAGTTGAAAGTAGCTAAGTCATGCGTTGGTTATTATGTCTGTCAATTAGGAAACATTCATGATGCATCTTTTCCATTATAAATGGAATCTTAGTGCAGCATTTGACACATAGATCACGAAATTCTTATTGCACGGCTTGAGCGGTTGGTAGGGATGCGAGGTGTGGTTTTAAATTGGTTTAAGTCCTACCTAACTAAAGGCTCTATTTTGGGACCCATCCTGTTTTCATTATATATGCTTCCAATTGGCACTATTTTTAAAAAACACAGAGTATCATTTCATTGTTACGCAGATACACAAATATACACTACCATTCAAAAGTTTGGGATCACTAAGATTTTTAATGTTTTTAAAAGAAGTTTTGTCTGCTCACCAAAGCTAAATTTATGTAATTAAAAATACAGTAAAAACAGTAATATTGTGAAATATTATTACAATTAAAAATAAATGTTTTCTGTTTGAATATATTTTATAAAGTAATTTATTCCTGTGATCAAAGCTGAATTTTCAGCATCATTACTCCAGTCTTCAGTGTCACATGATCCTTCAGAAATCATTCTAATATGCTGATTTGCTGCTCAAGAAACATTTATTGTGTACAATTGTACAAAATATTTGAGTAAATTTTTTTTTTCAGGATTCTTTGATGAATAGAAAGTTCAAAAGAACCATGTTTATTTGAAATATAATCTTTTGTAACATTATAAATGTCTTTACTGTCACTTTTGATCGATTTAATGCATCCTTGCTGAATAAAAGTATTAATTTCTTTAATTTCTTTTCAAAAAAATAAAAATAAAAAATCTTACTGACCCCAAACTTTTGAACGGTAGTGTATAATGTTAATTGATGTTATAGAATTGATTTTAAGATTTTGCTGTTTGTTTTTTAAACTTTAAATGGTAAGTTAAAGTTACACTCACCATCAAGATCACTTAGGGCCCCTGCCAGAAACTCCTGAATGTCCCGAGGTCTAGACAAAAACTTTGGGGTGGTCGTGCTTTTTCAGTATTGGCTTCAAAGCTTTGGGACAGTCTGCCTTTGCATAGAATTTCCTCCAAATTGGTATCTTTTTAAATCTCTCTTAAAAACAATTTTTTTCTCTGGCTTTTTTTGATTAACTCTACTTGATGATATGTTAGCAGTAGTTGTTTTTATGTGAGCAGTTAGATGTATGTATTGTATAATATTGGTGTGTTTTGTGTGTTTGCATATATTTACAAATTGTACAGCACACTGGTCAACTATCCATTGCTTTTAATTGTGCTTTATAAATAAATTGCCTTGCCTAAATAACCAGAATATATTTGCAAACAATCAGAAAAGAATGTGAATAAAAATACGTGTTCTTTTTATAAACACACAGATGTTTATAGCTCTTAAATGACAGTCTGTACTGCCTAAATATCTACTCTGCGAATGTTTGGCTTCCCTGCACGTTTTTGGTTCGTAAGAACTTAAAATTCACTGTATTCTGCTGTAATGGTGTAATTTGAGCTCCAAAAACAAATCTGCATAATCCACATAATCTTATTTAATTACTTTCTTTCCTTTCTAATTTTGTTACAGGAGGACTAGATCTTATCCTCATGCCTGGGTTGGGATTTGATAAGAACGGGAATCGGCTTGGCAGAGGAAAGGGTTTCTACGACACGTATCTGGAGCGCTGTAAGGCACACCCGAAGGGAAAGCCGTACACCATTGCCTTGGCTTTCAAAGAGCAGCTGTGTGCTGAAGTCCCAGTGGGTGAACATGATATTCTTATTGATGAAGTCATCTATGAAGATGAGTGAAGAGCTGGACCTTGATTTCAGCTCAGTTGAATGTCATTTGAATTCAAATGATTCCTAACAGCATTGATCCTGTTGCTGAATGAAATGCATTAAATGTTTTTGGACGAAATCTATATTCTCAAATCATATTATGGTTGCAGACTCTTTTCAGAAAAGCCTAGAAGAGAGTATCTTTATCAGTAGAAGATTTACCAAACTCTTAAAAATAATGGTTCTTTATATTGGCATGAAGAACCTTTAAAATCCATGGAATCCATTCCAATATAGGTTCTTTATAAAGGAAAAAGGTTCTTTAATTTTATTAAAATGTTCTTAACAGGCACAAAAAATGTTTTTTTTGCGGAACCAAATAAGTTCTTTTATGGCATTGCTGCAAAAACACTCTTTCAGAACGTGTATCAAAAGTGAACCAAAAGGCTAAATATGCCTGACATTACATAACACACACAGTTTCGGCCAATCTCATGTGAATCTTGAGTACCTGTAGAGTAGTATAGCATCCTTCATAGTCTTTAGTTTTATCAGATTTATAAAAGACAGATACACTGTACCGAGTCTTTCCGAAAACAGCCGAGCTCCTGGAGGCGTGCCGTGTGAGCGGAGCTAAAGAGTGACGAGCATGTGCAGCTTTTGCGTAGCGAAGCTATCAATGGTCAGCTAAACAAATGTATTTAAACACACACAATACACCATCGCATTATCCCTGGATAACTTTTGATTCATTATACGTTCGTGTTGTTTACATTATATGAACCGACTGCCAACAAAACAGACATTTGAAGCAGTTTCACTCACCACCTGCGGTTCCGACTCATTATTGCTGTGACCGCTCCATCTTTCTGTTTCAAACGATCTGTAAATCCAGCATCAAACTGGGCCTTGTTTATGAAACCATAAGCGCTGATCCCGAGGGCTCGAGCAGCCACGGAAAACACGAGAGATTCTCCATTCATTTTAACCAATAAAAAAGTGATTGCAACTTTCAGACACGACTTGATCCTTATTTTGATATGTTAATTTAAGGCGGTTTCTATGGTTATTTTAATGACAAACATCGAGAGCGCATCAATGTAATGCGTGAGCACAAAACTCTCAGCTCCACTTAACGCTGGATTCTTTGGGAAGCAAGGTTATCTTTCCCTCACAACCAAAAACACACTTCTTTGGTGACATTGTTGATTTCGTGGTCTAAAAACAGAGATAAATTCTTTCTTAGGCAAATCCTGTGCAGTGCTGCCGACAACTTCTGTAACCCGAACGAAGCACGTTGATGGGCGTGCTCTTGCTCTGGTTGATGTGTGTGCGCGCGCTCTTCCGGGGTAAGTGCCCGTATAAGGAATTCTGCCCTTTATGACGTCATACAGGGCCATACTCGAAAAAAACTTTCAGAAATTTGTACGAACTCTGAAGAAGTGTATTTGCCACAGAAATACTCTGTCATTCGTCCAATTCGTTTTTTTTTTTAACTTTGGCCATGTTTAGCAAGAGAATCCAACTCTTTAACAGTGTAAATATGTCAGAATGCATGAAATGGCATTAGACCTCCTGTTTGACTCTTTCCCCGACATTGATGGAATTTCCATTATTAATGAGACAACGTTTCTGTTTTCACTGTTGTACAGTTGGGGACGCTATTACGCATCTTTTGAGAAGTTCCTTTGACTGTTAAGCATATTCTGTTGAATTGTAATTTTTATGATTAAAATGCTTTTATTCAGAAACATGCTTGCATGGAATATTTCAAAATGTATCACCCGAATGTATTTTAGATTTTATGTTAAGTTGAAATGTTTTATATAATAATGTAAATTTTATGGATGATATTGACCTCTGTGTTTGCCATGTAAATAGCCATGATGCTAACAATGGCATAAAAACTTAAACAAACAAATGCAGTACAGAATCTCAGGATCAAAACACAGGAGTAGAAACCAGCGATAAAAGTATGTCTTATGCACATTGTAGTCTTTAGAAAAAAGAAAACATGAAGGTTCAGATATTCATACAACAAACTATTCTAGGGGCAATTCATTTTTTTGTGAAAATGATCAAAACGTTGGCGGGAAAAGAGTTAAAGAGATCCAAAAATAAAAATAGTTTTTTCAAACCTGTATGTTGTTGCTGTAATTTTTTTTCTGTGAAACACAAAGGTGATTTTTTTTATTTTATTTCAATACAATGGCTAATTTCAATACAGCAATTCACTGTGACCATGTCTGTCACCACAAAAGTGGTCTATATTACTTGTAGTGTGAGTCTTCTGAAGTCATTCGATAGCCGTGTGAGGAACAGACTGAATTTGAAGTCATTATTCACTCATTTTCATTCTATATTCCACATTTTGGAATTATGTTTAGAATCAAGTTTGGTTACAGCCATAGACTGTAAAAGATGGACGACGTGTCTCCATTCCACGGTTGTTGCTGATTATGTTATTTAGAGCCCATGTCTGTGCAGTTTTGATCCTGAGGTGTAGCAGCGTTATCAAGGTCCCGCCCTTACTCCCACAGACTCAAATACAAGCACAGCTGTCAGTCATGATGTTACACCCCATTTTTATTGCGTCAAATAACTAACTAAAACCAAACTTGAACAAATGTCAGCGTGATAAGAATTACTTAAAATGCCAGAAACCATCTTCGAAAAAAAAAAAAAATTTATTTGAAGTGGAATTGGATTTGTCTCATGTCCCATTTAATTGCATGGAGAGGGCGAGGTTTATGCAGTCGCCAGGGGGGTGATCAAAATGCTTTGGCTTCACTTTTCATGATGCGTGTTGCACATTTGGTTACAGCTACGGCATGTTCAAAAATCTTTTTTTTTTTTTAATTAGGCATGAAACGAAAGTTGTGATAGTCGAGTGAAATAGCTTCTCAAACAAGAAAAGATAGAAGGCGGGACTTCTGGAATTGATTGGATGGTTGTGGGTAGCTATACAGGATGGGATGAGGGTGAGTAAATAATGACAGAAGTTGCAATTTAGGTGAACATTTGCTTTAAAATAACCTTTGCCTGATCCATGCTTGATTTCATGTTTGTATCATGTTCCTGAAATGCTTTACATCAGGCATGTCCAAACTCGGTTCTGGAGGGTCACTGTCCTGCAGAGTTCAGCTCCAACCCCAGTTCAACACACCTGAACCAGCTAATCAAGGTCTTATGCTAGAAACCTGGGTTGAGGCAAGTTGGAGCTAATCTCTGCAGGACAGTGACCCTCAAGGACCGAGTTTGGACACCCCTGCTTGTAGCCTATATATCCCAGTCTTTTATATGGGATCTGCTCATGGAGGACTAGTCGATCTCTGGCCAAAATATATTAGCTGATTTTGGCTAAAAGAAGTCTTTGCTCTACTCTAATTTGCATTTGAATAAAATGTGCTAGAAACTGCTTTTGACATCCTTTATTGCCTCATTAAGCTGCAGAAGTGCTGAGACTTGCCCGGGTGCTCTTTATTGACAAACAGCATGTGAATTAAGACGGGCATAATGAGCAGTCTGTCATATGGTCTGTCAATGACTCTCTATAGTCCTGACACTTCCTCCTGCTCTCTCTTGCCTCCTTTCTCCGCATGTTTCTGTATTGACCTAATTGAATATCTCCGGGACAGTCTTGTCCTGAAATTCTACATATCATTGGTTATTTCTTTGGTGATTATGCCAAGAATGTGTGTCCTCCCACACATTATGTTCAAGACTTTTGTAGCTTACACAATCTTATGTATTTATTTTAGTTAAAATCAATTATAGACGAGTCATGCCTTAAAATAGCTTGAATGTAACTCTACACCCTTGCCTCATTTAGTATACATGGATCAATGAATATGCAAATTAACCCCGCCTCCACTCACTTACTGAGGTAAACTGCACAATGGTATCGCTCTTTACAACGTCAGACACATAATGGTAATTAACCCATTTTAGCCCACCGGCAACTATAGTTGGCGCAGAGCATAGTTGTCATTTTCCTTTTGTAAGTATTTTTCTAGATGTTATCCATGTTTTATGTCTCAATGACATGCAAGAAAACAACCAAATAAAGGATTTCAAGAACAAAAAAAAGGTATTCACTTCCTTCCTGTCCTGTCACATAAGGCTGCCAACTTCCAACCCCTACTTCCAGGAAGCATGGCGAAGGCAAACCCTCTCAAAGAAACGTAATTTTCATGTTACTAATAAATATTTTTTGTTGACATATATATATCTACATAATCGTGAAGGTCTCTAGAATCATCCAAACAAGACGAATCTTACAAGAGATCTATAGTTTTTGGCATACCTAATCAAAAGTCCAAGAGGCAACTATACAGTAGTTGCCAGTGGGCAAATTACTTGTAAGTATGTATATCATGGGGAAATGGGGTGTGCTGTGGATAGATTAATAAATCAAGGTTATTGGTCTTGTTTAGTGCTTTTTGCTTTCATAATATCCCACCTAAAACATACACTCTAAAAAATGCTGGGTTAAAAACAACCCAAGTTGGGTTGAAAATGAACAAACCCAGCAGTTGGGTAGTTTTATTTAACTCAATATTGTTTAAAAATGACTATATGTCTGGCTTAAAATGAACCCAAAATAGGTTGGAAATTAAAAATCAGACATAATTACTAGAGGCAACAATAATAATCAAAAGGTGAACATTTATTAATAAGCAATTTAATGTTTATTGATTAATTATTATTCATTAAACTTACTAATAAATGCTCATTTATTAAACATTATTAAATAAAGGTTAATTTCCAACATTGGGTTCATTTTAAGCGAGCAATACAGTAATTTTTAAAAAGTTGTTGAGTTAAATAAAACTGCCAAGCAGGCAAACATTTAACCCAACCGCTGGGTTAAAACAACCCAATTGCTGGGTTTGTCCATTTTCAACCCAACTTTTTAGGTTGTTTTTAAGAGTGTAACTTCACCCTTTAACTGACATCTCTAAATAGAATAAAATGAATAAATCTGTCAAAAGGAGGAGATGAGAGAGCAATCTTTCCATAGCTCTACTGTCCCACCCCCATGTCCCGTGTAAGTTTTTCTTCATTCTATTTATTTATTTATTTTATTTTTTTCATTGAACTTTTTGATACACACTGCCCTGCTGGGGCAACTTAATGGCTGCACTTTGTTCTGCACTATGTTCCACCACTTTAGAACAAATGGATTTGTTGTTTGTTGTTTTTTTCATATTCAAGAGATTATAAGCTAGATTCAGCTTTTCTGGGTTCACATCGAATGTTCTTCGACTTTTATACATAATAAAGATGCCAAATGTTCTCCTCCTATTTAAATTTTACATTGAGGGGGTGCATACAACATATTTGCCCACCGGCAACTATAGTTGCCGCACATTCAAATATGATTTTTGAGAAAAAAAAAAAAAAAAAACCTGGGGAAAATAAATGCAGAACATGTTCACATAGGACATTATTAACACGACTATATGCATGAAACCATTCAGAAAAATTTGGGCACAAATGGGTTAATGTGATTAGCCCTTTGCTTGACTATGTTATCAAACAGCCAATAATGTGTTGCTAATGTTACACAAACCATGTTCCCGTTCACCATCTCAGAGTTGCCTTCTAACATTACGAACGCTTTGAACAACTCAGAACGTTGGCGGAGAAAGGCATATAGTTCATCATAACATCGTAATATACATCATACACCCACCATATTGCTAAATTCATATCAACAGAAAAATATACTGGGATAACCTGGCTTCTCTCGAGACTCCGCTGCTAGTTCGCTGTTAATGATGTGCAGCACATTGATGTAATTGGTTACAAGGTAGTTTGTGACATCAAAGACACCAGTCATTTCAAAACATCTCTTTTTTCACTTCAGTTTTAAGGAGAAAATACTTTCTTGTAAGTTCAGCCAAATACAATTTTGTCTTGTGGCATTTCATTCATTAGAAATAAATCCGCCATTATACATCTGCATTTTGATTGTGCTTCTATAAAATACATTCAGGAGACTTATGCCTCTGAGAGGGAGAAGGAGTTGGAAAGCAAACACTCCCACACCTGTACTGAGAGAAGATGAGAGGTTATAATTGCTATGAGAAAATGTAATGCAGATGAGTCCTTCTGTGTCTAATCAATACACTGAAATCAGACGCAGCAGTAAAGAACAAAACAAGATGTGCACAGTTCCACAGTGCAGTTCTACACAGGAACAAGTGTGCCCTATTTTGTCCTTTTCAGATGATGAAAGAGGTAGAAATGGAGAAAATCATGGGGTGCACTTACACAAATGACTCATTCTGTTCTCAGTGAAATCATAACCCAGTGTTCAGTAAGTGCAGACTGATGCTGCTTCATGTAAAACATTATTTATTAAATCAAGCACTGATTGTTTTGTTTTTCAGAAACAAACTCAAATTTTGGTCTGCTTCTTTGTCCATTGTGTGCTGCTGTCTTGCAGGTATACTGTATGTATCTAACAAAAACATGGCCGTGTTCAGATTTTTTTATTTACATTTCACCAATGATGCATCAAACTGATTAAAAGTGAGAGTAAAGACAATTAAAATGTTAGCAAAGATTTCTATTTAAAAAAAAAAAAAAAAATGCTTTTGAACTTTCATAAAAGAATCCTGACAAAAATGTAGAGCCTATCTTGGTTTCCAGAAAAGAAGAATGAAGCAGCACAATTGTTTTCTAGTGAAACACTGCTTTGCGAAGCTTTGAAACCTTTACGAATCTTTTGTTTCACATCAGTGGTTTGGTCCGCGTATCAAACTGCAAAAGTCAAGTCATCTTCATTTATATCAAAGTCCCTTTAAGACAAGTAATTTCACTCGGTGGCCATCTTTGAAACGCCTCTCGGGCATGCAAGTGCAAGTGCTCTTTGAATGGGGAAACATCAAATTCTCCAAAGCTGTTTGCCAAGCGTTCGATTAAATTTCATATTTATAATCACCAATGAAATCTGACAACAACTGTCTCATAATTTTTTTTCTAAACGCTGGAATCATGAGAAAAAAAAAAATCTTTTTCAGGCTGGATCAAGCTAATGCGCATGCGCAGACCAAAAAGCGCGTCTCTTGTGTCTCATTTTGGAGGCGCGCTTCTGAGTGTTTCTATAGAAACCGGGGCTGCGTTCCACTCCAGTTTTAGACACGCACTCGCGAACTTCCCTAAGCACTTACCCTACCACCATTTTGAAGTGCGTTCCACTTCGTGAAGTGGACGAGGGAAGTTTATAAGGACACACCCTACTTCATATGTCTACTTCATATGTACACTTCAGGCAGCTCCATAACCCACAACGCAATAAGATTATGATGTCACCGCATATCGCGTTTAATTTACCCCATCACAAACAACTCTATGATATATTAATTATTTTTTTAAACATTTAAAACACACATATATACATATAGAATGCTGCATTAAACAATTTTGTAAGGGGGAAAAATAAATAATAAATCAGCTCCATTGCGGATTCCAAGTGATCAAGGGCTTAGGACGTTCCAGTTCAGCCCATTGCAAAGGTTCCGTCAGTAGTGGGCACTCGTGCAACATCCGAGTCAACGAGACTGAGGGACGTTAGCGAGGGAAGGGCATTTAAAAAACGAACTGGAACGCAGCGCGGAGCTTCTAATGGTGTTCTGAAACATTCGGTGTCTGAGATTTTCGGTGACACTGGGCGGAGCTTACATGAATATTCACGGGTTTCCTGTTTTGTGTTAAAGCGACTCTGAAAATGTTAGTGCACGCTCTTCGGCTTACATTTAAGGTAATTAGCCTATGTTTCAGCGTTAAACGAAGTCAAGCTTATATTCTAACTTTTATTGATGCACAATATTTTATATATAGGCTATATTGTGTTATGTTATGTTATGTAGTGTCATGTGTTAGCTATGTTTGATATGAACACAGCCAATGATTTGCCAGAGGTGTCGTTAGGATTCGCTAAATGAGCCAATAGCGTTTTAACTAGCCTATTTTTGTTGTTTCAGTTTTACCTTGAGTTTTAAAAGTTTGCCGAAATGTATGGTAGCATAATAATATTAATTGTAAACTCCTGTGGTGAAGGCAGCAGTAAACTTTCCTAGTTTGCAGAAGCACTTCTAATCTAGGTAGACTTGAATTTCATGTGTTATGTTTCCAAAATTGCACACATGCATGAAAACATGTTAATGTACTTTAAATATAGTTTAATGGTTATCCAAATAGGCCATGATGAATTATGCATGTGATAACTAATAAAATGTCTATAGCTAATATAACCTTGATTCGTTCCCAAAGAAGATGACTTTTGCCAATAAATATCCCTGTGCACCAGACAAAGCAGACACTTCACTTTGTTTTGAACATGACAGTGTATTAAAAATTGTAATAATACAGGTTTGTTGTAATGTCATTTTATTATATATTTTAGATTGAATGTGTCAGTAGCAAAGGCTGGTATCACTGGGATTGCATGAGCAGACCAAACTTTCATTTGTCTGAGATCACAAGACCCTGTGTAAAGTGTGTTAATGTGTGTTTAAATACAAGTGTTTTTGCTAATTGTCATATATGTCATGACTTCTCCTCATTTGTGAATAAAATTTCAACACAGAATCAGTTGCTCTTTTTTATTCAAAATGAAACTATTCTCATTATTTACTTTCATCTTTGATATTACAGATATGCGAATTACTACATGGCCTATTATTTTAGCCGCTAAATAAACGTAATTCAAAATTAATTTTAATTGTTATGGAAAGCTTATAGAATAGAATTAAAACATTTCATTGTGAATATACTGCAGGTTTGCTTATTTCACAACTTAGTTACATATAGTTACATATCAACAGTGTTAAATTGAATCCTGATTCACAGTGCATCATGTTTTTTCAACATTAAAATGTTTTGTCAATGAAATGCATCATTTTGTGGGGGAAAAAAAGATTGAGAATGTTTCCTAATAATATGAAAAAAAATAACACTTCACTTTAGGATTTAATAAAATCTCTTTGAAATGATTTACCAACTGAGCAAGCAGTTAAGAAATGACAGAACAATCACAGCAGTGTGTTTATATGTCTGATTATAACAATAATATTTCTCATACTTTTGTCAATTATCTTCTCCATATAAATATTTGTAAATAAAACCTGCATTAGTAACTTTTAGTTTTCTAGATGATCAATTTAACCACTTGTAATTCAATTTTAACATTTTAATTGTTGTGGAAAGCTTGTAGAATTAAACTAAAACCTTGTGAAAGTGCTGCAGGGAAGCTAATATCACTGTCTCATCATGTTTCTATTCATATAGAGCATTGTGTGTTTTGCAGAAAAATATAAAGGTTTACATGCATTAATGCATGCATGTCAAAAACATAAACGGAACATAAACCTAACTTTCAAAGTATTTTAAAAATAATAATGTCTAGTTAAAGTTATGTAGGCTATCAACTGAGAAAGCAATAAGGAATGACAAAATAATCACAACTGAAACTTTTATGCCACCACAGATACATTTATACAAGTTATCTTATCAAACGAACTAAAAGAAAATCAAATCAAAACAGTTGTAGCCCGTGCTAGTTTTTGCACTAAAATTTTCAGTGGCGCTTTAACACAAAACAGGAAACTCGTGAATATGCATGTAAGCTCCGCCCAGTGTCACCGAAAATCTCAGGCTGTGTCCAAAATCGCCTCCTATACCCTTAAATAGGGCACTATTTGAGGGGACAGCCATTTGTAGTGGTGTCCGAAACCATAGTGGACGATGTTGAGTGCACTTATTCAATCCCACAATGCGCTGCAATAATGAGTGTACAACCGATGCACGCTCAACGGCTAGAGAATACCCATAATGCAGTGTGAGAGTCGCGCGCTGAATGAATTCCCGCGTCTCGCCAGGAGATGGCGCCCACAGCTGAATCAATCATCCATTCATTTTCCAAACCGGTATAATATCACACAGGTATAATTTCCTTTTTATTTGGTCATTAAATCATTTAATTAAGGTTTGAACATGCTAGTTTTCATGGCAGAGTTTAACATAAATATTCATTACTACTGGAGCTGCCAGTTTGCTACATTTCAAATGATTAAACAGCAAGCACAAACTATGCGAAATCGGCAGCTCTTCCGGCGCACTCAGTGTCCGAATTCACTCACTCGTTTCATTCACTCCTTCAAGTGGACCATATTAGTGGAGTAATGTAGGGAATAGTGAATGAGGGGGCGATTTCGGACACAGCCTCAGACACCGAATATTTCAGAACACCGGCAGCTGCAGTGACGCGATGACTTCACTAGTCTGCGGTCGTCTTATTTAGAAGGCGGGACTTATTCCGCCATATTGCGCGTTGCACTTTCTCCCGTTCAAAACAATACGAGTGACACGTCGTGTTATTCTAAAGTCTTTAATTTATATAGCGCTTTTCACAATACACATCCTCTCAAAACAGCTTCACAGTGACAATAGGAAAATTATTATCGAGCTAAAGTTGGTTTTTGATTGAATCACTTCCGTTGTAAAAAATTTATTACTTTAGGGGCCACTTAAATGATACCTTTCCTACTGAAAACTGAATACCTTTAATGCATTCTTGCGTTCATTTACTTGTTTAGTCTAATAAAAAATAAGTCACGTGATTTCAGTAAACGAGGCTTCGTTACATCATAACTGTTTCGAAACGTTTCAAAATTTCAATGGCACTGGGGGGTGATCTCTGTGAACCCATGAATCATGCGTCTGTGGTTTTTACCTGATCTCTGATAAGTTTTATAAATTTGTAGACGTTTTTTATTGAGACAATAAAAGGAATAATAGTAGTTAAGTCTCCTATTGGCCTGTTTAGCTGAGCCATCCATAGAACAAACAAGACAAGCCCTGAAAATTGATAAAAGAACACATTGTATACAGACACTTGATATTTAATCTTATTAGATGATTAGTTAATTGCACTTGGTAGATTTTGGTGTTTTTATGCATGTTTAGCCTGAGTTTTTGTTATATTTACACTGTTCTGACCAGCAGGAGTCACCAGTGTGTGCTTTGAAACGGTAAATCATTTTGCGCAACAATTTGTTCAATTGATTTGTAGCATTGAAAAGCTTTGTTTCTCCATCACTACTGTTTTCAACATTGATAATAATAAGAAATGTTTCTTGAGAAGCAAATCTGTAACATGTAGGCTAAAGAAGACGAGGCGAGCGTAGCAGATCTAAATGCAGCAGTCATGCTATTAAACAAGACACCCCCCCCCCCACACACACACACACAAAAATTCTGTCACCATTTACTCACCTTCAAGTAATTCCAAACCTGTATGAATTTCTTTGTTCTGCCGAACACAAAGGAAGATATTAGGAAGAATGTCAGTAATCAAACAGATCTCACCCCCATTTATTACCATAGTAGGAAAAATAAGTACTATGGTAGTCACTAGCCGTGTTTTCACTGTTGGGCCAAAGGTGAGCATGCTAGTGCGTGCCAGGGCCAGTCGCGTTTCCACTGTCACTTCCGGGTCTTGATCGGGCCTTGTCAGGGTTTCCTCTGGGCCAATGAGCAGGTTTTTTTGGCCCGCTGAATACCTTGGTCCAAAGCGGGTGGCGAGTGGTCATGAACAGAGGTGGAGTTTACATGAGTCAGGAGACGGTCAACACCACTGCTCATTTCCCATGTTATTACATCAGCCTACCAGCTAACTTCATTTAAGACATTTTAAACAATTTTCAGCTCAAAGCAGCAAACTCCCTCCGTTTCTCTTGAAGCCAATAAAGAAGTGACTTAAACTGCGATTCATCGACTGGCTGCTAGGGACAGGCTCCAAAAGAGAGCAGAATCTCATTGAGCCCCATGTTAAAATGCCAAACTTTACAGCAGAAAGAAACATGTTTACAGCCAGGCTGGTACAAATTGTGGTTTTGGTCTATATAGCTAATTTTGCCCTTCATGACAACTGTGAGGAACTGTGAAACTCATCCGTTTCAATTATATTAAGCCTTAAAGTTCTGCATAATTAAGGGCGTGGTCACTCGAGTGTTAGGTAGATTGCCGCTGCTGTCACCACTAGCCATTTGTCTTCTGCCGTCACATCACCTCAGCTCCACTCATGTCCCACCTCTTTGCCCATTTTCTGTTATCCGGGAGTGACACGTGGTGACTCGCTGCCAAGATGGCAACGGCAGGCTCTAGGTTTCAAAACTGCTCTTCAGAAACCTACGGGTGACGTCACGGACACTACGTCCATTTTTTTTACAGTCTACGCTCGCACTGGCCTGACAGTGGAAAAGCAGCTAGTTTAGGGGGGTGCGAGTTCTGTTTGGTTACTGACATTCTTCCAAATATCTTACTTTGTTTTCAGCAGAACAAAGAAATTCATACAGGTTTGGAACTACTTGAGTGTGAGTAAATGATGACAAAATTTTTATTTTTGGGTGAACTATACCTTTTAGAAGAGTCAACAGGGTCACTTGTAGGTGCGGATTATTGTACATTCACATGCATGAAGTGGGGTGATCCTAAAAGCAATAAAACCATGCACCTGAATTCAGCATTGGCTTTTTTGGCAAGTGATCACGGATACTGAAACTCGTCAGGTGCACGTTTACGTTATACTTTCTTATTCTGAATGTCTGGCATTTACAGAGAAATCCCTGTAGACATGATGATTAAAATAAAGCTGCTCTTTGCCCGACATATGAGGACGGTTTCATTATGTGGCAGAAGGTTTCCTGGCCCAGCACTATGTTTATCTTCTCAAACTGCCTGCTGCTTAATCAAAAACAGTAGGTTTCAAGAAATGATTAATTTGAGGGGGGAAAAAATCTGAGGGAATGCCAGCTCACAGCATGGGCGCTCATTATAAGAAATTAATAAGGTGAAATGAAGAAGCTCGTTCGATGAGTTTCACGGTTTGACAGGTGAATCTAGATGATGCAGAATGTGTTGAGCAACCAGAAGCTCACATATATCTATCCATCTATCTATCTATTTCTGTCCGTCCGTCTCTGTCCGTCCATCCATCCAAATATTAAAATTAGGCTACATGTGTCCTATATACAACCTTCAGACTTCAAGGCTATACAACCTTTGAACTTCCAGGCAAGGCTTTGTCAATCTGACATCAAAGCTGGTCTTGAATTTTCTAGTTTCTGTGCTTTTCATCTCACAAACATTTTGGTTGAATGTCTGTAGTTTGTCTTCAAGGTGAGGTTAGTCATAACAGCAAGAGTCAAAAAGGCTTTGCTTTTTTGTGCACTAACGAAAAAGTACCATGGTATTACCATGTATTCTGGACATACAATGGTAATCCCATAGGATTCTAAAATGGTAATCATTCAGTTGTGGTCCTACTACTAATATCACTAAACTATCTCAAGATTCACATTTTTCACATGTTTCAGGGTTACAGCAGGACTCCAACTTTGCTGTTGTTTTAGGATGGTAACTCTTTTTCTTCTTTAATATGTTTAGGTTAAAATCATGCTCTGTTAGAAACTAATGATTGATAGATCTGCCTTTGTCTTCGACCAACATTTATCACTCCTTCATAAATGTTTCATTCTGTGTTAATAGAGATTGCTGTAAACAGTGAGAGAAATAAATCAGAATGTCATCAGAAAAAACTGGACTGAGCTGCATAAAGGAACCAAGGTTGAGCTCATTGACAACCTGAAGCAAGAACTTTAAGGGACGATGTGTAAAATGAGTTTTCTGTTTGTCATTAAAATAGCTAGATACCAAGAAAAACAGCTCAGGCATTGGAACAAAATCACTTCAACACACTATAAATAAGACACATAAAACACTGAATTTTCTGTTTCCACATTTAACAACTTCATGTGATCATTGCTTTAAATATTGACTCTAGCATTTTATTTATTTTTTTATTATTATTATTTTGTATTTCAGGAGGTAGAATGGAATGAAATTCATATATTTTATGTGTATAGATTTTTAAATATTTTTCTAATTTATTATAAATTGCCCATAAATATTATCATACACAGCAGATTTTGTATACTTAGAGATACATTAAATGATACTAATATTTTTTAATTATATTTAAGAAATTATACAAGATGCATAACTCAGCTGCACACACAAAATCTGTAACAAAAGAGCAAAAAGTATTTCCAAGTAAAATATGATGGCAGTATATTTTTAAATATTTTTAGTATAACATTACTTTATGAAGAATAGCCAGTGTTATATTACTATTATATATATATATATATATATATATATATATATATACATCAGCGTAGGGTATGACAATGGGTCCAAGGATTTCATCCTGATACCTAATGGCAGTCAGGGTGCCATTGTCTAGCCTGTAGAGGTCTGTGCGTCCCTCCATGGATATGCCTCCCCAGACCATCACTGTCCCATCACCGAACCAGTCATGCTGAACGATGTTACTGGCAGCATAACATTCTCCATGACTTCTCCAGACCCTTTCACGTCTGTCACATGTTGTTTGGTCTGTCACATTGTTTGGTCAGAGACATTCACACCAGTGGCCTGCTGGAGGTCATTTTGTAGGGCTCTGGCAGTGCTCATCCTGTTCCTCCTTGCACAAAGGAGCAGATACCGGTCCTGCTGATGGGTTCTACGGCCTTCTACGGCCCTGTCCAGCTCTCCTTGAGTAACTGCCTGCCTCCTGGAATCTCCTCCATGCTCTTGAGACTGTGCTGGGAGACACAGCAAACCTTCTGGCAATGGCACGTATTGATGTGCCATCCTGAAGGAGTTGGACCGCCTGTACAACCTCTGTAGGGTCCAAGTATCGCCTCATGCTACCAGTAGTGACACTGACCCTAGCCAAATGCAAAACTAGTGAAAAACAGTCAGAAAAGATGAGTAGGGAAAAAATGTTAGTGGCCTCCACCTGTAAAACCATTCTTGTTTTGGGGGTCGTCTCATTGTTGCCCATCTAGTGCAAGTGTTGCTTTAATTTTTTTGAGCAGTGTATATATATATATATATATATATATATATATATATATATATATATATATATATGATATATATAGATAGTATGATATGTATTTATATAGATAGTAAAATAACACTGGCTATTCATAAAGTAATGTTTAACTTCAATGTAGACTTGTTTTTATTTACCAAATTTTATTTACCAATTTTATTTACCAAATCATCTACCAAAGCAACATTTCTAATTTTTCTAAGTTTTCCATCTAATATTTTATTTTATTTCAGCGTTATTTAAATGTTTAATATTTTTAGTTTAGTTTTTAAGCTGGGAAGAGCATGTCCTGTATGGAGTTTCCAAAATCTAGTTTCAGAGCAATTCAAAATTTCCCTGATTTCTACATTGTGGTCATACATTTGTAAATAATTCAAATCTTGTTCTAACACCCTGACATGAATTGTATATAGTGATAGATTCTGTTTGAGCACTGAATATTCACTGAACATCTCAAATCAAATTAGCAGCAAGATTCTGGACATGGATGACAATCATATGAGACTAAGGAAAGAAACTGTTTATAGTCCTTTGAAGAATTAAAGGCTTGTTTCTAGTACACATTCATGCTTTAATGGCTTGGCAAATGGATCCTGCTCACAGTGGCTCCACAGAAGCCCAGAATCTGATTCCTCTGTGCCAGAGGATGAGGGCGGCTCACCACAGCTTACATAGCACTTAGCGAGAGGCCTTCATGGGCAGAAATCACACCGTCTCCGGCTGGCATCCACTGGGGTCTTTCCTGGCAGGACAGTAGGACAGAGATCCAGCCTCTCCACAAGAGCTGAGACGAGAGGAAATGGGAACGGCTGCAAATGGCCTATTGTTTTATTAGTTTGAAACAAAATTGACCTTGCAAGTCCAACAAATGGGTGTTTCTTCTGATATTTAGTTTGATTTCCGAGGTTGGTACAAACCCAGGTTTGATTCTAACTCCCTCCATCTGCCCTGCAGGTTTGTATATTCACCAGTTTTGGGGAAGCTACTTCGGAACTGTAGCTTGCTAAGTAAAGTTTAAAGTTAAAATTAAAGGTTGGTTTAAAATTACATTTAAAGGTAGGGTAGGCGATTTCTTTTATAAACGCTTTTTGTTATACTGTTTGAAACTCTCTTCACATCCTGATAGCAATCAGTATTAAAAGTGGTCTGAATATTAAAACATGTACTGTACATATATCTTTTATGGACGTTTCACTACCAAAAAAATGTTTGAATGCAATGATTGGTCTGCAAACAAACAGCAGCCACCTTTTACAGTTCCTCTTGAATCAAAACAACAAGCTTATGCTGAGTTTACACCATGACGTAACCATAATTAAAGGGGTCATGAATTGCATTGTTTTATTGTTTTATAATGTTTCCTGGGGTGCACTTATAATATTAGTATGGTTTTTTACATCCAAAATTGTCAATTTAGAAATAAAAGGCAAAAAAGGATTTACCAAAAAAAAAGAAAAAAAAGCAGTGAATACTGAGTAGAAATAAATAAAGCTCAACTGAGACATTCACAATGTTGAAAATAAATCCTTTGAAAGGTAATATTATTTTTAGTCCTGTATCGCTCTTCTCACTAACACACCAGTGGGCGGGGCTAATGTCACAATGATGAAGTAGGCATTGATTTCTTCTGTGGAGGCGGGGTTTCAATTATAGATAGGCACATTCCAAGATCAGTCGTTCAGTGGGTCTGGTGTCATTAAAAGCTTTTATTTGACTAACAAGTAAGTTTTCAGTTCTGAAACTTACAGGATATTCTTATAGTACGATCTCAATTTCTCAATTCATGACCCCTTTGAGAGATGGAAACCCGTGACCTTCTACCTGGAGCTGTTCACGTCCTCAGACTCAGATTTATGCATTTCTATGTCAACACTATCAACACCAAAATGAATCTGCAGCAGTCAGGTGGTACAAGTAATAGCTCTGTAATTTGCTTACGTTCATTACTATTGTAATGTTATGTGCTTTGAAACATGAGGTAATTTAACGCCGTCTCTTATCTTGTGATGCTTTGCAGACTGTGCTGTGTGCTTTTATGTGTTTTGAAGGAGCAGTGGCTTTGGAGACGCTCTGAAGGGAGGGTGGGATCTCATGCTTTCAAAGCTAGCTTGCTATTGCTAACCACTCTGAAATTGCCTACCCTACCTTAGGGGTGTAACGGTACACGTATTTGTACCGAAAATTTTCGATACGCGTCTTTCGGTTCGGTACATGTGTACTGACGAATACAGAGCTGTAGCCCATTAATCACTTTTAGCCACCAATAATCGCAATAAGCTCTGTGTTTTGTTACTTTTAATAAGTAACAAAGTCTCATTCCTCAATTTCTGTCCATTTTGTCACTAAATTTAAACAATAAATGCTGTTTTGTTGCTCTTTAATGTGGCGCAACAGATCGTTGTATAGGCACCTCATTTCAAGCGAAAGAGCGGAGCGCGAGTGAACGCGATCATCTTTTCCTTTTTAATACTAGTTACAGAATAAACATGAATGAACATCTGAAGGTATGTTGAAAGATACAGTACAACTTACTGAAACGCATCTTGTGTAATCGCTGTTTAAACCACGGAAAGACATCGATGAAACAGCTTATGTCATGTAGCATTTACCTCAGAAATGCCATTCAGTGTCCACAGCTTGTTAGTTCGCTAGAGAAATGAACTCTTTCGCTACATATAGCCTATGCACTATATTAGCCTGTATATTCATTATATTTTACTTAACCTGTCTTGATTATTTAATGTATATGTTTAACGTATGCTGTCATGGAACAAGTTATGACAGCCACTGTGTAAATGAATATACTTTAACATCGAATTGGTGTAGAAACAGATTTAGAAGTTAATGCAAAAACTGCCTTATATGCAATTTTACATGTTTGCATACAATTTTTATGTGAGATTTGATTATTATATCTTAAAATAATTTAATTTAAGAATTTGGGCTCTGTTGTTAATTGTAACCTTTAATATTATAGTAATGTGCAAGAAAGGGCTCCCTGTATAGTTTACAGCATTAGCAGAGATAGATTTTTTTATCCTTAAGAAAATGTTAATTATAATTACATTTATTTAAAGACAGGGAGACAATTTTTCAGTAACCCAATTTTTAATAAACAAACAAACAAAAAACAAAAAAAAATTATGTTTCGTTTTCTCCCTCCTACTGTACCGAATCCTTACCAAACTGTGACTTCAATACCAGGTACTTACCGAACCGTGAATCACATGATGAAAGAATGTTTAGAAGTTGTGAAGAGTTCGACAATTAATCAATTTGTCAGTTTTGACCAGCAAGCCATGTGCATTTAGTTATTGTGCAAACTGTAGACAACTGTAGCTACTTGCTCTTTTGCTCAAATGTGCCAAAACACATGCAATTAAGAAAAAAAAAATCTGCAAATCTGATGAGAACAAGAAAATTATTGCTCAGAGGTCAACTTGTATGGGGGTATTTTTGTTCCAATATTCCAAATAAATAGATTATGATCCACAAATAAATGTAAAGATATTCACAAAAAATAATCGTATGCACAAATGAATAGAATGAGATCCACAAATATATGTTAGGAGTTTCACAAAAATTAATTAAATTCACAAATAAATAAAATGAGATTTGCTAATAAACAACATATTCACAAATATGTTTTTATGTCACAAGCACAACTCTGCCTGCATTTATTTGTGAATCACCACCTGTACATTTGTGAATTGCTTTCTGTGCATTTGTGGATCTCTTCCTGCGCATTTGTGAATCGCCTCACGCATTTGTGGATTCTGAAACAATTCTAGCGTCACGACTAGAGACAAATCCACAAATAGGTCGACTCCACCCACCGACTACTCAAGCCAATCAGATAACGGCCATATGGCACTGACCAATCACAGCACACTTTTGCTACAACCAATCACGTTTTGCTTTACAATCGGGGGCGGGAACAGACTCTGTACTATTCCACCATGGGCACTTCGTTCGAATTGAGCTGAAGCTGTTTGTGTGATAAAAACACCCCGTTTACAAAATGTAACAGACTTTATTGTGATTAATCTTTTAATTTGTTTTGTACATATTTTTGTGGGTGTAATTATAAATAAGATCTGCATTACCCGTCTTGCAAAAAGTGGGCTCTTATTTTAATGGGTATTATGGTCTGAGTGTTACTGATCACTGCAGTAATGAACAAGAGAACGTGTCGTGCACATTATTACGGTTCATCTGAGTTTTCTTATGGATAGAAAGTTCACCAGTTTGTTAAGCAACCCTGAAAAGGCATACGCTCTTACAGTGATTATCTGGAGTTAAAAACTGACATTTCATGGTAGCTAATGTACAATAAAACTTAATGAAACTCAACAGTAAAGTTTAGGCCATTATTCGGACGGGGTCCGCTACACAAAAGATTTTTGGAGTATATTCTTTATATTACCATCAGGATCAGTGAATCGGGATAAAGGCTATGCACGAATTATGATCATTCCCAGATCCCGTGCTGTAAATAACTTTTACAATAAACTATTAAGTCTGATTCATCTGAAATGTTTGCGTGATCAAGTGTTTGACTGCTGGACATTTTACTTTTAAATGAAATGCATAATCTATAGGCTATGTAATTCAATAACCTGTCACATTTAAAAAGTCTATATCTTCTCTACAAACAATGGTAACGTTAAAACGTTTAATGTTTAAAATATTATTTAAGGGCCTGTTAATGTATAATAGCTGGTTTGCTGCTCATATCCGTCGATGTTTGATTGATAAACTGGGAAATGCTGTTGTTATGTGACGACAGTTATCTAGCCTATTTTGCAAACTCGCATGTTTATCACAAGGTTAGATAAGTTACTAGCTAATTATTGAGGCTTTCTGTTCAATCTTGAATAACGTGACGCTTCCATAACACATCTGTATCCAATATACCTTTGTTGTTCCCATAACAGCTGTTTCTCTGGCATTTCTAAATGGCGCATAAAATATAATAGTTTGGCTTGGCTTGACACACAGTCTAATGGTCTAAAATGGTCTAACGAAACATAAATTTTAAACCTCTTTTTACTGTTTAAAACTACTGCCTTTCTAAGTCAATGCAGGACGAGACCGCCCCCAATTGTAAAGCAAAACGTGATTGGTTGTAGCGAGAGTGTGTTGTGATTGGTCAGTGCCACGTGGCCGTTATCTGATTGGCTTGAGTAATCGGTGGGTGGAGTCAACTTATTTGTGGATTTGTCTGCAGTCGTGACGCTAGAATTGTTTCAGAATCCACAAATGCGCAGGAAGAGATCCACAAATGCACAGAAAGCAATTCACAAATGTACAGGTGGTGATTCCCAAATAAAAGTTGTGCTTGTGACATAAAAACATATTTGTGAATATGTTTTTTATTAGCAAATCTCATTTTATTTATTTGTGAATTTAATTAATTTTTGTGAAACTCCTAACATATATTTGTGGATCTCATTCCATTCATTTGTGCATACGATTATTTTTTGTGAATATCTTTACATTTATCTGTGGATCATAATCTATTTATTTGGAATATTGGAACAAAAATACCCCCATAAACTTGTTGTTTTGAGAAAAAACAAATCTAATTCAAGAACAGCCGATTGAGAAAATCTATATAAGGAAGTAGGCTAACTAAATGTAGTTTATTACATTAAAGCTGTTTTAAAGGACAAGTAAGGGATAATCCATGATAGCGATGGTAGCCTTTAGCTATTTGTTCAACATTTCAACATTTTCAAAGAATTAATCGCTGTAGGCCTACCCATTGCTATTGAAAATGCGCATTGGCCAATTTATTTGGCAGAAAAGCTTTATGAGCTATAAAATATTTAGGCTACAGCATAAAATATTTATAGCGCATAAAGCCTTTCCCCCTCATATGCTATTTTATAAACTATTTTAAATGTAAAATTATAATTTGATGTGTCATAATGTTAATAATTGCGAGGAAAGACTGGCGCACACCTTCTGTCAGCGCATTATTTTATATTAGTAACCCCTCGATCTCTAGCATGTGATGTCTTTCCGCTCAGGGAGAGAAGAGAATACATACGTTCCAGTGTAATGTCTGAGGATAAATCGTCTCGTTTCGTTCCACGCTGCTCGTCGTGGAGGCGGGAAGCTCTGGGAGCGAGGGAGCGAGTGTTTGACGGAAACAGACAGCTCCGGAGGGACATGCGAGTAATTCACAGGAAGAGCGATGAGAGGAAAAGAGAAGGTGTGCAAATTGGGTAGGTTTACTGTGCGAGGCACAGGAGCTGTTGACAGTCATCAAGCCTGTCTCAAAGGGCTGAGGGAAAACAACGCTAAAGCGCTCAGCCTCCTGTGATCGAATATACACTAAATCTCAGGCTATTTTCACTCTGAGGTGTGTTGGATGTCAGTGTTTGTCGTGTATAGCATACTTACATTGTACATTACACTACTACACATTATTCTACAAGTTGTCTAAACTCCAAATATAATTGGGCGTAATTAAACTGATAAACATAAAAATAAAACAAATCATAATAAATGATAGTATAAAAATTGAAAAATGATCATCATATATCCAATATATATATATATATATATATATATATATATATATATATATATATATGAGATATTTCATGGATTGTGACAGGCACGGCCACTGTAATGTTATACTGAATGCTATAAGCAAAAGAAAATAACATCTTGCAGGTTTTTAAGGACAAGATTAATAAACAATATAATTATTTAATATATATATATATATATATATATATATATATATATATATATGTGTATATATATAATCATTTTTGTGGAACCTGTCACGGTTGACTGTAGTGTAAATCCGAAAGACAATGTGTGAAGCAGAATGAACTTTTAATAAACACGAAGAACGATAATACTACAGTAGTTCTACTTTAATATTATAAAGCGACGAGAATACTTTTTGTGCGCCAAAAAAACAAAATAACGACTTTTCAACAATATAGTGATGGGCGATTTCAAAACACTGCTTCTGAGCTTTACGAATCGAATCAGTGACTTGGATCTCCTATCAAACGGCTAAACTGCTGAAATCACATGACTTTAGCGTTTCGAGTCACTGCTCAGAAGCAGTGTTTTGAAATCGCCCATCACTATATTGTTGAAAAGTCGTTATTTTGTTTTTTGGTGCACAAAAATATTCTTGTTGCTTTATAAAATTAAGGTAGAACTACTGAACTCGCATGAACTGTTTTAAATATGTTTTTAGTACCTTTATGGATCTTGAGAGAGGAAATGTCATTGCTGTGAATGGAGGCTCCACTGAGCTATCGGATTTAAACAAAAATATTTTAATTTGTGTTCCGAAGATGAATGAAGGCCTTACGGCTGTGGAACGACATAAGGGTGAGTAATAAATGGCATTATTTTCATTTTTTAGTGAACTAACCCTTTAAATCCACACCAACGCTCATATTTATAAAAACTGTCTTTGACGTGGAAAAGTGCTTAGAGCTACGTCAGGGCCTGAGCAGATGTACACACTTTTCCTGGTCAGATTACTGCAGGTTTTTGGAAATCTAAGCTATTCTTGCAGCTTGCCAAGGATTTGGACGATGACTGGTGATGTTTTACATGTAAATGACATTAATTAGGTGTCGTTTAAAATGCGGAGAACTGAAACCATTCAGCTGCTCGCAAGTTCAAGATCATTTGCGATTTATAGATTTCACATCTGAAAGAGAGGCGTACGCTCTTTTTCTGTGTGTACGTTCATTCTATGAATCACACATACGCACATCGGAGAAATGATCGTAAGATCAAATTTAGGACAGCATGCGCAACATTTTATAAATGAGGCCTGAGGACTAATTAGAAACGATGAACTAATGAGCGAAACAAAGACAATGAAAACTAAAGACTAAGGGTCCAAATAAAAAAGGAAAATGTCATTCATTTACATGTCGTTAGGTCGTTCATTTACACGATAACGGCATTTTGGGGGCCTGAAAACGCAAACTTTTGAAAACGGGATTTGAAGTTCAAGTTTTTGCAAACGAAAACGTCTCCATGTAAACTACAAAAACGTGAATTTCTATAGTCGTATAGTTTTTCTTTACAAAGTGACTTCACCAACTACTGGCCTGGCATGAATAATACAACGTTTTTTAGTCATTTTCATGGATAAGTGTGAACATTGTCACCTGTAAGCGAAAAACGCAAAGGAAAACTTTTCTGTCTTTAGTACATCATTGTCGTGTAAACACACCCTAAAACTAAACAAGACAGTGAGAACTAACATGACTGTATCAAAACTGTTGTTAAAAAGCGCAGGAAGAAAATCCACTGGAAAAATAGAATCTTACAGGTTTTGAAGGACATGATTAAAAAAAAAAAAAATTAATATAATAATATTTTTTCTTGTCCTTATTTGAATCTTGACAAGCACGGTCACTGTAAACTACATGTTGTATAAAAAAGAGCAAAAAAAAAAAAAAAAAATCTAATATTGTGCTTGCCTGGAAAATAACATCTTACAGGTTTGAATGACAGAATTTTTTTGGATGAACTATTCCTTGACAGTAAATACAGTGTAGCTGCAACGTAAAGATTGGTCTGAAGGAGAATATAATGAAGGGAGATGGTGGACAGTCCAGTTGTAGTTTGTCAGATGGCCATTCAGCGGTCTGACAGCTTGTGGGAAGAAACTGCTTTATTTGGATCACTTTGACCTCAGTGCTGCTTACACTTCAATTTATTCTTATATTGAGAAATTATTTTATCTCCATACATCTCCATACATTTTTTTTAATATAAAAATAGTAAAGCCCAATTAAATATACACACACATACAGCATTTTGGACCCAAAAGTATAATGTAAAAACAGACCTGTGGAGGCACATGAATGGTTTTGAACTAAGCAATCAAACCAAATGTGTTTGACTTGTCTGTGAAGGTGTAGCATAGAGTTTTACTGTATCTTTGAGTGTTAGCTTAACCTAACTCATCAGAAGTCTAAACACAGCTGCATGAAAAAGCACAAGAGCGTGCAAAATGTTGGCTTATGCAGCTTCCCTTCAGTCACTGAGATTTGACCTTCTCACGAAACTAATTACAGGAGTGATTTTCCCAGAACTGAGAAGGGGAAAAAACTTCAATCTTTCATAATCACACTCTCGGTAATTAAAGTTATTGAGACACACGCTGCTACAAGAATATACACCAGTCACAAACACACACCAGGTTTTTCCCATTTCCATTGAAGCAATTTGTTGCCATTAGAATAAAAGCCACAGCATGGTTTAGCAGATTTATTTAAAAAAAACAGGAAGTATTATTTGATGGTTTTGTTTGTTTATTCTGCTAAATGAATCTGCAAGAAATGGTACAGCAAGTTACATGTACACACACACACACATATATATATAAATATATATATATATATATATATATATATATATATATATATATATATGAGCAATATCACACGAGTAGCCGTGTGATGATAGCCGTTCGATATTTTAGTGATAACAGCACTCCTACCTTTTCACCGATTGTATCACTCCGCTTAAAGCGACTGTCATGGCGACCGAGCAAATCCGCCATCATTTTTGCGAATGCCACACTTGTTGTAGTTTAAGAGGTTTTTAGGCGAGAATGTAGTTGTTTAGACCTGAAATATGTGACTCATATTTAATCATATCATTGTAACGACTGAGACAAATCAGACACAATTATTTGTTATATTTAACAAATAATTGTTTAAAACTTACTCTGGGGTCTGTCCCCATCCCCCGAGAAGACCAGCCTTAGTTTCATTGCCCTGAAGTAATTGTGTGTGTTGCCATGTGGAAAAGAAGAGACAAAGAGACAGAAAACCTGCATCTTTCCTGCATTTTTCCCACAGAAAACAGACTTTCCTGCATTAATTTATAGACAGACTGTTCTATAAATGAACATGCATATCCCCAGGAAATGGTATCCATTATTACTGTTTGTTGTATTGTACTCAGTATTGTATTCACATGTTTTATGATACATTTAAGGTAACTTCAATTATGCCATGTTTAGTTTCTATGGGTTCGTATTGAGAAGATTTAAATGCTTGTGTGTATGATATGTTGATACCCGTGCAACACATCAGTATTACAAGAATCTTTAATAGTTCCTCTTCAACAACTCAGCCATTTTAATCACGCTCGGTCGTAAAAGCCCCCATAGAGGAATTTTGCCGCTCGGAGATCCTACCCATTTCATTGGTCAGGTCAACCCTTAGGGGTGTGACTTCTCCTAGAGCTTAAAGCCAGCATGCAATGCTCCTCCCTCTCGCTTGCTTTTCTGACAACATAGCGACTGCAGGGGCTGCCTGTGGGCCTTTGGGCCTGGGCCTGCCCTGTCCCCAACCATGTGCTTGACTAGGAGAGGGAGAACTCTTCCCCCACTAAGAGTCAAATTAACAGCTCAAGTTGTTTCATATGTCCTCAACCAATGCAGAAGATATTGGTTACAACTCCAGACCGAATCATCAAGGATTTCTCCTCAGCCTGCGGATCCGATGCTCCTCAGCCTAAAGGTATCATACATTTGAACACTAAACAGCGATTTAGTATTAATTTATAAACCACCTGTGTCAGAAAAGGTGCTTTATAACTGAGGAAACTGATGATTCTTTTCCATATTGTCTTTGACTTTTTCCCATAGCTCAATTTCCGGTCCCACTTCTGGTTCAACTCTATCATTGCTAATTTTTACCTACGTATGTGTGTGACCTGCGTGTATGTTATGTGTTTGTTAGTTTAGTTATGTGTTTGTGATTTAGTTAATAAAGCTTGTGCACAATACATGTTTGGTTCTGACTCCGTCTGCTAATAAATTGCCTCTTAAATGATTTAGATCTTGACTACATGCTTTGAGTAGTACTGTATAATAAGAATGTTGTTTCCCATAACCTGGAAATGAACATTTCTTAGAATTAATAAACAATTAACACTGAGTGTTCACTGGACGAACAGGTTAATTGATTGTAATTAAATTTTAATGTAGCTACATCAAGTTAATCTGATTAACTGATTCACATATTCATAATTAATCATAATTAATAATCATAATGAGTTATGAATAATTATTAATATTTCCCCTTTGAGTTAATTCGCTACATCGTTAACCACTATAAGATCCAGCAGCAAATCCCTGAAGCACTGGCCAAGATGAAGCTGTTCTCGGCTTGTACACGAGCAAAGAACGGCCGCTGATGGCCTGGAGCTCGCATCTCGGAAAACGTCTAAAATTGTAAAATAGGTGCTATAATGATTTGCTGCTCAAGAAACATTTATTATTCATTATTTATTATTTATACATTTATTATTTGTTATCAGTGTTTATCAGTTTAATGTGTCCTGGCTGAATAAAAGTTTTCATTTCTTAAAAAAATCCAATTGCCTCCCAACTTTTGCATCAATAGTTGAGTTTTATGCTTCAGATGCCATATTCATAGTTTACTACACATTGTCTGTCTCATCATCACCCTTCTATACCTCATTCTTCTTCACTAACACATAAAGATATACTCAAGCAGGGTGTAAATAAGGGATGGCAGGCGTGCAGCAGAGAGAGATGAGAGAAGGTGTGCTGCCAATGTCTGTTTGCCACCCAGAGTGGCATCTCTGCTGTGCCATGTGGGCAGGAGGAGAGAAGCTTTACCAAACTGTGTGTGTGTGTGTGTTTCTATGGCTAAGCACTAAGCACCAACTAAGCCAGACACATTCATCTGGGGCCGAACGTGTCTAGACACCATGTCATCTCAGTAGGCGTTCCTGCATGTGAAGGCGGAATGTCATCTGTTGGTCTAAGGATCACCTTCACAATCAGTTTAATTTGTTGGAATAATGGTAGTTAAATATAAAATATCACTATTGTAAAAAAATAACTTTGAGGTTACATTACGATTTTTTTTTTCTACATTACGCTTTTAGGGCCCAAGCACCACAATTTAAATATCCGGTAACACTTTGGTACTCATACTCAGATACAAATGTATAGTATAATGCAATGTAAGTTGCTTTGGATAAAAGCGTCTGCCAAATGCATAAATGTAAATGTTGGTATAAGAGAACACATATTTACTATTAACTATGACTTTTGCCTAAATAAACTCTTAATTTACTGCTTATTAATAGTTAGTAAGGTAGTTACTAAGTAGTTAATAAGGTAGTTGTTATAGCGTTTAAGTTTAGGTATGGTTAGGATTTAGGAATGTAGAACATGGTCATAAACAATAAGGCATTAATATGTGCTTTATAAGTACTAATAAACAGCCAATTTGCAGGCTAATAAGCACCTAGGTAAAACTGAGAATTGTTCCCCATACTAAAGTGTTACCCAATATCCTCTAGGAACACCAACATAATATCATGTACATTTTAATAGCTATTGAACCGATAGTAGAAATTTAATTATTTTTCCTAGTTCCTTGGCACATGCCTAGATTTTCAGCCTATTCATTTCCAACATGTCCTCAAATTTAGATAAAATTATCTTGAGACCATTGTGGTCAAAAATTGAAGTCAAGCCAGTTGCATTAATGAATTTGATGCTACAACTTCAATCAGGAATGATTTCATGTATTGACATTGAACTTGCTTTGTATTTTTGTTGTGATGCCCTGAGCGATCTTGCTATCTTTGGCATTTGATAGGATGCCAATTAAATTAGACTGTATCTTGGCAACACGTTGGCTTACTGAAATCAACCTAAATAAATTATCATTGCCACTATGTCCTTAGTGTACAGCCATGGCCAAAAGTTGTTGCCTCAGTTATTGTGGTGGTGATTCACATTGTTTCTAGATTATTGAGCAGAGTGATAAGATGCATTTTAAATAATTGTGAAAAAAATGCAATTTTAACTTATGTGCAAAATTGGAATATCGTATAAAACATTTGTGAATAAAGCAGCGTTTCCATTCCATGTGTTCAAGATAACAGAATAGTCACTTCCTAGAAAATTGGTGCGAAATATCTATAATAAAAATGGAAGTTGCTGCAATCAGGGAAGCAACTGTGGCCATAAATGACTTGTTAACCATGGCGCATAGACAAAATGCAATAAACGCTGTCATGTTATCTTGCGTTTGGATGCCTGGTGTTTGGGAATGCAATCATGTGGGGCGCTTCTGGCAGGTCATTATACTAAATGATCATAATACCAGGTCATAATACCAAATACCATGTTGAGCAAACCAACTTTTGAAATGCTGTGCAATGAAATTGGTCCACTGGTTAGTCCCGTTATCCAATCACATCCACTGTTGAGGCAAAGTCACAAGTTTTTTTTGAGGGATTTATACTGTAAATGTGATTCCATGCGCATGCTGTCTTACGTATCTGCCTCAATTGTGTGCATAATGCAAATGTTTGTAATTTATGCACATATTGGCATTTAAAAAATGGTGCATAAAATTGTTAGCAGTGATTGTTTCCAAATGTTTCCAAAATTGTGAGAAAATCGCGATTTTAACCAAGGATCTGGGACGTGTCCGGGAGTCGCCTGTCAATGGCGCCATATCTGCGTTACCCTCAGTTTCTGGTTTTATTTTGTAGAAACCATGGAAACATCAAAGAGGCTTTAAAGGTGCAATATGTAAGATTTCTGTCCGCTAGAGATCGCTAGAGGCCTATTCAAAACAAAGGCGTAGCTTGATGACGGCAAGTTTGAGCGTGAAATCTTCATGTGATCTTCACATCACAGCTGGTGCAAACAATCAGGATAGGACTCAGGAAGAAATCATGTTCATGGATGTGATTATTAACGTTACTGTAGTATGAAGCAGAGCAGGAGCGAGTGTTGTGGGAGCTGAACGAGGCCGCTGGAGCGATTGCGCAACACACGCCTCACGAGCAGAGGAACTTTTATTATGACACAGTCGCTGGCGCCGCTTCCGCTTTTCAGGTCATGAGTGTGAGGTAACGCAGCTCTGTTTATCATATTAGATACATTTGAGAGTGTTGAAAATGATGTTATAACGTTACTGCGTGCGTTTGCTCAGTGGCTGCTGTGAGACACTTGTTGCACACTGCAGTAAGCTAGATTGGTATTAGAATATCATTAAATGCTGAATGGCTTGTGTTGATAAATGGCATGCAATTAATTTAAAAACGTATTGTATGATGGAGAAAATGCTGTATTACTGTTACTAAAAATAAAGCTGCATCTGATTATGCTATGTTAGCTACTTGACAAAATAGTGTTTTTCTCTGAGGCATGGTAAAGCATGGTACTCGCAAAAAATCAAGAAAATTAGATTTAAACAATAAGACTAAACGTGTTGAGCTATATAACAATTAGTTTTCTGTCTATAAATATATCAAAACAGTTGTTCCCTTGCCTATTAAAACATGTAATATATTAAAGCGTCTTTGGTGTTTCCATGGTTTCTACTAAATAAAACCGAAAACCGAGGGTAACGCGGGTATGACGCCATTGACAGGCGACTCCTCACACGTCCCGGAGCCTTGGTTAAAATTACAATTTTCTCACGATTTACAAATAATTGGAAACATTTGGGATATTGTAAGTACTCAAGTGAACAAAATATATAACACTGACCTAGTGGTTTTTGGATATTTTACTGCAAAAATCTTATATTATATCTTATCTTATAATCTTACATATTACACCTTTAATATATTAATTTTTTTATTAGACAAGGGAACAACTGTTTGGTTACGTTTATAGACAGAAAACAAATTTTTGTTATATAGCTCAACACGTTTAGTCTATTATTTAAATCTAGTTTTCTTGATTTTCCAGAGAGTTCCATGCTTTTACCACAAAAAACACTATTTTGTCAAGTAGCTAAGTAATATAGCATTTCCCCATCATACAATACATTTTAAAATTAAAGATGTTTCAAAACGCTGCTGCAAGGTTGTTGACAGGCACATTGCGCCATTCTCATCTCACTATTAAATTTATACTTGTTTTTAAAGTTCTAATCTTTGTTTTTAAATCTCTACATAATCAAGCACCGTCATATCTTTCAGAAGCAGTTTCCATCTATAAACCAAACAGGTCCTTGCGATCCTGTAATCTTGGTCTCCTTTCCGTTCATAAAACTATAGGGTGCACTGCAGAGGTGATCGAGCCTTTGCTGTTGCTGGTCCTAGTCAATGGAATAATTTACCAATTTTGGTTAGAACTGCTTCCTATTGATCAAGTTTTAAGTGTCTACTTAAAAACAACTATTATCAATAGCTTTCAACCAGGTGTAATGTTTGTATTGTGTTCTTTTGTATTGTTTTTCTATTTTCTCAGATTTTAGTTGTATCGTACAGCACTTTGGGTCAATCATGAGTTGTGTTGAAAGTGCTTTATAAAAACAGTCTGAGGACAGTCAAGGACAGACTGAAATTTGTGCAGGAAGTACAGGGATTGGACAGCAGGAGACTGATGCAAAGTTATTTTCTCTGATGAAGCCCACTTCCTACTGTTTGGGACATCTTGAAAATCGATTGTCCAGAGAAGAAAAGGTGAACACTTTGAGTCATGTGTCGTGCCGACAGTGAAGAATCATGAGTCCGTCCATGTGTAGGGTTGCTTTTCATCCAAAAGAATCGACTCTTTCACAATTCTGCCCAAAAATAAAGACTGGTATCAAAATTTCCTGCAAGAGCAACTTCTCACAATGATCTAGGAGCAATTTAGTGTGCATTTTCCAGCATGTCACAAGGCATAAGTGATAATTAAATGATTTGGAGATCAATACATTGAAATTTTGGATCTGTGGCCATGCAACTTCCTTAATCTTGGGATCCCAAAGAGAACCTGTGGTCAATCCTCAAAAGGCAAGTGGACAAGCATACCCCTTTTCCACTAGAATGGTTTGTGTAAAATACAGAGGGTTCGCAACAGGCTCCAGTTCGCCTGGCTGAAACCAGGCTCTAGCTCCAGAGCCTGTTTTCGGCCAGGCAAACTGGAGCCTGTTGCGAACCGGCTGCATTTTTCTACAGACTTGAATAAAGAATGGTGAAGTAACGCTACTATGGGTTGTTTACCATACTATAAACAGTTTCAAATCAAACAGTGTGCATCCCGACGTTTGTGAAGGCAGTGTGGCACTTCTGTTTTGCTGTTCACAGTACCAGGAGTGATTCTAGCAAACCGTCAGCTCACATAAACTGCTGGTACTCTCATCTGTCCTTTTCTGAGATAAACTGAAACTGAAACAGTTGATTCACTCCCTCTCTCACACACTGTGTCTCTCTCACTGTGTTTACTAACTTGGATGTGTTAAATGCAAAGGACAAATTCTGAGTATGCTTGGCCTTCACATGTCACTTGCAAAGTTATTACATTGCTTAACGAGACAGCGACAGTATTTCTCTGCCCCCTGGCTCCGGTCGAGACCAGCAAGCTTTTAGGGCCGGAGATGAACTGATTTTTCTGGCCTGGAATCATCTTTTCTACAGTGGAAATGCATGGAACGGTTTGAGAATGGAAAAAGACCGGGAACCCGCACCGGAACTGTGTTGGTGGAAAAGGGGTAGCAGAAATTGTAGCCCAAAATGTGATCAACTCCGAGGGCAAGAATGGATCGCCATCCAGCATGCCAGAGCAAATTGCAGAGGTTATGAAAAAGGATATATGGACTCTTTGTATATATTTAAAGATTTTCCCAATAAAAGCCTTTAAAACTTATGAAATGCTGATTACTGTTTTCCAGTATACCATAGAAACATGGAAAAATAATTTACAAATACTGAAGTAGCAAACTTTGCAAAACGATTTGTCACTGCCAATACTTTTAGCCACAACTGTATGTGTAAAGTTTCAAACCAGCACCACCTACTGGTCAAAAGTTACAAGCAATAGTGAATCTACTTCAGGTCTCAAAACTCTTTTATATATTACTTTATATTATTTGATATGAAATCTATTTTATATCATTATCATAATATAAAATTAGTTTGAGACATTTACTTTTTATTTAAATTTACGAAATAATTTCTTATAAATAATATAAATAATGTCAAATAACTTTTCTTTCATTTTTTCACACTAGACCTATTTTCTTTAGAAAACACGTCGCACTGATATTTCTCTAATACATTTGCAGGTGTGGGCAGTGTAGATTTTCATTTTAAGCTTAATTTTTCCACCTTAGGAACGTTCAGTCCAAAGTAATCTTGAAGCTGCGCTAACAGCCCAGACATTAAGCATCAGTCACAATCAACAGATGCCACATTCGATCAGGCAGAAGTGAGCAACTGAGTGACAGGCTGGCAAATGAAGCGAATCTGGACTAATTTTCCAAGCTTCCCTCCCAACCATGAGCACGAACACGCATCGTCATATCAAAATATTGTTCTGTGAATGGAGATTTTGTATTTCCCAGGCCTAATTCTGAGGGTCACATATGGAAAAATATAATTATATTATATTAAATAATTAGATAGCGTAAAAAGACAGTATTATATACAGTATATGTTTAATTAAATGCATTTCAAGACACTTTCCAGTGTGTGAACTCCCCCAAAACTCCTCTTTGGGTTAATTGTACATTTGCATAAATTACAAATCCTGAGAGAAAATCCATTTATTTGTAATATAATTACTTCCAGACTCTTGTTATTGTTAAGTTAATGAGGAGACAAATGCATTTGACCTCTTTTTGCATTGATAAATGAGCCATCCTTTCTGACGTTCATCCTCCCAACTTTTTCTTATCCTGTCATGTGCTTTTTCCGTTTTCTTGAACTTAGAGAACATACAGATATCTTAACTAAAAATATACACTGTGTTTTGTGTTTTCACACACAGCAGGTGTCACGTCACTTCCTAATTGCATCCTCCTTATCCACCTACATGTTTCTTCTTTTTCCTTTCTTTCTTTGTTTGTCTGCTTTTCTCTTTTTCTATGATTTTATGTTGCCTTCATCTCAAAGAAGTCTCCCTGCTAACAGGTAATGTTCTTTTGCTAACATTCTGGCAAGGTTCTCTCAAACTTATGAATAAACGTTCTTCCAGTAATGTTAATAGAACATTAGTTCAGTGTTATCTGGTCTTTACACATATTCTCAAAATGTTAACACAAATAGATTGCTACTTGTTTAAGAATGTTTTTAGAACATTCAAAAGTAACGTTCCCATAATGTTTGCAAAATGATAAAACGGAATGTTCATGTTCCTTTAACGTTCACACAACCAAGAAAAAACATTTTTGAAACATTTTTAAAAAACTGGACGTTTTGAGTGTTCAGAGAACATTCAGAAACAAAGTTTTCATAACTTATCTGGAACATTAGCAAAACGTTCTTAGATCATATTTTTGTTAGCTATGCTGAATGAATGAATTCATCTGCCATCTTGAATTCATCATTAAATTGCAATGTATTATGGGATTCCCCTTTCCGTCAAAGATACAAAAATAGTTGTCTTAAAAATGGCTTGGAACAGCATTCACCCTGGCCTGTGTTGCTGCCTATGTATAGGCATCTCTCTATAGACCAGAGCCATATGTGTGACTCATTTGTGTAATCAGTGAAGATTTAATAAGGTTTAAGTGACAATACCAGCCAATCCAGACTCTCATAAAGTCTGTAATTTTCCCTCTTTGTAGTCAGTGTGTGTCCTATATTATTGTGTATATGTTGTAAACGGGAAATGGGTGAAATAAAGGCATCTGGCTGCTGTTCCACACCTGATGTGACTAATTGACTGAAGTGTTTTTAATGTGTTACACCTGGCTCAAAAATGTAACATTAAGGGAGACGACACGGCGGAATAACTTCAAACATAATATTTATTAACCAAAATAACATAATCAAAAAGTCAGTATGAGTAGAGTCAATCAGTATGAACTGCGCGTGAGTGGATGCATCAAATGAAATGTTGTCAGTGCAAATGAATGGATGTAAAACAAAACACAAAATAACACAACATTAGAGCGTGGTCCTGGTAAACCTGCTCCCAAACAAGAACTGAGCCGCCTCGACGAACTCCCACACCATGTTTAAATAAGACCCATGATGAGGAACAGCCCCAATCACATAACCTGCAACAAAGGAAAAAAAACCAAAACACCCAAACCAACACAACCCTAACAAATAGCAGAATGTAAATTATAATGTGCACAAACAAGAAACATTCTGTTTGAGTGAAACATGAGCTTTATGAAATGTCACCAAGGACTGTTGTGCATGTAAATGGATCTTCCTTGCATTGTCACATTGATCTAGTCACTTATTTGCATTATTTAATGACAGTTTCTACACCAGGGAACTGCAGGAGTTTTGTGAGTTAATGAAAAGCTAATGATCAAATGCTAAAAAAGTAAAATTTCTCGAATTGAGAAATCAGCTTTTCTTTGAGCTTTTGATATATAAGAGGTCATCGTTCTATAAAAATATCCTGTACGTTTCAGAACTGAAAACTTCCTTGTTAGTCCAATAAAAGCTTTTACTGACACCAGACCCACTGAACGACTGATCCTGGAATGTGCCTATCTATAGATAGGTGAAACTCCGCCTCCACAGAAGAAATCAATGCCTACTTCATCATTGCAACGTTAGCCCCGCCCACTGGCATGTTAGTGAGATGAGGAGGAGAGAAGAGCGATATAGGACTAACAATAACATTACCTTTCAAAGGATCCTAATGCTAGGAATGTGGTTATTTATTATCAACAATGTGAATGTCTCAGTTGACACTATTTATTTCTATTCTGTATTTCACTGTGGATTCTTAGGTAAATCAATTGCATTTTGGCACAGGCTTTGCAAACAGACTTTTACAATATGGACTCGACAGTAATGCAACAACATGTAAGTAACTGTTAATTCTAATGCCTGATCTGAGATGTAATGATTCATATACAGTCAGATGTTCTTTGTCTATGTGTCAGTAAATCAAACCAGTGAATAAACAGTCAACTTTGTGTTGTTTCTCTTAGTAGGATGAAAATAATCTGTTATTTAAACTGTGATTAAATCATATAAAGAAAGCAATCAAAGAATGCTCCTTTTACAGTTGCTAGAGCTGTCAATCAAACAGCAAGTTTATCACCCTGCAAACAAGCCTGCACTGGCCCTTTACGGGCCCACTTAGGGTTAGTGTAAGGGCCCCCAGCGGGCTGCCAGCGCAGGGCCCCTGAGAATTTGCTCATTGGCAAAACATTGGCCCCTTAGCGCCCTCACTGGGCCCGCAATATTAATCTACAACAATAAATCTGGCAGCACAGGGTGCCACACGTTTACCGTTAATGAAAACACACAGTTACAGCAGCCAGAGAAACATTAAAATTAGAAAATCAAGGGTCAAGAGCCCAACTAAAGCAAATGCTCACCTACATAATGGTGACTTCAAAATTGATTATTTTCAATAAAACATCAACATCTAAAAGTTTTGTATGAAAGAAATAGTCAAACTGGTAATACGTAAAGATGCTGAGATCTAGACAGATCTGTTAGCGTTTAATGTTCTGCTGCTGGTGGTCATGTGTTTTCAGCTTGTTTAAATAAGGAGATTTTACTTTACTGCCAGTCATTTGACTGTTTTATCATCCAACTGTTTTGTTATTGTATTAATTACAGATTACTTTTGTAATTTTACATACATTTGTATGTCATTTAAGAAAACAGAAAATGCTGTATAAAAATACAGCCCAACAGAGCATGGGAAACGAAAGTGGGCTGCTTACCTTACACAAAACCTGCATGGGCCCAAAGGTACAAAAGTTGCTCTGGTCCCAAATGGGCTGGCCCACTCTGGGCTATCATGGGCTTAATGTGGGCAGTTTGCTAGTGTGGGCTGCTAACAGAGAGCCCGCAGTGAGCCCAAAGTTGTGGGCCTCGCCTGGGAAAGCCCGCACTGGGCCTCTTTAGGTTTGGTGTGGGCCCACTGTGCCTGCAAAAAGCCAGCATGGGCCCAGCATGTTTGCAGGGCAGTGACTGAGTTCTAGACTCCCGCCAAAATTCCGTTTTATTCAACAAAAGTTATATCATGTTTGCACTGTTAGTGACGATGAAAGCGTTTGTTAGTGTGCAGAAACTGAGTTGCAATGACGAAATCACTGCATTCATGCCCTCAACAACATGACAGTCTGTGATTGGCTGTTCATCACTGCAACCTTTTATGCCACGATCTAAATATAATGCCATAGATATAAATGTAATGCAGCACTTTTTACAATTAGTTAACCTTGAGAGCTGTAATAGTAAAAAAGTGCTAAAATAGAGTGTAATACTTGGCTATTTCAAATGTCAGCCAATCACAGCAGTGGGCGTTTACACTGAAGTCTCACAGCAGACACGCCCCTTAAAACAGAGCGTTCAAATCAGAGGGCTAAAATCAGGGTAGCAAAAATGCCTTTTATTTCTAAATTATGACCATTTTTGATGTAAAAAGCATACTAACATTATAAGAGCACCCCAAGAAACATTATAAAACAATAAAACAACGCAGTTCATGACCTCTG
>CM075498.1:5865000-5952500 GCA_037950675.1 Hypophthalmichthys molitrix
GTTAAAACAGCTCAAACATGCATTTTAGTCTACGAGTAGCTTATGCCTTGTCTGTGAAACCGGGGGTATGAAATATATCCCTGCAAATAAGCTTAAATCAGAGACAGAAATTCACAACGTTACTGATTCCAAAAATCTACGAGTGCTCCCCAAAAGCACTTTAAGAACTCCTGCATTCAATCTCAGAGCTCCAGTAGCTACACAAGGAAACATCAGCCCGGCATTTTCAGGCAATCAAGCAGAAGGGCTTGCTTTTCATTCACTTTCCACAGTACTGCAGAGAGAAAAAAAAAATGTAATATCCACTCTTGACCTCTGCTTAGTAGACCTCTGCCACCTCCAACATATTTACCACCTGAGAGAGAAAAGAGGACGGCAGCCGAGAGAGATGGAGAAAGCAAAGCAGTAAATGTCAAGAACAAGATGAGAGGGTAAGAAATAAAAGCGTCAGGTAAACAAGAAAGAAAGACATACAGCAATAAACAAGAAGAAAGAGAGCATCTGTTTATGTGTGTGTGTGAGAGAGAGAGAAATGATAAAAGACACAGATTGGATTGCCGTCCATTTAATCTGGCTTCACTCACTAGAATGAAACTTTGCCACATACAGTACTTCACTCATTTTAATTCTGCAAAACTGCAAAGTAATGATCATTAGGGGATTATTTGAATATTATATGATAATCATATAATCAGTGTTCTTGCGAGTGTGATACTACTTTTATAAAACATCGGACAAGTATTCAAGTAGCCTTACACTAAATTGCCCCAGAACTTGTTTGTGTGGGGAACTTCTTTATTACACCGTAGAAAATAAACAAAGCCACAGCAAAACCAAGCAACATACAGCAGTTGTGTTTTGTTTCTGAATGTTTCAGTGTTTTTTGAATGAACCGTTTGAATTAATGATTCACTAACTAATTCAGAGAGACAGTCACTTGATTCATTACTGAATGAATCGGCGATGTAGAACAAATCATTGGAATGAATGATTCAATGACTCATTCATAGCGACAGTCACTTGTTTTGTTACTGAAAGAATCAGCGTTGTAGAACGAATTGTTGGAATGAATGATTCAATGACTCATTCATAGCGACAGTACTTAAGTGTGTTCGGCTTGAAGAGGTGCTGAGCAGACTGATTGGCGTATGACATCAAAGTACTGCAAGAGCAATTTGAGAGCTCTGTATAGTTTGAATCGCTCTTACTTACTTTGATATTCACCAATTTGTGTCCTCAGCACTGTTTCAAGTCGAACACACCTAATGTTTCGTTACGGAATGAATCTGCTTTGTACTTTGTATCGTTTGAACAAATTATCCAATGATTTATTCATAGTGACAGTCACTTGTTTTGTTAATGAATAAGTCAGCGTTTTAAATGAATCGCTCTAATGAATGACACTAGCTGCGATTCCATTAACCTTTAAATTGCGTAAATTGAAATTGCGAATTGAAAATACATCCAATGGAAACACGTCAATTTAACAAAAACTCCCATATATTGCAAAAAACCTTTTTACGCTCGCATGAGGTGGTTTTTCAGGCAATTCGAAAAAGCATTTTATTTTTTTTCGCATTTACAGGTCACGTGGCGTACATAAGTCGATTATTCTTTAAAGATGGCGCGGTATGTTTGGATAGAAGATGAGACCGAGTTCTTTATTAAACTCATAAAAGACAAAATTACGGGAATACTGGATTCTAATCAACAAAGAAATGCCATAATTTATCAAGACCTTGAAGCAGATAGGAGGGAGAAACGCCCAGAAACACCTCATACAGATTTTTATCAACATTTTAAAAATATCACAAAAGTTTTGCGCCCATCTGTAATGGAAACTCGACTAGTGACTCACTCAAAGCCAGTGGCAGCCTTTGCTATGTTCCTGTTTCACTTGAAACGGGCCTTGCAACAGAAGGGGCCTCCGCTTGCACTTGAAAAAGAGCCCCGCCTGAAAATTAACAGGGGCTCAGAGCAAAAGTGTCACAAATTAATTTGCCCTGAAAATTCAAGATATGGGGCAAAAAATGTCCCTGGATAGTTAAGCAATACTACACATGAGCAAGAGCAGCCCCAATATGAGCACTACTGCAAATGTGATATTGATTTTATACAACAGTTTAATAAACGAGAAGTTAATATAAGGTGACTTACATTTTTAGACATTTTACAATGAGAGTAGTTTCAAACAGATACACAGTAGAGCCATTGCACATCTCAGAGCAACACAGTGGTGTTTCGTTACTGAATGAATCCGCATTTTTAAACTCTTTGAAATGGGCCACCAAATTGCAAAGGCCACTACTGCTCAAAGCCACTTGTCGCCACCTACTTTAAAGAGTCACTGTAAAATCACCATCACTAATACATAGACCATTTAAAAAAAATTGTCAGTATGATTTTTTTTTAAAAGAAATTAATACTTTCATTTGGCAAGCAGACATTAAACTGATCAAAAGTGACAGTAAAGACGTTTACGTTATTACAAAAAATGCTGTTCTTTTGAACTTTCTAATTATCAAAGAATCCTGAAAAAAAAAAAAAAAAAAAAAAAGTAGCCTATCACGGTTTCCACCAAAAAAAAAAAAAAAAGGAGCACAACAATTTTTAAAATTGATAGTAAGAAATGTTTCTTGAGCAGCAAATCATCATATTAGAATGATTTCTGAAGGATCATGTGACACTGAAGACTGGAGTAATGATGCTGAAAATTCAACTTTGCATAAAGGAAATAAATTACATATTAACATATATTCACATAGAAACCGCTATTTTAAATTGTAATAATACTTCACAATATTACTGTATTTTTTTTATCAAATAAATGCAGCCTTGGTAAGCATCAGAGAACAATATAGTATGTGCATCACAGATGTGCATTTATTGTCCTTCAAACATGGTGCATCCAATAAGAATTTAGAGTTTGAACTCCTGGTATTTAGTAGCGTTCTTTCTCAGATTTAGAATTCTAGCGCTCTTGTCCTGTAAAGATCTAATGATTAGGCCCAAGAATATATCAGGACATCATCAAAATGCATATATTTTACTCAAATATTTCCCAGGCCCCCTAGAGACGGGTGTAAAACTTCTATCTAGGCCACCATCCTAAATTATTAAGCAAGTCTTTTCATTTAAATCTCTGGAATGCTATTTATTCTAATTCTGCCAGGTCATTACGACTAGGAAAACATGATTTGGCACAGTAACAGCGTTCTCAGGAAATCATGCAGTCATATTTTTTGATGTTTCTTTCTTAAAAAAAAATATCCAGAATTGATCGCTTGCCGGTTTGAATTGATGACAAGTTTCAAGGACTGGTTTCAGGGTGAGCATGTGTTAAGATTAAAGTGTTAGTAGAACAATAATCTCTATGGTTGTGACTGAGGCCTCAGGGGGGGATATTGCTCCTGCTCCTCAATCTCATAAAAAATTCATCTCTGCTGTAGCACCACCTGCTCGAACCGGCTAGTGGCTAAAGCGGAAATTACCTGCCTGGATCCCAGCCACCGTGTATAGAGCATTCCGACATAGGGAATCGTTAACGCTCAGCTTGAATCCTCAAAAAATTGCACTAGCTCTTTGAGTCTGCATCTGAAGCAACAGTCAGCTCATCCTCGTCCAGGACGTGCATCTGATTAAAATATCACACCTACCGGCTTGCGGGAAGCCGCAGCTAATTGAGGTTGATTCAAAGCACCAGGGATGAAAAAAATATGAGCCAGCCACCCCTTCTTTCCATTTTAAGCTCTTTTTATCCATCCATCCATCTTGCCTTGAGTATAAACCTCTCTAGACTGTAATATCACTTGTCCTTTGACGCTATTATCATGCTCAGATTAAACCGATCCCACTCTCATACATTCAAACAATAGGGTACTCCTTCAAAAGTGTTTTTTTCTCATGCCTTTCTGAATCTGATTTCTTGCTGTGTCTTGATGAGATGAATCTCTTGACAATGTAATATGTCTTAAGGTACCAATATGACAGTTTGGGTGTGAAGTGCGTATAGAGCAATACTATACTATATTGCTGCAAAACCTGAGGCTGCAAGCTCGGAATTTTGGCCCAAACCCAGAGAACTCCCCCCGGTTGTGTTTAGAATAGATAGAACTAGAAGTGAGGAGATTGGGTGGAGGAGGGATGCTGATAAACTCTCAGACAAATGGAAACAAGTCTGCTGTATTTATACCTCTTGACGTTGGTTAAGTTGATTAGCTGAATGATCTCCACTTGTGCTAATTAGGTTAACCTGCTCCTCCTGAACTTTGTTAATAAAACCTCATGTATTGTGTGCGATGGTGCCTAGACAGCATTCAAATAATATATTAATATAATAATTTCTTAATTCCATCCTTATTTTGTCATTCTTAATTAAAAATAAATATTATTATAGGCCTATCAATTTCTAATAATTCCAGGTTGCTATGGTCACGCAGGTTGTTTACGCATTTAATTCGTGGGCACGAGAAAATATGTAATTCCCTCAACATAGGATCTCGAGGCCACGACTTTACATCTCGTGGCCACGACATAAGGATTATCATGTTTCCACGACAAAACTAAGTGAATCGAACGCGTCCCCTCCCAGACACTGTAGTAATACTAGCTGGAGATAAATGTAACATAAGAGGTGATTTGATGAAATAAGATCCACACTATCTAATTTATGCAAGAACTTTATTGAAGAAAAAAAAGAATAATCACTTTTGAATAAAGTGAAAAATTTAAACTGACAAAAAAAAATTATATTTCTTTTAGGACTGTTAAATTTAGTACAAAACCAACTGGCGTGTGTGTTTGTGAGTGTGTGTGTGTGTGTGTGTGTACTGTATTCCTGCCATCCACTTATGTGAATTTTGCGATATCACATAAAAAATGCTGGATGGAAACACCAAGATGCACATAAATTCTAAAAATGTGAAGAAAAAAAAAACATGCGTTCAACTGAGGCAGATAATGTTTTTATCTGACGAGAAGACATGCGCATAAACGATAAACACATTTACCACATAAATCCCTTGATGCGCAACAAAAAACTCATGTGAATTTGCCTTACTAGAGGATGTGATTGCTAACTGGACTAATTGGAATCATTCTAAGGGGTTGGTTGTAACATTTTTAATGAACTGTTACAACTATCCCCACCCCAAACAGCCATTACATAGCTAACTGTTTTAGCATGTGGGTTTGAAGTTAGCATAAATGCAAAGCATCAAATTAAACTAGAGAAACAGCTACTTATGTACAGTATCTCACAGAAGTGAGTACACCCCTCACATTTTTGTAAATATTATATCTTTTCATGTGACAACACTGAAGAAATGACACTTTGCTACAATGTAAAGTAGTGAGTGTACAGGTTGTATAACAGTGTAAATGTGCTGTCCCCTCAAAATAACTCAACACACAGCCATTAATGTCCAAACTACTGGCCACAAAAGTGAGTACACCCCTAAGAGAAAAATTTCAAAATTGGGCCCAAATTGTCAATATTTTGTGTGGCCACCATTATTTTCCAGCACTGCCTTAACCCTCTTGGGCATGGAGTTTACCAGAGCTTCACAGGTTGCCACTGGAGTCTTCTTCCACTCCTCCATGACGACATCACGGAGCAGGTGGATGTTAGAGACATTGCGCTCCTCCACCTTACGTTTGAGGATGCCCCACAGATGGTCAATAGGGTTTAGGTCTGGAGACATGCTTGGCCAGTCCATCATCTTTACCCTTAGCTTCTTTAGCAAGGCAGTGGTCGTCTTGGAGGTGTGTTTGGGATCGTTATCATGTTGGAATACTGCCCTGCGGCCCAGTCTCCGAAGGGCAGGGATCATGCTCTGCTCATTCATGGTTCCCTCAATGAACTTTAGCTCCCCAGTGCCAGCAGCACTCATGCAGCCCTAAACCATGACACTCCCTCCATCATGCTTGACTGTAGGCAAGACACACTTGTCTTTGTACTCCTCACCTGGTTACCGCCACACACGCTTGACACCATCTGAAGCAAATAAGTTTATCTTGGTCTCATCAGACCACAGGACATGGTTCCAGTAATCCATATCCTTAGTCTGCTTGTCTTCAGCAAACTGTTTGCGGGCTTTCTTGTGCATCATCTTTAGAAGAGGCTTCCTTCTGGGTCGACAATCATACAGACCAATTTGATGCAGTGTGTGGCGTATGGTCTGAGCACTGACAGGCTCACCCCCCACCCCTTCAACAATGCTGGCAGCACTCATACATCTATTTCCCAAACACATCCCCTGGATATGACGCTGAGCACGTGCACTCAACTTCTTTGGTCGACCATGGCGAGGCCTGTTCTGAGTGGAACCTGTCCTGTTAAACCGCTGTATGGTCTTGGCCACTGTGCTGCAGCTCAGTTTCAGGGTCTTGGTAATCTTCTTATAGCCTACGCCATCTTTATGTAGAGCAACAAGTCTTTTTTTCAGATCCTCAGAGAGTTCTTTGCCATGAGGTGCCATGTTGAACTTCCAGTGACCAGTATGACCAGCAAATTTACACTGTTATACAAACTGTACACTCACTACTTTACACTGTAGCAAAGTGTCATTTCTTCAGTGTTGTCACATGAAAAGATATAATAAAATATTTACAAAAGTGTAAGGGGTGTACTCACAATTATTTGACTTGCAGTATCTCACAGAAATATCTATAATACAATGATTGCTAGGCAAAAAATAATCTTGATTTAAAAAATAAATTACTCCAGAAAATCCATTTATTGGGTCATAAAATCTACAAGTCACATACCACTTCTCATGTGAGCTCAGAAAGGTGAGGGGAGAGTATGATATTAATGACATCACCACAGCTCTTTTCTGACTTGTTAAACTGACAGTGTTACAACTGACCCCATGTTACATCTCTCCCTGCTCTCCCCCTACTGCACTTTAAGCTTTAAGTGGGTCACACATCAGACGTGAAGCGCCATGCTGCGCTGCGGCTAATGAATTGAATTGTTGCACAGACACAGAAAACTCAACTTAAAACCAGAATATAGGGTCTCATATATTGAAAAAAATTAGGTTAAATATTTCAAGAGGGTTACCAACAGGTATGTTTAGGGTTAGGTGTTGGTTTAGGACATCAATAAAATGTAGGATATCCACCTTATTTTTCAGGTAAGAGTGGGCGCGACCATTTGTAATTTTAATGTCTGGCTTCCGTTGTCATTCGCTTCCAGTTATTTTTAGCTGTACAAAACACCTTGTTATGCTGCTTGATATTGCAAACCGGTATGTCTTTCCATATTATTTTATTGTATTGTCTTAATTAAACACACGTTGGGTTGTAGTGCAAACAGTTTTACAGTTACTGCTCTTTGATATTCTTCTCGTTATTTTCCTATAGCCGCTAATAAATTGGAAGTCTCGCACCTTCACAGAAAACACCTTATGCCAAGTTCACACTACAGGATTATAAGCCCGATTTGCAAGTTAATGAGCTCGGCGACAGGTTGGGAGCAAATCAGCGGGTGATCAGTGCTCACCTTGCCGCTGTCGCCTTTGGCTTGCTTAGTTGGGGACACTTGACATTTGACTTGACATTTGATATTCAACAGTGCTTTGATCTGCCTGCATTGACACTATTCTTTAAGAGTTGCTGTGCAGCCAAAATTATATACCAGTTATCAATGTAAAGCTGCTTTGACACAATCTGCATTGTAAAAAACGCTATATAAATAAAGGTGACTTGACTTGACCAATCTTTATGTGTAAACTACTCAACGACTCATCAAAGAGGCTTGCTGACGAGTCGCCGACAACTCACTGATGCCAGACAAATATCTAGCATAATAAATATCTGGAGCTGTCGGCCGACTCGATATCCTGTGGTGTCACGTGTCGTAACGAGCTACAGCAAATGAAATATACACTGTCTATGGAAGCAGCAATAACAATCCATTCAAATATAACTTGCCAACATTTATTCATATTAAAAACACATTGTGTAAAGCTGGGTGCACACGGTGCGATTTATAACAGTCCTTTACGATTGTTGCTTGTCAGACTGTACGAACATGATCCTCATGTCACACTGTGGGATCTCAGCTGTCCTATATGTCAGACTGTATGACAGTCAAGACGCGTTAAAAACGTATCATCAACCCACACGCATTCGGTGACAGTGAGCTGCATTACACATGGGACTGAAATGGTGGCTAATAAAGACATCTCTAACATTATTTTGATCACGGCTTATCTTGAATAGCGAAGACAATTTGACGTTTGTCATAGGAGAAGTCACACTGCAGAACTGTGCGCCAAATCTTCTGACACTGCCAGAATTTCGTCTGAGGAAAAATTTGATTGCAAAGGTCATTAATCGTCTGCCTGTGAACATGTCAAACTAGCGATCAAAGACTACAGATTTTAGTCTAGGATTACAGGAATCTTTTAGGATTCTCAAAATTTGTCTCAGAGGACCAAATCGTGGCCAAAAAAAAAAAAAAAAGCACAGTGTGCACCCGCCTTAAGTAACTATAAAGCTCACTCTATTCTTCTCCCAGTTCACTGGCCACATGTATTTCGGCACAAATGAATGAATTTGTGTTGTAGCCTATAAATCCGACTGACAGGACTCTCTGAATTAAAGCGCAAACTAACAAGGTGGCGCCCATCTCGCATTATAGATTAAGATCATGATATAGGTTTTTAAATGACAAAACACTCACTTGCACATATTTGAGAATCGGAATATCAGTCACACAACGGAAGGGATCAGACAGGTAAGTTGTATCAAACAGTGTTTATTGAAATAGAGGATCTGGACAGGAGTGCAGAAACGGTGAGTAGATATCAAATATGATGACTTAGCTTGTGATAATAGAAATCTCTCTCTTGTAGATTCATGGAACAGAAGCAGACGGACGGAAGATGGCTGAAGATGGCACAGGATTCCAAGGCACAGGTAACTAGCAGGTAAGGAGTCTTGGTTGTATCGTAGAGACGAGACTAGACTAGACAAGGGAGTGCAGGAGAAGTGAGTCCTTATGGTGAGTGCAGGTGATGATGTGCAGGTGTAGGGAATCCATGTAATGAGCTGACTGGGTGCAGGTGTGGATCAGGAGGGATGCTGGGAAGGTGACTGAGCTGGTGGCTGACAATCAGATAGTTGATGACATGGTGAGAAAAGCGATACATCTTTCATACAGTGTGGCCGCGGTGTCATGTGACAAGCATGACACGTAGTCATGGAAACAATAAAGGGAAACGTTCCAATGGTCACCCTAACTCTGGGAGGTCAGCCAGAATATTTTAAACTTATGTGTTAAAGGGTTAATTTAATTTGAATTAAATTTAATTCTAAATTTAATCTACTTTCTTCCCAGTGTCCATTTTCAAATAAAGTCGTTGGGTGACAGAGTTGTCGTCAGCTCATGTAGTGTGTAACCTCCTGTTGCAGATCATTTACGTAGTGTCACGTAATGTGAACACCACAACGACTTCAAGACTCCACAGCAAGTCATGTAGTCTGAACAGCACAGCGATCTGCCGACGCTTAAAGTCCTGTAGTGTGAACTTAGCATTACTTCCGCGTTTGAAATAATTAAACAACTAAATCGTTCCTGAAATATAATAATATAATACAGTAACAGAATTGAATAGTAAGTGTTATAAAATAGTATAAACTGCTAATATGAGGAAAAAAAAACTAGGGTCCTAGAAATGCGGTTCTGAAACTGCAGCCTCCGGTATTGCAGGAATACCCTACCCTACTGATAATTAAAGGGATAGTTCACTCAAAAATAACAATTCTGTCATCATTTACTCATGAACCCAAACCTGTATTATTTATCTTACGTGCCTGGAATTCATGATTCATATGTTTTCAGTTGAATTTGAAAAGCAATTTTTGCAAATTCAGAATCATTCACTTTGAATCTTAATGAAATTGTAGCCCATTTGACTGGAATAAAATGCATTTCAATGAGTACTTTATCTAATTCAGGGGTCTCCAAACTCAGTTCTGGAGGGCCACTGTCCTGCAGACTTTAGCTCCAACTTGCCTCAACACACACCTGCCTGGAAGTTTCTAGTATGCCTAATTAGACTGTGTCCGAAAACTGGAAAATGCTGCCTTCGGAGGACACATTTCAAGGTAGGAAGGTATCAAGGCACGTCCGAATCCAATGTTAGCTTCGCTTCCTGTCTCCTGAGATCCCTTTATCTGATCGACTTTTGAAGGCAGCACAGATGTATCCTTTGCTGCCTTTTATATCCCACAATCCTATGCTTTCCATTCTGTGACAGTTGAGCTAGAAAAATAAAGATGGCATCCGAAAGTTGTGTTTGCTGGTCATTTTGTGTGTAAATGTACGTTTTTGACCAGCATTTTCCACTTTTGATGTCATTTCTAGCGAGAAATTACTAGTGTAGTTATTAAATATTTGTTTAGTTCTCAACAAAGCTTGTGCTATATTGCTGTAGATCATTAAACTGTTACACTGCCTCAGAAGTCTGTCTGAGATCAGTTTCATGAGGTGCCTTCATACACAAACGCTGCCTTATAAGTCATTGCCTCAGAAGGCAGTGAGGCAACAAGTCATCTTCCTAGGTTTTCGGATGCAGCCCTTGATTAGCTGGTTCAGGTGTGTTTAATTGGGGTTGGAGCTAAACTCTCCAGGACAGTGGCCCTCCAGGACTGAGTTTGGAGACCCCTGCTCTAATGTGTCTTGAGAAAAAATCTAATGCACCAAAAGTAGACTACAAGACAAAATAATAACTGAATTTACACAAGAGACCCAGTTCAAAGTTTTACATATGCTAAAATAATATTGTGTTGTTACCTGGATGATCAATAGCATAGGTTCTTGAGCATCAATTATTGTTTGCACGTTTTGTAGTATGAGTCCCTTTGATCTCACTATCATACAGTCACTGCATAATTTTCAGATTTTTCTGGAAAATCCTTCACTAACCGTATCTTGCAGTGACTGTATGATAGTGAGAGAAAATTATTCTGGAAGTTATATTTGTGAACTTTTCCTTAAGTGTCAGTTCAAGGTTATTCTGTCAAGTTGCTACCAAGCAGCTGATCCTTATATTCATTAGATTTGCTATGTGATTGATGGGATAATGTAAACATGCAGACCTAATCACCATATTAATATTCATCAAAGTTTAAAACAGTATGGAATGCTAAGGTTAACCTCATATCTTCTCATTAGTCTCATTTCTTCTTTTCCACCTAATTTAAAGAGGCCTTTTCTCAAACAGTAGCCTCAGCTTTTTGATGGTTGTATATCGTCCCCGATGGGCATCTTGAGTCAGAGTTTAAAGCCCTATTTCTGATCTCCCAGTTTCATGTCAACATTTTTGACCCAGTTTATCTGCTGCTCTGCAGGGGGTTCTCTGGAGGTTTTTGGGGATATATTAATGAGAAATACATAAACAGTACACTGAGGGGAAAATAGAAGACATGTTTTTAAAAGAAGACACGTTATCTTGACATATCTGTACTTGTACCTTAACTGTCAGTCAGTCTTTTGAACGAGTCCCCTGATAGAGCAGGTATGAGGTGATGTTTGCTGTCTCTTGCTGGTATAGACAGATGGATTGGTAAACAGATTCTTTATTTATCCATGAGAAGAAAATATATCAAAGACTAAAGGAAACTCATAGTCTGGCTCAATTTGTAAATACATGAAATGTACATATGGCTATTTTATATCCCATTATATTATATATACACCGATCAGGCATAACATTATGACCGCTTTCCTAATCTTGTGTGGGTTCCCCTTTTGCTGCCAAAACTGACCCGTCGAGGAATAGACTCCACTAGACCCCTGAAGGTGTGCTGTGGTATCTGGCACCAAGATGTTAGCAGCAGATCCTTTAAGTCCTGTAAGTTGCGAGGTGGAGCCTCCATGGATCGGACTTGTTTGTTCAGCACATCCCACAGATGCTCGATTGGATTGAGATCTGGGGAATTTGGAGGCCAAGTCAAAACCTCAAACTCATTGTTGTGCTCCTCAAACCATTCCTGAAGTATTTTTGCTTTGTGGCAGGGCACATTATCCTGCTGAAAGAGGCCAGGGAATGCCGTTTCCATGAAAGGGTGTACATGGTTTGCAACAATGCTTAGGTAGGCGGTAGGTGTCAAAGTAGCATCCACATGGATGGCAGGACCCAAGGTTTCCCAGCAGAACATTGCCCAAAGCATCACACTGCCTCCGCCGGCTTGCCTTCTTCCCATAGCGAATCCTGGTGCCATGTGTTCCCCAGGTAAGTGATGCACACGCACCCGGCCATCCACGTGATGTAAAAGAAAACGTGATTCATCAGACCAGGACACCTTCTTCCATTGCTCCGTGGTCCAGTTCTGATGCTCACGTGTCCACTGTTGGCTCTTTCAGCGGTAGACAGGGGTCAGCATGGGCACCCTGACTGGTCTGCAGCTATGCAGCCCCATACACAACAAACTGATGCACTGTGTATTCTGACAGCTTTCTATCAGAACCAGCATTAACTTCTTGAGCAATCTGAGCTACAGTAGCTCATCTGTTGGATCGGAGCATACGGGCCAGCCTTCACTCCCCACGTGCATCAATGAGTCTTGGCCGCCCATGACCCTGTCGCTGGTTCACCACTGTTCCTTCCTTGGGCCACTTTTGATAGATACTGACCACTGCAGACCGGGAACACCCCACAAGAGCTGCAGTTTTGGAGATGCTCTGACCCAGTCGGCTAGCCATCACAATTTGGTCCTTGTCAAACTCGCTCAAATCCTTACGCTTGCCCATTTTTCCTGCTTCTAACACATCAACTCTGAAGACAAAATGTTCACTTGCTGCCTAATATATCCAATCCACTAACAGGTGCCGTGATGAAGACATAATCAGTGTTATTCACTTCACCTATCAGTGGTCATAATGTTACGCCTGATCGGTATATGTGTATGTGTATATACTATATATCATACAATTTTACAATTAAAATAAAAATGTTAACATCAAAAAAAAAGTAAAACACTCACTAAAAATACTAAATATTTAGTACCAGCAGCAGAGAACTGTGAACATGTTGTAAATTTATTGAAATATTAACGTAAAATCAAAGGGGTTACTTGACCTAAATATTTTAGGTCAAACAGTTCGGCTGACAAAAAAAGTCTAAATTAAATAATAATAAAATTATAACATTTCCACACAGTTGAATCGATTTATCTGAACTAGGTGATACTAGGTGTATCCTGTTAATTCAATATAATTACACCAATTTCATTTGACTCATTCTATAAATTTCCCTTGAAAATAATGACAATATTTAACAATAATTTACCTACTTAATAATAGCATATTATCATGCAAAATATAATACTTTCTTAATAAATGTGATAAATAAAACATGACATCGCTGAACTGACTTTTGTTTTTGAATGTTTGAAGAGACCACAGTAAAGTATTTGAGAAAACCCTCACAAATTAAATCTAAAAATCATCATTGACAACAGCAAAAACCAATGATTTTCAGTAGAATCAACATAATCATTCACATTTAAAGAGGACCTATTATGCTTTTCTACATTTTCAACTTTCTTTAGTGTGTAATGTTGCTGTTTCACAATGAGAGACAAGCACTCCAACACACCATGAATGATATTGTCTTTTTATGGAATTATTCTTCCAAAATGGAAGTGAAAGTGATTTTAGAAATGAGCCTCTTTGTCTAAATGACAGACCATTTAGATGCATCTGTCTGTGTCCCTCCCAGTAAATACAAATCATCCTGCTTGTGCTGACCAACAAACAGCCAAACTGCTACTAGCGATGGATCCTGGAACGATGCCCTGCTATGAAGATCCAATCCAATCAGAGCTCAGAGTTTGACGGTCCCACATACAAGATTGATTGCGAGGCAATTATAGTCAAATGAGTGTTTAATAGTCGCATTGACTACATTATCAATTGAACAACATTAATGATGCATGAGCCAAGGCTTTGGGTGGAGGCTGAATCTCTACATGCAACGGTCCATTAGCAAGGCCTTCATCTCTGTTTAGTTTAGTTTCCTTTTATTTAATGTGATCTCACTCCATAATAGCTGTTTGTGTTCGTTTCAGCTTGGTTTCCCATGAGCACTGTTGGTTTCTAATCTATTCCCTATAAAACCTAATGAACAATTTACAATAAAACAATGAAGTTAGATTAAAAATAATAAAGCCAATGTCAATTTGTCTACTTTTTTCTTTATCCTTTTTTACCTTCTTATTTGCCCCTTGACCTCCTTAAACGGTAAAACCCAAAGATTTAAATAATTTGATGAAAACTGATTGCCTTAAACCATTTTTAATGTTTTTTTTTTTTCTAACTAAAATACATTTTACTTGTAGCTTTGTAGTTTAAGGAAAAATCTTATTAGATCTCTTTTAAGACCTCTAGGCAGAAATGTAACTTCACACTTGTAGTATTAAAAACAGCAGGAAAACGGAGAGCAAAGACATTCTTAGCTGGGAAATGTTTTCCGTCACCTTTAAAGGGCCTGGCAATTTTTGAATTCCACCGCAGAAATTGCTACTTAACACACCACGACTTAATGGTTTAATCCAGCTGAACACTGAAGGCAATAGAAGGCACAGCGGCAAATAAGATATCCTGACACTGTAAATGAATTCAACCCCTTGGGGTGATGTCTAAAGTGGGTCAGAATGCAGTCTCTTATTAGCACTTAGGGGCTCATAGAAAGCCCTTCTTGAATTATCCAGATCAATTACACTGATAATGATCTCAAATCAGCAACAGCCAAGCTCAACTTGAAGCATGAGGAATAGTTCAACTGTTCATTTTATACTGTAGGTGTTTTGTTATACATGTGTACAGAAATATTTGCTAAAATGTTTATTTTCAACATTTCCGCACCTGGATATTTGATCAAAGCTGAAGTATGTCATTTCTGTGCCACAAGCATCACCTAAAATCACTGAATAGCAATAAAAATGCACTCCACATTGGTCAAAGCATCAAATAGTCCCGCCCCCAAACTCACACCATTGGATGAGTTGTCTGGTGAAATGTTTTTAAAAGGATACATGAAGATGTTATAAATGTGTCAAATGTTTTCTCTCATATCCCCTACCTCAGCTGATTAAACAAAGCAAATATAGGCCTGATAGTTTATGGGCCCTATTTTAATGATCTAAGCGCATGGTCTAAAGCGCACAGCGCAAGTGTCTGAACAAGTGTAGTTTAACAATGGGAAAAATGGTCGGCATGCCCGGCGCAAGGGTTGTCAATAATCTCTTAATGAGTCATATGAGTGTATATTGGGCTTAACATGTAATAAATCAATCAGAGTCTCATCTCCCATTCCATTTAAAAGCCAGTTGCGCTTGCGCCATGGTAAATTCACTATTTACATGACGGAATTTTCAAAAGGAAAACTGAACACTTCTCTAACGAGGAAACGGATCTGCTTGTGCGCGAGGTTAAAGCACGTGCGGACCATCAATGGGACAAGCCAGATTCAACCAAAGCATTTTTATCTTTATGCAGACAATAATAATCTTTTACATTGTAATCCTTTTATTTTTAATATTTGGCATGTTTGTGTGCTGCTGCGCATCCCTGTGTGTTTGTAACAAGCAGATTGTACACGCTCTTTAAATAACAAAATAAATATTGCGCCATTGATTTTAGACTAGGTTTCAGTTGGTCAATGGTGCAGTCTATTTCAGTTGCCTCAAAATAGCAACACGCCAACAATGCACCTGAATACACCTCGTTTTCAGACCGCCGAACAGATGGGCGCAAGTGCATTTGCTATAAACAACATGGCACAGGATGTGAAAATGATAACTGCGTCAGGCTGAAACTAGCAAAAAACACTTGAGTCGCGCCACATTGCGCCGGGTGTATGATAGGGCCCTATGTGTTTAAAGCCCCAGCTGGTAGATGCTGGAACTACACCATAATTATATAATAAATTTTTTTATACTTTTTTAATAATCACATTAAAGGTTTTTGTTTGTTTGTTTGTTTTTGTGTTTTGTTTGCTATACAGAGCTACATTTGATATGCCTCAGGATAGTTGCTAATGAAGTGTTTGGATTTGTGCACATTCTTTTTAATGACATCAGCCAATCAGTGAAATCCTGTAGCTCTAATATTTACTATATTTCAGGTGATTAAAAAGTTTCCAGATCCCATTTGCAAAGATGAAAGCGTGCAAGTCACATTAATCCTATGCCGCATGCTCCAGCCGAGCTAGCCATCTCACAAAAAGGTAAAAACTCTGTCATTTTTTTCCTGTCAAATTTTCCCTGAGATGTGTATTCTGCAGCATTTACAGGAAAAAACTGCCCTTCCAGTGTTTTGTCTTTCTTTCTGAAAACTAACTTACTCAGTAAGCAGAGGTTCACACAGAGGAGCTGGTTTGAATGCTGTGACTTATGAAGCCAAACATCAGAGCTGAAATATCTGCTGTTTATTCATCTCTTGTCGCACATGCAGGGCTGTGTCCTATTTAACGAATGGCTGGATCCATTCTCAGAGATGCTGCAGTTAATAAAGGTCACTGAGGAGGTGTGACCGTCTGTGTGTTTGTGTGTGTGCGTGTGTGCGTGTGACAGAGATGGAGCAATAAGACACATTCAGCAAAACCGAGATGGCTGATTTTAAAGAAACAGACAGAATTCTGAGCATTTTAGAACAGAATGAATAGAATGTAAATAAAACAAGTCTAACATAATAGAACTTCAAGATTAAAGCAATAAAACAATACAATCAAATAGAACATAATGTACATAACAGTTAAAAACAGAATATTATCATATTAATAGAGCAGAATATGATAGAACTGAATAGAACAAAATAGCTCAGAGAACAATCTGGAATAGAAAAGATCAGAATAAAATAGAAATAAAAAATCTGAGCAGAATAGTGTTACAGTCACCGGTTCCTGCACTACACTTCCCAGCATTCCCTCTGCCCTGCACCTGCACATCATCTCTATCACCCGCACCTGAAGGCAATCTTCATCATTATCACTCATTTGGACTTCCTTTATAAACAGTCACTTTACTCACCAGTACTGTCTGTTATCTTACATGTTTATGTTGTGTGTGTATACCTCTGTTTCTATTGGATTGCTCAGTAAAATATTACTCCTTGATCTCTGTTCCTCGTCGTGTGTATTCCTACACAGCAACGTATTGTAACAGTATAACCGACCGCCCTAAATGGATGAATGGGCCAAATTCATCACCTTGGCTCAGGAGAGCCATGACTTTTTTTTGTATTCCTCACGATTTCTTCTTTTCGCCGTCAACAGCCAGCTGGAGGATGAGGAATTAAGGAAGTTGTACTGGATCGGGGCGAGCTACAATGGACCTTGCGAGCTTCCAGATACCACCGGCTTGAACTGGAGGGAGGCCATGCTGAAATGCGTGGAGTTCAAGCGGCCCCGATCCGGTACCCCTCCGAACCCAGTTCCCAACCAGAGACCCACTGCCGATGGAAACGACGACCCCGCCGTGACGTCAGAGCCCGCGCCAGGAGGAGCGACCGAGCCTGACATCACCCCGGAGCCTGAGGTATTTCCAACAGAGGAGAAGTTCGAGTCGGGGGTCCCTTCCAGCGTCGAGGGAGTTGGTGTCAAGGACGACGAGCAGGACAGAAGTCCCGCCCACCCGCCCGTCACTGAGAGTGAGTCCACCGACAACAATAATACCCCTCAGCTGTTTGAAGACTCTATACTGGACTCATCAGTTCCTACCAGCCTGTCTCTCCCACATCCTCTCCTGGAATTATATACGGAATCTGCATCTCTGCCTTCTTCCTTGACCCCAACCAAGTCTGCTGTTCTGCCCGAGCTGTCACCCATCAGTCCCGCTACACCACCATCACCTCCTCTCAGTGACGTGGTTACATCGCGGGACTACTGTGAGCCATCTCCTCCAGGGCGTAAGGATCCCGTGGCTCCGCCTCCAGTGTCTGTTCTCGTCTCTCCTCCTCAACCCGTCGCCCTGACTCCTTCACCTACGCTCCTCCCTCCCTCGTCGTCTGCTGGGACCTTCGAGCCATCGGCTTCGCGGAGCTGCCTCGGACCGTCGACTTCACCTGGGTTGGACGTCACACCTCCTATGCAACGGACCTACGGGCCGTCCATTGCTCTCCGGCCCTCCACCCCTACTGCTCCAGCTAGCTCCGCCCTCCCTCAGGCTCCGTCGCCGCCCTCGGTCGCTCCAGCTACACCTCAGCCCTCAGGATCCCTGCCTCCTCCTCGGATGGTCGTCACTGTGGCTCTGTCGCGGGCGCCTGGGTCGTCGGCATCGAACCGCTCCATCTGTCTTCCATCTGCGCCGTGGGTTCCCCATCCATCGCTGCGGCCGCCTTCGCTCGTCCCCAAGGTGGCGCTGATGCCTTCACCACCATGGCTCCTCCCTTCAGCGTCGCCACCGATGTCCATCATCCTGGTTGGGGACTGGGCCTCCATCCGACTCATCATCCAGCTTCACCGTCCACCTCCTGAACCCCCTCCGGCCCGCCCCTTTGGATATTCTTCTACGGCGCGAGGACGCGCCTTGCCGGAGGGGGGAAGTACTGTTAGTCACCGGTTCCTGCACTACACTTCCCAGCATTCCCTCTGCCCTGCACCTGCACATCATCTCTATCACCCGCACCTGAAGGCAATCTTCATCATTATCACTCATTTGGACTCCCTTTATAAACAGTCACTTTACTCACCAGTACTGTCGGTTATCTTACATGTTTATGTTGTGTGTGTATACCTCTGTTTCTATTGGATTGCTTAGTAAAATATTACTCCTTGATCTCTGTTCCTCGTCGTGTGTATTCCTACACAGCAACGTATTGTAACAAATAGTTCTAATAGAATACAATTCAATCCATTTCTTACCACACAACCAAGACTGGTAGAACTTATTTCTGTGACTATTTTGTCAGTAGTTTTTTTTTTTTTTTTTTCAAATGTGATAAACTTATTTTCCTTCCACATGGACAACTGAACTTTAATTATTTTAATTAAAAACAAGTTTATTGATTTGTGTCTTGACTGGTGTATATTTCATTACGATACACTGAACTGCATTATTCTGACAGGATGGGCAGTGTAGGTGTACCATGGGCGATGTTAATGAACCAGAAATTAGCTTCACTGCTGTGGTTATGAAAGATATTAGTATTAGAAAGAGAATAAAATGAGAGGAATATAATGTTAAGAGAATAAGCTAAGGAGGGAATGTGTTCACTGTGCAGTAAGTTACAGAATGATTTATGGTTCACATTTTCAGACCAGTAGTATCATCCATCCAAAATCTGAGTCCATGTGAGCATGTGACTCAATAAATTTGCATAAATAAATCTACTGTGGTGCCAAAAAGATTAGATAATAAAATATCAAACTAAGTGACTGTTCTTAAAAAAAAAAAAAAAAAAAAAAAAAAAAATATATATATATATATATATATATATATATATATATTTCACAAAAATGGTTTAACCAAAAAACTATTTGGACACTGAAGTTGTCACAGTTAAAACATCATGTATTCTGCTGTCTAAAAGTTTGGGGTCAGTAAGATTTAAATTCCTGAAGGATCATGTGACACTGAAGACTAATGGCTGCTGAAAATGTAGCTTTGCATCACAGGAATAAATTGTATATATATATATATATTGTTCATATTGTTCAGCTTTCAGGTGCAGTGGCTTCACAGCATGGGCAATTCCTGGAAACAATACTAAGTGTGCTGTTTTTCTTTCTGACCTCGGTCTCTTGCAGTTATCTGAGAGGAAGTTGTGGTTAAGGGCACAAGAGAGTCTGATTTTTTTTTCCATACCTGTATTAAATATGGAACTGGAAGTATTGAAAAGCCCTTCATGACCACAACAACAGTAAGCAGCAAAACAAACCCAGACACATTCACAAGTCTGACTCATGTCCACATGCGACATGTGGTGCATTGTGATTTTATCCCCTAGGCTGCATTCTATACAATCCAATTTTCGACCTTACATTAGCATTTTAATATATGCCATTTTCATGTACAATCCAAACAAACAAAGAAAAAACTTTGTATATTAGGTTTGTCTCATTCAGTTGGATTTAACAAGCATGATATATGCCTCTATTATTTACAGTTGCACTGAAGCACAAAGACAGCCAGAGTCCCAAAAACAAATAGGACAGCATCGGACTACAACGCAACACATCAGCATTCTGCAACGTAAGCTCTGTGATCTTCTCGGTCATTGCTAATGTGGTTACAGTGACCTGAGGAGTCTGTCATGTACTATGTGGCACTGCCAAAAAAGCTTTATCGCTCAGCAGTAACCAAAACATCTTCCTGTGTTGTTTATGCATGTGGCTATAGTGAATTGACCTCCAACAATTATCTCTGACGATTTCCTCTGAGATTGTGATTCAGGTCAAGTGTGCTTAAACGCTTCCGCGGGTAGACGTAGATGATGTAGACCTCTGCCATCAGTTAGAAATTCTGACTCAGCTAATTAAAAAGTAAAGGGAAATCTTGAGTATAAATGAGCAATCATAAAAGTCCTCAAAGCTTTCCGCGTAGTTAACTAGAGAGGACTGTAGTTTCACAGTATGTACTGAATTCAGTGAAAAACTGATGAAATATGTTCTTTAGGTATGCAGATGTGCACTATGAATAAATTACAAGACACTGTAAACAAAAATATATTACTGTAGTCAGAAATATGGTACATTTTACAGCAGAATAATCATCACAGTAATTTACTGCTGTTCTTTTACCGTGAATTCACATTATAAGTTGTCTTGAACCATGCCACTGTAAGAAATTAAATTGTTTACCACTGTAATTGTTTTAAAGTCACCATAATGATGATCGGTGTTCCCTTTGCTTGTGATCTCGTATATACACATGTTCAAATCTCTGATCTAGCCAAGACAGAAGTGTGACAAATGAAAACATTTGTTAAAACGATGACAAGCTAGAATATAAAATAATCTAATCTACTGATTAGTTATTCTCAGTGTGAATATGAAGATTTTATTTTAGCATTGTTCAAGCATGAAGATTAATTAGATTCAAATTCATAACTGTTTGTAGAAGTATCTCATCTCATAATAGTGAAGCAACTGCTGAGATACATCTTTGAAAGATGTGACAGATTTTTTTTATAAGCATCATCTAATGATGCACAGACAGCAATACTCGACATTCAAAACACAATGGTGACACTCAACAAATTAAAAAAAAACAAACCACTTCTAAAAAACCTCTACAGCATATTCTATTCATGCCGCATTGCACAAAACAATCATAACATAATATGAAATTGAATGAAATATAACTTATTCAATTACAAAAAATTACACAAACAGATAATATGAATAAAATTGCTTTATGTTGCATGCTCCAAATCAGACATTTACTCAAAAATAAATAAGTAAACTAAATAAAATGTCCAATGATCTTAATGGAACTTAAACTTAATTAGAAGATGTTAAATTACAATTCTGTATTAAAATGACCCACAACCTGAGCACAAGATGGTAACCACAAAAACTCCAACTCTAACAAACTCTTCTAAATCTCCAAAATAACTGAACAAGTCTTCCTCTTTACTTACAGTTTTTCTCAGTCGCTTTGGCACATTTCTCAGATCAGAACTGAAATTCGCAAAACTACTTGTTCAACCACCACATGATCTCGTCACTTGTGCACATCATAAAAGCAGTTTCTCATTCTTTTGAACAAATTGCAAATGCTTTAGTACATTCAGGCAATTGATTATGTACAATTGTCTGCTATTTCCTCCATTATCAATTGCTAATGTCATGTTGCTCAAAATGTACTATATGGATTTCACTAATGTATTCAGGGGAATGTAAAGCATTAGATCAACCAATGACCCAACCAGTTCTCTAAAATAGCTCTAAGATGCATGTCATGAATCTTCAACTGGAAAGCATATATAGACAGAGCACAACACAAGAGTTACAATTTCTGATAATGGAAGAACATCATCGAAACAAACAGCTGTAAAGAAGTAGAGGAGTAAGGATGTGTGGTAGAAGGGTAGGGAGGCAAAACAGAGGAAGAGGTAGATAAGGCAAAGGCACATTTCTAGTGAAATTAGGACCACTATTGTAAACAACGTTCTCAATCGTGACCTTACAATGGCTTATGCGGGTCTAAAGGTGCAGCTGAACGTTTGGAGAAAAACCTTTTCTTCAATCATTCAAGCATTTCATAGACATAACAGGTATGTATTTCAGCACTGTACTCTAATATGTTATGCATGCTATAATCTTAATATTACAGTAGCATTTTTACATTTGCTTTACACTTACAGTATAGTAGGCTAAATGAACTTTATACAGATACATACTATATCACACACATACACATGAATACATATATACAGTGCATGTATATAGTCTTTTTCATTTATCACAAGGACATTTTACAATAATTTGTTGACAGACCAACAGTAAATACAAAACTGCGAATCCTGTCCAGTCTTTTGCAATCAATCTCCCATATACAGTAATGTGTCCATTTGTACTATTAAAATTAATATATATGCCATACAGACAAAGTGCAGTCTTGTGCAGTTTCAATCACTGTCATAAAAACTGTAGCCATAGTTTACATCTGAAATATTCATCACTGTTATATTGACAACATGGCTAAGCATTCTGACTATCTTGTTCGAGAACAATGACACAAGGACTTGTCATTCTGATGGCACTGACATGTTCATTGATATAAATACTTGCTTTTGAGAGATGAACTAGCTGGTTTTGAGCTGGTTACAGGCTTTTGCAGGTAATCCAATATGTTGTGCTGTTTGTACAAATTGTTTCAAGAAATGAACATACTATTTTGCAAATTTTAAGGATGATTCGAGAAATGCGCCAAAGCAACTGAGAAAAACTGTAGTATTACAGTAGCAGCTTTACACTTACGGTAGCATATTACACTTGCTTTACACTTACAGTATAGTAGGCTAAATTAACTTTACACAGATACATACTATATCACACACATACACATGAATACATATATACAGTGTTTGTATACAGTATATAGTCTTGTCTTTTCATTTATCACAAGGCCATTTTACATTTTAAGGATGATTCGAGAAATGTGCCAAAGCAACTGAGAAAAACTGTAAAAACACATAAAATAACTCTTAATTTCAACATACCCAATACAGTCCCATGTAAAGCATGCTGGGAACTGAGAATCTACTGCCCAGTTTCAGTTGTCAACAAAAATATTCATGTAGTCCCAAAATAAAAGGTTTAGGACAACTTCCATTTTACAAAAATAAGTGGATTGAATGCAATGCAATCATTGACAAAATTAACTGATGATAGATAAACAGATAGATAGATATAGATATAGATATAGATATAGATATGGATATAGATAGATAGATAGATAGATAGATAGATAGAACCCGTACATGAAACATTGCTACACTGCTGAAGGGTGAGCTGCTAATATGAGGCTTATTTGGCACAATTACTGGAGGAACCTGATAGTGTTTGTGTGTGTGTGAACACACTTTCCAGACAGAGATATATTGGCTTGTTACTTGATTTTAATATCTCTGCCATCTTTCACCCACAGGGCCACATTAGATTATAGCTCATGAAAGAATAACGAGGTATAACCACAATCAACACAAAATCAAACGAGACATTAAACACTGAGGCGATGCGATGCATTCACGCTGCATACAGCATGTACAAGCTCTAATATTGGATTAAAACACTTCACTGTCACAGCTCATAAAGATCTTTCAGCATTTTAAATGGAGGAAATGCAAACCAAACACTTTTCAAATTAATTTACTAAAGCAGCAAAACAATAATAGAACAAATTTCTGTGGGACACATCCACATTTTCAATGTTTTTATTATCCAGTGAATAGATTGTGCAATGCATCTGAAACAACCATTGACAAGATAATTAAGTTAGCCTAGCGACTAGTGCAAATATGTCCCAGATTGCCCACTATCCATCACAAATAATGTCATGGATTTTTGGGCTAAAAATGCCAATAATCACGCAATACACAAGAAGACCTCAACACAGATAGATATGCAATATCCCTCCTCAACTTGTGGAAAGATTTCATCAAAAGTTTAGACACTGACAAAGCTGCTGTTTCATTTTCAGCACTGATCCCCAAGAAACTCCACTCTATCTTGACTATTTAATGATCAAGGTGTGTTAGCAGGAGTCTAGCTGAACCCTCTTCACACACATCCTGATTTTTTCATATTAAACCACTAGACCGGATGTTGCTTTGAGGCTTTGGACTTCAGTGGCTGCTGTAGGCTGTAAAGTGAAGATCTGAGTGGAATCTAAAGGATTCTAGGGTCACCTTTAAACGGGTGAATCGAGGCAATATTATTAAACATATTTCTTCTCTGTGAATGTGATTATTTAGCTGGCATATGCAATATTGTCAGAAGTTTGGGGTCAGTAATATATTTTCTTTGAAAGAAACGAAAATGCATTAAATTGATTAAAATGACAGTAAAGACATTTATAATGTCACAAAAAGATTTCTATTTATTCTAGTTCATCACTGAATCTTAAAAACAAAACAAGAGTTACACTTTATTTTGATGGTCCACTTTAGACATTCTACTAACTATAAATAACTTTGCAACTAACTCTCATTAGAGTATTAGTAGACTGTAGTAGAAAGTTAGTAGACTGTTAGGTTATGGTTATGTGTTAAGGTTTGGGTTAGAAGAATAAGCTGACATGTAGTTGCAAAGTTACTTATAGTTAGTAGAATGTCTATAGTGGACCATCAAACCAAGGTGTTACCAAAAAGTATCACAGTTTTTACAACAATAGTAGGCAGCACAACTGTTGTCAATGACAATAAATGTTTCTTGAGCCGCTAATCAGCATGATTTCTGAAGGATCATGTAACACTGAAGACTGGAGACGCTTTGCCATCACACAATAAATTACATTTAATATACTAAAATGTAGTGCAGTGGGTATTCTGTGTTGAACACCTGTTGCTTGTTTCATTGATTGGACTGAAAGGGTGCATTTAAGCCTTTTGTTTCTTTCAGTTCTTTGTCTGTTCTCTGTTATCTAGTCCAAGTATTCTCAGTATTTTGTTTCTTTGAAAAAAAAAAATTAACTGCATTTAGATCCAGCTCTTTTCCTTCATTTTTGCACCCGAGTGTGATTAATAGTTATTTTAAATTGTAATACTATTTCACAGTATTGCTTAAGACACTGAAAGATTAATGGGAAATGTAGTTTAATCATGCAAAATTGGTGATTTTTTTTTCTGATAAGCTTTATCACTATTCATCAACGGAACGCTATGTGTGTGATATGGTGAACATGATTCTGGATCAGCATCTTTGTTGATCCTGGAACAACATTCCAATCAACCAATCATATTTGAGGGGCAAGTTTAGAGCTTATGTCAAGTTTAGGCTTACAATCAGGGTTAGGTGCTTCTACATCAGTGTTATTCATCATTTCCCTCTGATTTTAGAGATGTTATGGGTAGGGTTAGATTTAGGGGTAGGGAAAGGGTTAAGGACTATGTTTTGCAGGAATGTTGTTCCAGGATCAACAAAATATGTTGATTCAACATTCACAGTAAAAACGTAACTATGATAGATACCAAAATATTTCCATCATTATTCTTATTTGACTCGCCCTAAACTCTCAACCTGTCAATTATGTCAGATTTTCATCAGTAGAAAGTTTCTGTCATTGAATTAAATTTAAACGTCACAGACATCAGCGAGGTTCAGACAATCGTTCATAGAGTTCGATTTAAACCAGATAATGTTGCTTTTTGTAATTAAGTCACCTGCCAACTTGCATTCTTGTTAATATTCGACCTTGCCTTTACTGACTCGAACGTTCATTATTTGGTGCCTGATTGAAGTTTTCCTACTCATGGGACGACTACAATAACTCGACCGCATGATGTGCGTCATAAACGTATGGAGAACACTAGGGAGCCTGTTTACTGCTTATGGCACCAGATTAACTGCACTGCCATTTGAGCTGCCTATTATGCAGTTATGTTACTCTTTTTCTTGCCTTCATTGTTTCATGTCCTTTCTTCTTTTATTTTAATTACTACATCAAGTGACATTACTCTTTCTAATGACCTCTTCATTTGACTGTGTGTGTCTCATCTCTCAGTAAGAAAGATGAGGGTATTTGGGTCATCTGCACAACCTACAGTTCTGTGCTTATATTGTATTGTGTATCAATCATGTATCTTTGATGCCTTGGTTTAATGCCTTTGTAATGGTAAATAAATCAGACGAACATATAATTAGGCTTGACAGCATTCTTTAAGAAAGGGAGATGTTTTGCATATATAATAAATGATCAAATTCATGTTAAGGGTCAATGACGTGACGGGTCGTTTTTTTTGTCCAAAGGCCTTAATAGTAATTAAAAACAAATATATGACATCCAAAGTAAGTAAGATAGTACAACTAGATCTCTTTTATTGAATTCAAAAGGTTTTAATTATATTTTGCTACATATAAAGGTATTTTAAAGATTTTGAAGTGTCAAAAGGTCATTCGGTTTAACCATCCAAAGGCCAATACAGCCATTTCATTAGTGATTAAAATATCTTATAATGTAATAAATGTATATATTTTTTTATTCTGGCATGATTTTATAACATCATATATCAACATAGTGCAAAATGGTATTAAAATTATGTGTAGAAGAAATGTCTGGAAAAATGAATTTCATTGATGTCATTCGGAGTAACCAATATAAAGGGACCATTTTGGATGAAGTCATGTGGTCAGTATCATGTGACATTCAGACACCTGCAAAAGACCACATGGTCGTGAAGTAAAGTAACTAACTCTCTCTTAACTATTTGAAAAATTCATGTTTTCACTTGCTCATACGCATATCCCGAAATATCAGGTCATTCGGTACAACCGCTATAAAACATGGAAATTGTTGCAATAATTTAAAAACTTGTACTAAATTTAAAATGTTTGATTGTCCAACTAGCAAATCTAGATATCAGCCTGTTATCATTGTTTGAAAATATCGTCATTCGGTATAACCAAAAGCGTCATTCGGTAAAACTGAAATTTTGGTGACAAATTTTATCCATCTTGTAAAAAATGACAAAAGCAGAGTTAATTGATAAAAAACACATAATCTCATTGTTAACACTTAATAAAACTTCAAAATTAATTATATCTCCATCATGTTTTTTTACACTTTTAAACCCTTATTCGTCAATGACCCATTGTCACGGTCGCCGTCACATTCAGTTTGTTTTGGTTTACATCTGTCACATGTGCTCCTTTGTTCTGTTTTTCCCGCCACAATCTGTCACCATGGACATTAACCAGATCATCACAGCTGCATGTCATTTTAGTTAATCATCTATGTATTTAAGTTCCTGTCTTCCCTCAGTTCATTGTCTGGTCTCGTATGCTTTTGTGTTGCGTTCCTGCCTGTACCTGTATCTCCCGTTGGATTTCCTAGTAAAGACTTATTTGATCTTTATTCTCTTCATCGTGTGTTCCTGAGCAAGCAACCCGTTACACCCATATACAGATCATTTTAGACAGTTATCAGGGGTGGAATGGCCATATAGGAAGCACCAGACGCCTCATTTATAAAATGCAAATATACTATCAGATTTAATCCTAAATTTCATGGATTTCATCCAAAACTGACGATCAAATCAGATTTATAAAGACAAAAACTGATGTGAAATATACATACGGTTGCCCATGATAAGGAGTGCCATGTTCACACTGCGCTTGAATTTAAAATGAACTGTGAACTGCGATTTATACACTGACATGCATTTAGGAAACTTTTTTGTGTGTATTTTATAAATTGTTTGTAGGAACATTTCAGAAATTCTATGCATGTCTTTATAAAGGAAGGTTCCCGACATGTAAAGTGATCAAACACACTTTGTTTTGATATTATGTGCTGCTTACGAGAATAAACCAGTGCAGAAAATTAGTTTATATAATCGTGCAGCAATATCCATGAAAACACTGTTAAAATAATGTAAATTTTGTAACACTTTAGTATAGGGAACCCATATAAACGATTAACTACAACTTTTCTTTCAATAAACTCCTAATTTACTGCTTATTAATAGTTAGTAAGTTAGTTGTTAAGTTTAGATATTGGGTAGTATTAAGAATGTAGAGTAAGGTCATGCAGAATAAGGCATTAATATGTGCTTAATAATTACTAATAAATACCCAATATTCTAGTAATATGCATGCTAATAAGCAGCTAGTTAAAAGACCCTAAAATAAAGTGTTACCGTAAATGTTTGTAGACTTTGTAATCAAAATGTTTTCCTGTGCAAAAGTAATAAGCAATATTTCTAAAACAAAACAAAGGACTGCTTTTGATTATCTTGTTAAAATGTTTTTCTCTTCTGTTCTGCTTTTCACTTCTGCTCCAGCTTGTGTGCTAATTTATCTTAAACTTAAAGTCAGCATTGTGTGGTGCAAATATTGTAAGTTATATTGTAACATTAAGCTGCATTGTAAGCATAAAATGCTGATGACAATACTCCTCATTTGTAAGTCACTTTGGATAAAAGCATCTGCTAAATAAAAAAAATGTAAATGTAGTTTAAGTGCTTCTAAGTGCTTCAAACAAAATACTTTCAAAAGACTTTCAAAGACTTGATGGCACTAACCTTGCAAACTTTGGCAGATTCGATCATCCTCAGTGCTCACTGTATGATCCTTGACACAACTTTGTTCCCAGCTGGCAATCAGATTGGAACCGGTGATTTCAGCCAGTGCTTGGCGTTTTTGTGTGAAATGTACATCAAACAGTCAGTGTCCGAACTGTGAGCGGTCTGACCTGCATGGTGACGTCTATGCTCACAGGCCCTCAGTTTGGACATGGAACTTTTGAATTATGACCGGAGTCATAAATGCCATGTGACTAATCACAGGAACATGACATCATGACAAAGCATATTAGCTGAAAATCCTAAACCCTTCGCTAGTAATCATCATGAGCTGTGACGCCAAAAAGAGCAGACAGGGAAAAATCTGAAATTATTTCATGCTTTAAAAAGCCTCAGAAAAAGAAATGGTCACTGGTTTAAAAAAATAAAATAAATAAATAAATAAACACTATAAAATAAACATTATATTATATAATAAAATATTAACTATTCATTAAATATAAATATTATAATATTAATAAATTAATTAACGATAGTATACAGTGTTATCACTAAAACTAAATTTGAAACAATTAAAAATAATTTTCAGTAATCAAAATAAAGAATAAAATAAAACAAATATTGGATGAAAAACTTAATCTTAAAAAATTTCAGAATAAAAATATGTAAGATGAAGTAGTAAAATTACTAATAAAACTAATAAAAAACTAAACACACCAAAAATTACAAACACAAAAATAAAATTACTAAAACTAAAATTAAAAAGAAAACTGAAAATATACAAATAAAAGCTTATTTAAAAAAAAAAAAAAAAATATATATATATATATATATATATACACTACCAGTGAAAAGTTTGGAATCAGTAAGATTTTTCATGTTTTTAAAAGCAGCAGATCAGCATATTAGAATGATTTCTGAAGGATCATGTGACACTGAAGACTGGAGTAATGATGCTGAAAATTCAGCTTTGATCACAGGAATAAATTACTTTATAAAATATATTCAAACAGAAAACAGTTATTTTAAATTGTAATAATATTTCACAATATTACTGTTTTTACTGTATTTTTAATTAAATAAAGGCAGCCTTGTTGAGCAGACGAAACTTCTTTTAAAAACATTAAAAATCTTACAGATTCCAAACCTTTGACCGGTAGTGTATATATATATATATATATATATATATATATATACTAGATTTTAAATATAGTATAAAAATAGTACTCTAAAAAATGGATTAATATTAGAATGATTTCCAAACAGAAAAGGACAGAGGAGCTGTGGAGAAACCATCAGCCACGACTCCTGGTACAAAGGGTTCAAACATTGTCATTTTCGGATGCAATGGAAAAGCACTGTTCAGTAATATTTATTCAAACATTGTGGCATTTTTCTGCTTTAATTTGAGGCATTTTCAGATGACTGAGGTGTTAAAGGCAACCATTACAGATGAACCCATTTTGTAAGTGATGTTTATTTTCCTTTCTCTACTTTTGCTGCAGATACTCATTTCCTGTGTTGTTTGTTTTTTCACTCAGTTTCTCAGTAGCTGCGCTGATTCATCTAACAGCATGACGGCATCCCGAAATCTGGAACATCTTATCTTGTGCAACACAAAAAGCTACGGAAATGCTTTTCGATTTACAAAAGTCCTCCTGAGCGCATCTCGACCTTCTGACATCAAATACATCACCAGTAATTATTTGTTAGCTTAAACAGGATAGTAGCATGGCACACCTGATTATTCATTGTGGCCTTCATCAGTGTACTTTGGACAATTACACTTAATATGACAACCAACTAGTGAACACATTTTATTTATTCAGCCTCTGATGCTGAATGACAAAAAAACCTAAAATTCATACACTACACGGAGTACATAGTGCATAAGTACATACTGTATAAGAGTGTAAGGGAGGCCAGCTAGTAAAGAGCTGTGCAGATAGACCTCACTCCCCTGGCCTCTAGAGGCACACTAGCGACTGATGTTAGAGGTCTTTTGCGTCCTTGTTTGCGCGTCCATCTCCCATGATGTTGACGCTGGTTTGAACCCCACTCGGAGAGGGGCGTGAAGGACCGGTTACATTGGTGCCGTGACCCGGATGGGAGTGAGGTTTAGTGGGGTAAAGCTAGGTGAATGAGGTTTAAACCTAAACTCTTAAGTGTAAACCTCACTCCCCTAGCTTCAATATGTGCACTAGTGACTGACATTAGAGGCTGTGGTATTTTGCGTCCTTGTTAGCACACTCGCCTCCAATACCGGAGACGTCAGTTCAAATCCCGCTCATAGCAGGTCGAGTAGGGCCGGTTACAAGTGCGTAGTGTATAGTGCATCATTTGGGACATAACTTATGTTTCTGTAGTTCATACTCCTGCAGACTGCATTTTTCTGAATTTGCTTTATGATTTATTACAGAGGTTGAGCATCTAGTTCCAACTAGCAGGCTTTTGAAACATGCATACAAAATGTGTAAACAAATAAATATTGCTCAATTTCCTATGTAATTCCAATATACACCAATCAGGCATAACATTATGACCACCTTCCTAATATTGTGTTGGTCCCACTTTTGCTGTCAAAACAGCTGCCCATCAAGGCATGGACTCCACTAGACCCCTGAAGGTGTGCTGTGGTATCTGGCACCAAGATGTTAGCAGCAGATCCTTTAAGTCCTGTAAGTTGCGAGGTGGAGCCTCCATGGATCGGACTTGTTTGTTCAGCACATCCCACAGATGCTCGATTGGATTGAGATCTGGGGAATTTGGAGGCCAAGTCAACACCTCAAACTCATTGTTGTGCTCCTCAAACCATTCCTGAACCAGTATTCTGACACCTCTCTGTCAGAACCAGCATTAACTTCTTGAGCAGTTTGAGCTACAGTAGCTCGTCTGTTGGATCGGACCACACGGGCCAGGCTTCGCTCCCCACGTGCATCAATGAGCCTTGACCGCCCATGACCCTGTCGCCGGTTCACCACTGTTCCTTCCTTGGACCAATTTTGATAGATACTGACCACTGCAGACCAGAAACCCCCCACAAGAGCTGCAGTTTTGGAGATGCTCTGACCCAGTCGTCTAGCCATCACAACTTGGCCCTTTGAGGACAAAATGTTCACTTGTTGCCTTATACATCCCACCTACTAACAGGTGCCATGATGAAGAGATAATCAGTGTTATTCACTTCACCTGTCAGTGGTCATAATGTTATGTTACCCTGACATGTCAGTCAATCAAGGTTCAAATGTGACTCTTACAATGCAATGAAAAACTTTCCTCAAATTACTTATTTAATTTAATTTTCTATACATATTGACTTATGAAACAGTATAAGTCATGACTGCTTAGACCTTTCTGGGAAGGATATTTTTATTTAATTGAATACCCCGATCTACTGTAGGCTGTATGAGCTCCTGAGGAGCAGATCTTACTGCATCTCATTAAACCTGTACGGTCAAAGGCCAGACACATAATCAGTGTTACAGAGGCTTCTTTATTTTAGCTGCCATATCCACTTTATGTATAAATGAGAATTTGATCAAGGTAATTAGGTGACTATGTTTAATTATTATACATATTCATATCATAACCAAGATAAGCCTGTGCTATCAGTGGGCAAATTCATTATCCAATATAATGGCACAGATACCAATCGATTCATTTTAACAAATCAGTCAAAAAGACTGTTAAGTTAACCACTTACATAATGACTCACTCACTGAATAATTGGAGCGATTCTTGATTTGTTGATCTTCAAGTCATTATGTATATCAAAACTGAAATTAACTGATAGTTTACGGATAAATTAACAATAAAGCCAATATCGATTTACTGTAATGTGCATTTTAAATCACCATAAAATCAAGACTGACCCCATTTTTTTCTTAATATAATTTTTTTTTAAACTGTTCATGATTAATCTGTGTATGTTATTCAAAATAATAATATGAAATGATTGTTTTTGATATCCTTTATCAAAATGCAATAACTTGCTTCATCTTTAAAAGGTTTAAAAATAAAAAAAGCACACAAATTACAAAAAGAATCGTTAATATAATTGGAACCAGAATCATTACATTTCTTAAAACCTCCATTCCTATCACAAACTCCAACTTGCTTCATCTTAAATCCGCCATTCTGTTCCTTTCCAAACTGCCAAAACTTTTAGACAAAGACACCTATAATTAGGCTGCTTGAAATAAGGACAACTGCTTCAGATGGAAACGTTTTTTGCTCATAATTGTATGGCATTTCAGAGTTGTACAGTCACTTTGTACTTGGTCAAGACCTTTCCAGCAAGAACAAGCAGCAGTCGCGATGTAATGAAGCTGAGAGCCAGGCTGCGTCTGACACGGTCATTGCTTTAGCATGTGATGAATCTGTCCAGCAATAATAAGGATTTATATACTGTAATACACCAGTCCCAGAGATACGCTTCAGTGGGATTGTAAATGGATATACTGATATGAATAAAGTCTGGCTTAGTGGGAAACAAAGAACAAAGGGTGTCATGACCTTGCAAACTACTTAAACCTCTTTTATAGAGTCAGAATAGCTTGAATCACACAAAATGTGTGTGGGTTACAGTTAAATGTGTTTAATTGGCAGGGAAAAAGTAGATAAATAAAATCTATTTTTCTATATATTTATGCATTTGGCAGATGCTTTTGTCCAAAGCAACTTACATCAGTTCATGCATTTCCTGAGAATCAAATTTATTGCATTTTCAATTTATGGGAGGGTTTAATGTGTTCATTGGCAGGAAAAAACAAAGACAAAAAACAAAATATGGGGGGTTGATATCAACTAGACATGTCTTTATCAGGTTTTATGAAACCTAATTATTTTAGATTTCGTTAGATTTGGAAGAGATTCTTAAGTGCAGTTTATCATACATTTTGTTTATTATTGTCATATTTATGTGTGAGCTGTTGGCCAATGAAAATCATGTAACTGATGCACTCTTAAATTTGTCTTCTTTTGTCTTTTTATATCCAGGAACTACTGAAATATTTATAGAAAGCAGTTGTTTACAGGTTCGATTCTATTCAAAAGCAGGAATATATCACAAAATAAAAGCTGAATCATGTTGAACAAGGGACCAAAGCGAAAGCGTTTGTTTGTCATGTGGCGTTAGTTTCTGCAATACACAGATTCAGTCTGCTAGATTGCTCATGTCTCCGTTTCGCAGCTGCTGTTTCTGACAAGATGCTTTTGTTATGCTTGAGAAAACCTTCCCTGCTTAGCTGTGCAGTTCTCGTCTGCTATCAGAGAGAAAAAAATACAACGCAGGCATCCAATCTGCCGGATTGTCCAGTGCTGAAACATCAATTTACACTTGTGTTACTTTGATCTGCATTTTTAAAGATTTGCATTGCCATGCAAGACACCAGATTTCTATGAATCCAGGATTAAAGGAACGGTGAAAAATGCAACACACCCTGATGTTTTCTTGCTTCTGTGGAACATTCATGATTTTTTGAAGAATGTTCACACTGTTCTTTTCCAAATATTGTAATCGAAAGGGGACTGGTTCTGTTCTATAAGATTTAAGCACAGCACAAAACTGGATTTTGTACAACATATGGTAGTTCCCAATAGGACTATTATGAATATAAATGTGATAAAATACCTTTGTAGATGATTTCCTTTTAGCGGCATAACATTTCAAAACAATACATGAAGATTACACAATCTCAAATATGGGCTCTGAGACTCGAATGAGAATAAAACAAACCCTGGGGCCAGTTGCATAAACTTAGTCACTATATTAAGACTGTGTCTTAAGAACTAGTTTGACCAACTTGCAGTTAACCAAGGGGTAATCAATGTTATTTTTCCAATTCAAATTACACCAATCTACCTTTTAATGTAACGGACTTTTAAAAATTAGGACCACTGTTCAAGAAAAACATTAGTGTCTTAACTTTTAAGACTAGTCTAAGTGGTTTATGCAGCCGGCCCCTGCTGGAGTTTCCAGTTACAGTTACAGAAAGATCTTATTTTAATCTTATACGATTTCTGGAAGATTTGGTTCCAAATATATTGTGATATTTTAATATGTTAAGAATGGCCTATAGGGATATACTGAATTACTTACTTATTTTAACATCAATGATTTTTACATGAAATAACTATAATTTCCCATTTTATACTCAGAAATAAAAAACTATCCATTTAATACAAGTATTATATACATTGTTTTCTGGATTCTTGATGAATAGAAGTTCAAAAGAACAGCATTTATTTGAAATCGAAATCTGTTGTCACATTATAAATGTCTTTACTGTCATTTTTGATCAATGTAATGCATCCTTTCTGAATTATCCATCTATAATCATTTACCATAAATCAATAAATCCATATTGATGGCCCATTTTGCCAGTGGTGAAGTACCCCTTTAACATTTTTTTGGCAGCAGATTTTATAAAACTATCCATTATGGTATTCCCAACGGATACATGCAATGCTGCCTGCCGTTTATGATGCCTTAAAGGTTCAATATGTAAGAATTTTGCAGTAAAATATCCAAAAACCACTAGGCCAGTGTTATATATTTTGTTCACTTGAGTATTTACAATATCCCAAAAAAATTGCAATTTTAACCAAGGCTCCGGGACGTGTGAGGAGTCTCCTGTCAATGGCGTCATACCCGCGTTACCCTCGGTTTCCGATTTTATTTTGTAGAAACCATGGAAACACCAAATACGCTTTAAAATTTACATGTTTTAATAGACAAGGGAACAACTGTTTGATTACGTTTATAGACAGAAAACTAATTGTTGTTATATAGCTCAACACGTTTAGTCTTATTGTTTAAATCAAATTTTCTTGATTTTTTGCGAGTACCATGCTTTACCATGCCTCAGAGAAAAACACTATTTTGTCAAGTAGCTAACATAGCATAATCAGATGAAGCTTTATTTTTAGTAACAGTAATACAGAATTTTTTTAAATTAATTGCATGCCATTTATCAACATAAGCCATCCAGCATTTAATATATTCTAATATCGATCTATCCTACTGCAGTGTGCAACAAGCAGCCACAGAGCGAACGCACATCATTTTCAACACTCTCAAATGTATCTAATATGATAAACAGAGCTGCGTTACCTCGTACTCATGACCGGAAAAGCGGAAGCGGCGCCGGCGACTGTGGCATAATAAAAGTTCAGCTGCTCGTGAGGCGTGTGTTGTGCAATCACTCCAGCGGCCTCGTTCAGCTCCCACAACACTCGCTCCTGCTCTGCTTCATATTACAGTAACATTAATAATCGCATCCATGAACATGATTTCTACCCAAGTCCTATCCCGATTGTTTCCACCGGCTGTGAAGTGAAGACCACATGTCCCAAGATTCCACACTCAAACTTGGTGTCATCAAGCTACGCCTTTGTTTTGAATAGACCTCTAGCGACCTCTAGCGGACAGAATATTTTACATATTGCACCTTTAACACGATGAGTGTCTGACAAAGTATTATATTGGCATTTGTGATACTGGCCTTGAAATCTAGAAAGCTGAACTTGAAATCACACAGTATCACTCATCACTAATAAACAGAACTTACAGAACTTGCTGTACTTTGCACTTTCAGGAAACCATGGCAATCAATCTTTAAAATTCACTCTAAAATATCTTTCATATGTGCTCCTCATTACAGAGTCCCTCTGAAAAGTGTTTTCTAGTCTCTGTGGGTTCTGGCACTCTAGTTAAGATCTGCTCTTGATAATGTCCCCAGTGCCAGGTCAGTGCCAGCTACAAACACCAGCCTGTGCCAAATTTCTTATAAGCTCCACTCAGCAGGCCAGCATGAGGTAGATATCATGCTGACAGAACCTGAGACCAGCTGCAGTAGTCATAATCATACCTTAAAGTCAACATGACATAAAATCTGTCCCAATTTACTTTTCCATTACTTTCTCATTTTATTGTGATTGATTCATCAAAATATTGCAGTGTATATTATAAATTATTTTTCCATGCACATTTTAATTCATGTGCCTCGTAATCTTTAATTAAAATAACTTCCTCTCCATCTTGCAGCGACATCTCTTTTCTTTTCTGATGCCGTGTTTACTGGTGCGAGGGCGGGACAACCTGTCACTCACATGTGATCCACCAATAGCCTTGAAATGATGCCTTTATGATGCCTTGAAACATTGCAGCTCATGTGGTTTTCCAACAGAGCCTACGAATGCAAGTTTAATCACAATAACAGTAACATGACGAGTGTTTGACAAGCTCCTCACACCTAGAAAATTTCAAGATATTTATAGATGTCACTGTTGCCTCAACATTCCCAGGAAAATACCATCATTATACTTCCCATATTTAGATACCTGTCAAAGTATGATTTCAGAGAGCATAGCCCGAGAAATAGAGATATGTAAATATGAAAAATGATAATAAAAATACAAAAAAAAATTGATTGATGCACATTCAACAGTCTGAACAGTAAGAGATTTATTAGAATATGACTCCAGTTACACTTGATTCACACAATGCGCTTTGAACCTGAAATTATTTACAGGGTTCTACAGCGTGCTACTACACACAGTTCCTTTGTCGAAGGTGAGGTCACCGGACATTCAGCCAATCAAATAAAAGATCACATTCAAATGCCCTAATTACTGATCAGGTCAATTAAAGGAATAGTTAACCCAAACGTGACAATTCAAGTCATTATTTACTTACCATCATGCTGTTCCAAATCCTTATGCTGTTTTTTTTTTTTTTTTTTTTCCTGGAACACAAAAGAAAAGATTTTGATAATCTGTGATTCAGTGATTTTTAGTTCCCTTTTGAGGGAACTCATGCTGCATCATGGTATTGATGCTTCGGGAATGCCTCTGCATGATTGCGTCTAAAGAAAATGTGTGAAATTTGTCCAATGGTGAACAATGTCACAGGCGGGATGACGCCATAACCAGGAAAGCATAAAAGCACACCTGGAATGACCGGCGTTAACTTCTGTACAAAAAACATGGTTAAAGAGGTGTGACGGGCCACAGATTTGTCTTTCCGGACGTGGAGAGGCATCTCTGGTTAAATTTTTCCGACACTGAAGAGAACGATAAAATGTTTCTCATGGACCCTCCGCTCTCTCCTCCTGGCCTCTTTGGCGACGCAATGAATCCAGTCATCGAGAGGTTTCAGGAGGAAAAAAAGCAGGCGGAAGCATTCAAACGTTACCTCCCTCACCGAACTCGGGTCTCTGGAGCTGCTGGGCAGGAGCAGTCCCAGCTGTTGACTAGCTCCTCATGTAGGGTCGGGACAGCACTCTCAGATGAAGCCTCCTAAGCAGAAGATGGACCTGAGAACCGTCATTCTCGCATAGAAGGCTTCGGCAAAGAAGCTGCCACTGGGATGCTCGCATCTTGTAAGGAGGATATTAGAGCAGTCAGTGCAGTTGTTCCCTGCTGATTCGCTTCAGGGCGCCATGGTGACTACTCAGATTACAATAGAGGCCAGTCTCGAGAGACTGGTTCCATTAGTAGACTGTCTGGCAACTTCTGTCAAATGTGTCACAATGGAGACTGAGATGATGGCTGTCTTTCTAGAATTGAAGCATTTCCTCCCAGACCTAAGGGGCCATAATGTGCTTGTTCGGACAGACAACACATCGGTGGTCTCTTATATAAATCATCAGGGGGTCTGCGGTTGCGCCCAGTTTTACAAACTGCCACATCAGATCCTCCTGTGTTCTCAGGGAAGGCTCTCCCTGAGAGCAGTCTACATTCCTGTGTACCAAAATCAGGGAGCAGACATCCCGCTAGGGTTGGATGCCATGGTACACAAATGGCAGAGGCTACGTCTGTATGCTTTTCCCTCAATTGGTCTGCTGCCGGGAGTTCTGGAGAGAGTCTGTCTGGACGGGGTCCATCTGTTATTAGTAGCCCCGTTCTGGCCAGCCCAAGTGTGGTTCTGGGACCTTGTGTCCCTCCTTGATGGCTCTCCGTGGGAGATTCCGGTCAGGAGGGACCTTCTGTCTTAGGCATGGGGCACAATCCTTCACCCCCACACAGAGTTGTGGAAGCTGTAGGTTTGGTCTCTGAGGGGGCCTAACTCCTACAATCCAGTCTCTCAACTGAGGTTGTTGAGACCAAAATTCACTCCAGAGCTCCCTCCACGAGGAAGCTGTATGCCTTGAAGTGGTGCAGAAATCGACAGTGGGATCCAGTTAACTGCCTGGTTGGTACAGTGCTGGAGTTCCTGCAAGATCAGTTTTCAGCAGGGTTATCCTCTTTCACTCTGAAGGTGCATGTGGCGGCCATAGCTACTTACTATGTGTCTTTGGGTGGTGAATCCCTGGGAAGAAACCCGCTGGTGACACGTATCCTCCGAGATGCCTTGAGGCTGTGGCCTTCAAGCCACACTAGAGTACCTGATTTCACACACGTGCTTCAGATGCAATCACGCAGAGGCGTTCCCAAAGCATCAATACCATGACACAGTATCTCGTTCCCTTGTCAGGGGAGTCAAGGTTACAGTCATAGCCTGAGACGTGCTATCATGTCACTTCAGAATTAAAATATCAGCATATGGGTTTGGATTGACATGAGGTGAGTAAATAAATGACAGAAGCATCATTATTTGGTGAATTACCCACATAAGTCTCTGAGTATAACATTGCAAAACTACAGTGGTAATAGGGATATAAATGTGTATATTTTGAAATCTGTTCATTGTCAAAAACAATGCTGTTGCAGTACTCTCAAGAACAATCATAAGATCAAAAGTATTAGTTGTAAATTCCCACACGTAGAATGCATTATTTTATTAACGTCATTCTTATGTGCAAATTAAATTTCTCTTATAGATGAACTGTGTAATTTCTATGGCACTAGTGGTACCAAACAGGTTTCCCAAACACTCCTATGACCCCTTTTGCACTTTTCAGTGCAGTCTACAAATTGTTTACTTCTGGTTCTACTTAATATAGGATAAAAGTATAGTAAGAGAAAAAAATTACACACTCCACCTTTAAATTTCATGGACCCTATTTCAACAGACTATAAAGAAAGACCATTGATTTTTGAAGGGGTACAAGAAATGCACGGTTATACTATTAGCATACAGAAGTCATAGAGCGCTGCAGTGATGATGTAATTTGTGTGCCAACCCAGAAGTATTTTCCCATTGGCTTTTGGATTACTGCAGAAAATAAGCTCTGTGACCAACAAAGGTTTATGATTCTTACAACTTTTAGGAATTTTGCAGACTAAATACAATCATCAGAAATAAAAAGCTAAACTTAGGCCATAAACGAACTACACCACGGTCGCAAGACTTCAACATCACGTCACCACCATTAAGCTTCCAACAACTCTTCCAGTCTTAAAAATTGGAACGTTTGAGTTAAAAGAATTTGCAAGAGCATGATTATAAACACAATAAGGCTGTAAAAGAGGACTAGATGAGTTTACCTGTTTGGCATGATGATGTTTAATCATCCTGACAACCTCTATAGGTTAACCACTTATTATCAACCACATTTTTCAAGACACATGAAAGCTTAAAAACACAAGTAGGGTATTACAGATGTATTTTATGTTGTAGAATAAAATGTGAAAATATTTTGAGCTTCTGTTAACCACAGACCTTATTTCAGGCCTTTAACCAAAAACCCATTCAAAAAACCTATTGACTTCAAGATGATGGAACCAGACGTGCAAAAAATGTAAACTCATTTCTGGGTTTTAGGACTCATTCCTGCAGCACTCTATCTTTATGACATTCACAGATTTGTGAGAAAAGAAAAACCTGCACATATCAGTTGGCACAATATTTTTCTGTTCAGGATTTGTTCCAAAAACTAGTGAGCTGATTACATAGACAACTGGTTACGTAGCATTTACAGATGAACTAGATCAGTCACTAAGGTTCTATTTAAGTTAGGTTGCTACCTTTGAAGGTAGCTGCCTATGTAGGCGGTAGACAAGCAAGGCAGCTCATTAGTTTTGGAACAGCGTCTGAGTGTGACAGCGGAAATATTGTTTCTGACTAACAGGCAGTTTTCACTCATGGTCCTACAGCTTGACTTCTCAGAAGTATCACTCCTACTACGAGTGTAAAAAGTGAACATCATTAAGGGAAGTTCACAGTTTTTGTTGTCAGGTCCAATTTTCAATGCTTAAAACACCTGTCTGATAAATAAGTGCAAGAAAAACATTCGACTTTCAGAGAAAAACTGAGCTAGTTGAAAGTGATTTGGCAATTCAAGTATATTACAATTAGTTATGATATAACAAGGCAAAAAATTATGACAATCAGAGAGAAAGCAGCTATGTGATATAGTTGATTTTGAAGTGCTGTATTGGCACATTAATACAGAGCAAATCTGAAGGAAATAAAGTCACATGTCAATATGAATAAACATCATTAATAGAGTAATTTTACTGTCTTCACAATCAAAACCCCTCACATTAAGGAATAATTCACCAAAAATTTTTATAATTCTGTCATTATTTTCAATTTTTGGGTGAACTATTCAGTTCAGATATGGTTTCATTGGATGCAAACATGAATTATACTTGAGCTATCTGAATATATATATTCCTTATAAAAAGGCATTGCACAAGCCCAAACATTCGAGTGATTTCCAAAGATAAATCCAACTCATTCTTTAAAACATTCTGTCGGTGTAGTCATCGAAAAATAACTCTCGTTAAAATTCTCATAATCATAGTAAAGTAAAAAATAGAATGCGCTTAAACATAAAGCTTTCCCTTTAGTTTCTATTGCAATACCAGAAAAAAAAAAACCATACATAAAACGTATCGGTATATTATATATTTGACTATAAAACAAGGGTGCATCTCTGAGCCTTTAAGCAAGGCCATCTACTACATAAATCATTTATTCAAGTTATAAATATTGACTACTGTAAATAAAAAAGACAAACGTCAAATTGCAATCCTTAACTCTTTGTTGTGATATATTTCGATTGACATTCCAAGAAAGTCTAAGGCCGGTGGCTGAAATCAGACATAATTACAGACCTCCACAAATGAAGTCCCATGTTTGTCCCAGCGTCTGTGCAACGCCAGTAAATTATACAGTGATACAAACACCATCTGACAGAAAAAAACAGATAGAAACCTCAAGACTTCATGGTGCAAATGGGCACTACGATGACCAGTATCACAGTGCAGGCGGCCGCAGCGATCAGCGCTCCAATTTTACACGCCTTTGCTCTGCGAAACTCCGCCTCCTTGCGCTTCAGCAGCGAATCGTAGCCCGGCGTGTAGATGTCCTCCATCCAGTACTCCAGATTGTTGGGGTTGAGTGACTCCTGGACCTGCAGGGGAACAGAAAAAGTGAGAGGTTCTGCAAAGGAAGCATCTGTGCGGAGCAGACCGTGATTGTGCCGAGGTTTCCACAGTGAAATGATGGCTGTGGAAGATGAATGGAGCTCTTGTCCACTCGGCACACTAACTGCAGACAGATTACTGAAGCAACACATTCTGTCGAGATGGAATTTTTCATCAAATTGCCATTTTAATTGAATATATGGTGAGCGAGTGAGGGGGAAAGGGTAATACGGTGGTGATACGAGAGAGATGTTCAGGTACGACAACAAGGAAAATGGAAACAGTCAGACAAAAATAGCCAAAGCAGCTGAAGGGGGTAAAACAACATTTTCTGAAGAAAACATGAGTGGTGCTTGTCTGTGCATAACGCACCATCATGATGCTAGGGTGTTTTGGGTGGTTGTCATTACATTGTTATGTGGTTGCTAAGTTGTTCTGATGCGATTTTAGAGTGTTATAGTTGCAATGGTGTTCCAGGTTGTTGCTAGCAAGGTTGTACAGCATTCAGAACTGAATTGAGGTAGTAAACAGGATGCAGTATTGCAATTCAAATTTGAATGTAATGAAGTAAAATTAAAGGATTAGTTCGCTTTCAAATGAAAATTACCCCATGATTTACTCACCCTCAAGCCATCCTAGGTGTATATGGCTTTCTTCTTTCTGATGAACACAATCAGAGATATATTAATAAATATCCTGACGCATCCGAGCTTTATAATGACAGTGAATGAGACCAACGAGTATGAAGCTGAAGAAAGTGACTCCATCCACATCCATCCATCATAAACATACTCCACACAGCTCCGGCAGGCTAATAAAGGCCTTCTGAAGTGAAGCGATGCATTTGTGTGAAAAAAAAAAAAATCCATATCTAACAAGTTATGAAGTAAAATCTTAAGGCAGGCATAGGACGTAGCGTAAGCGAGAGTTTTACACTTTCTTCGTAAGTTGAATTCAGAAGGCGTTCTGGTGGAAGCTTGATATTTTACTTCATATCTTGTTAAATATGGATTTTTTTTTTTTTTACACCAATGCATCGCTTCTCTTCAGATGGACTTTATTAACCCCCCAGAGCCATGTGGAGTACACATTTATGATGGATGGATGCACTTTCTTGAGCTTCATACTCATTGGTCTCACTCACTGGCATTAAAAAGCTTGGATGCGTCAGGATAATATCTCTCCGATTGTGTTCATCAGAAAGAAGAAAGTCATATACACCTAGGATAGCTTGAGGTAATTGTCATTTGAAAGTGAACTAATCCTTTAAGTAAATTAAAATTCCTCCACAAAAAATAATATTAGGTTCCAAGGTTTGGATATACACTACCAGTCAAAAGTTTGGACACGGTAAGATTTTTAATGTTTTAAAAAGAAGTTTCGTCTGCTCACCAAGGCTGCATTTATTTAATTAAAAATACAGTAAAAACAGTAATATTGTGAAATATTTTTACAATTTAAAATAACTGTGTTCTATTTGAAAATATTTGAAAATGTAATTTATTCTTGTGTTGGCAAAGCTGAATTTTCAGCATCATTACTCCAGTCTTCAGTCACATTGTCATAGTTCCCTTCTGTCCCGGACTCCATCTCCCATCATCCTCCCTGTTCCACACCTGAACTCACTTCCTCGTCAACTCCCCATCATCACAGATTACTTGCACCTGGACTTCATCATCAGCACTCCCTTCAAAAGGACTCACTTCCCTGCACTCATTGTCTGTTCTTATGTTTGCTACATGTGTTTGGTTGTTCTGTTCCTTTGTTTAATAAACCCATAGTTTTGCTGAAGTCCGATTCTTCGTCCTCTCTGCTGCAACCAGACCGTAACAGAAGAACAGACCATTACAGTGAGGACATCAGCAGCACAATGGGGATTTTCCTTCGTCGACTTCTCCCGCGCTCCTTAAGACCAGCATTCCGGCGGAGGACCGTCTGTGGAGGCTTAGACAGGATGGTCATCTGCTGGAGAGGTATGTGGAGGAATTTTCTGAGCTTTCTTGCTTGGTGGGCTGGCCAGATGCACCACTTAACGCGTGTTTTCTGAAGGGCCTGGACGAGGATACAATTTGTTATATTGAACCTGCCTGTTCCTTCTCCCTAGTTGAGTCTATTAATCTGATTCTCTTTTTAAATGTTTCTGATTTTTAAATTGAAGAGGTTCATGAGAAAACGTATCCTCCTCGTCCAGTCCCCTCAGAAACGCATGCGCCTGGTCAGTTCACCTCCCACCAGTTTCCTCCACATATCCCTCCAGTGGGTCTGCCCATTTTGTCCTGCCTGTCCCAAAGCCCAAACCGCCTAAGGAAATGGCCTCCTCCGAAGCCCAAGTTGTCAAGTAAAATGGCCGCCGCCACGCCTGAGCCCTCGCTCGTATCGGCACCCCCACTAGTACCCCTGGGATTATTAGTGGCGTATGAGGGGATGAGCTGGACTCCAGACTCCATTCACTGCCCGAGCGGTCTCCGGCTATGTACCTGTGGCTCCTGACCCACCATGGCTGCCCGAGCTCCTAGACCCGCCCTGGAGACCTCTGTACCTGTCTGCACCTCCTCCCTCACCTGCGTGTAGGTCTCCAGGGCGCCCACCCCCCTCCCCGGTTGTTCCATCCACGGCGCGAAGACGTACCTACCGGGCGGGGGAGGTACTGTTACAGTTCCCTTCTGTCCCGGACTCCATCTCCCATCATCCTCCCTGTTCCACACCTGAACTCACTTCCTCGTCAACTCCCCATCACGGATTACTTGCACCTGGACTTGATCATCAGCACTCCCTTCAAAAGGACTTCCCTGCATTCATTGTCTGTTCTTATGTTTGCTACATGTGTTTGGTTCTGTTCCTTTGTTTAATAAACCCATAGTTTTGCTGAAGTCCGATTCTGCTGCAACCAGACCATAACACACGATCCTTCAGAAATCATTCTAATATGCTGATTTGCTGCTCAAGAAACATTTGATTATCAATATTGAAAACGGTTATATACTTTTTGTATACTACATCCTTGATGAATAGAAAGTTCAAAAGAACAGCATTTATCTGAAATACAAAGATTTTGTAACATTATACACTACTGTTCAAAAGTTTGGGGTCAGTAAGAATTATTTTTTTTTTAAAAGAAATTAAAGAAATTTATTTTTTTTTTTTTTTCCAGCAAGGATGCATTAAATCGATCAAAAGTGACAGTAAAGACATTTATAATGTTACAAAAGATTATATTTCAAATAAATGCTGTTCTTTTGAACTTTTTATTCATCAAAGAATCCTGAAAAAAAAAATATTGTACACAAATATTTTGTACAATTGTACACAAATGTTTCTTGAGCAGCAGATCATATTAGAATGATTTCTGAAGGATCATGTGACACTGAAGACTGGAGTAATGATGCTGAAAATTCAGCTTTGCCAACACAAGAATAAATTACATTTTAAAATATTTTCGATTAGAACAGTTATTTTAAAGTGTAATATTTCACAATATTACTGTTTTTACTGTATTTTTAATTAAATAAATGCAGCCTTGGTGAGCAGACGAAACTTCTTTTAAAAACATTAAAAATCTTAATGTGTCCAAACTTTTGACTGGTAGTATATATTAGATATAAATATATTAGATATATAAATTATAATACAAATGTATAAATTAAATAAATAATAATGTTACTTAATATTTTTATTAAATAAATAAATACCTGTAATATCAACCATTACAGGTATTTACTGATTTCTACAAGTATTTTTAAAAAATACCTGTAATATACACTGAGACATGACCATGTAGAAAAAAAGTCTTGAACCAGCAAAAGCTGATCTTCCACCTTGGCCAGGATGGTCTGCTGGTTGGTTTTGGGCACATTTCACCAGGTCAGACTGGGAGACCAACCAGCTAAGACCAGCTTAGACTGAAAGATTAGCCTAAGCATTATGGCATTATAAAACATCCATCTAATGTCAAGAGTACATGTTCTGCCACCGCTGTGACGACGATGCCATTTTCAATGCCCCTAATAACTGTTCTCCAGGGACTTTTGCACCCAAAGTCTGTTAAATGTTGCCATTTTTCACATGTGGATTGCTTCTGAATATCAGATATCATTAATTTCAGCAATGACTGGCAGGAGGACACTGTCACTGATGACACTTTCCTCCGCTACACTAAGCATGTATTTAACTTCATGCACACTGAAGGTATTAGCCGTCTCTGTCTCCAATAAACTCAAAGTAATCTTGTATCAATACCAGCAGTGAGCAAGAAAGATAATCCGATTTTCTCTTGTGAAAAAAACCTTCACAATTTCATATTTGAGGGAAATAGCAATCGTGAGTTTTAAAGGTGACCAAATTTGCAGTTTTTTGTATCTTATAATCGACTGCTAATGTTTAATTGCAACCTGATAATTTACTAAAAATCATTTCAGTTCCATTTTTGATATGAAATCATTATAGATAGAAAAACATGTGCACAAGCCTTATTCAAATTCGACATTATATAGACAATAAATTCAAGCCTCAACATTAAAACTACCATTAAATGTTAATATTAAATATTAATTAAGTTAACATTAAACAAAATAGTGATGTAGAGACTAATAAACCAAAACAGAGCAGGCTTGTTCCAGGGAATAAACACTAATGTTTATTAGTTTGAAAATAATGCATTTTTAAAGATGAATGCTTAACAGTACACAACTCTCCTGTGAGAAACACGTGATTAATTGTCTTATAAATCTCCCTCTCGGTAATTGCTATGGCAACAGAACTTCTACTTCAAGTCACCTAATGGACCGTTCACACAGGATGCTTTCTTGTGTTCAGACTGCACTGGTTTTCAATTAATGTGTTACACACATGACAGATTTTTTTTTTTTTTTTTTCATATGAAGCAGAACACAAAGAAGAAAGGGTGCAAAGGTCCGAAGTTTGATTGCTCCCCCCTTTCCCTGCCCCGCTGGACTGTGTTCACATTATATTATTTGGGTCCGAACCGCAGTGCGTTTGCATTATCAAAGCAGCAGCTGTTTACTCGTTGCTTGGTAATGACGACGGAGGAGGTGGCAAAATGCATTGCATTGGTTTTGTTTTCAAAGCACAAGCAGACTCCGAACATAACAACACTTGCCTCTATCTGCCGCGAATGTACTGTTCTAAAAACTGTGGGACTACATTTCTGCTTCAAGGCATGCCATAATGAGATCTACATTCTCTCTGCTTGCTGTGTGTCAGTCAGGAAAGTGAGTGAGAACACACAAAAACACAAACGCTGCATCCGAAATCGCATACTGAGTAGGTACTACATTTGAATGTGAATTTACTTCTCGACCATTAAAAAACAATGTTCTATATAGTATGAATGTGTGTAGAATGAATGAAATTCATCCACTCTTCTGTGGCCTCATGGGACAGTAAAGTGTCCATCGAACGCACACTTCAGAATCTTGCCTGAAGTATTACAGCAGGTCATCCAGGGACTTTTCGCCTACTGGGGGTTTAACAGTACACAGAAGTCACGGTTCTGTACGTATGTCGGTTTTGAGGTCACGGTTCGGTACAATAGGAAAAATGGTCACACTTTGGTTTAGGGTCCAGTTCTCATTATTAACTGACCGTTGCCTCAATAAACCACTAATTACTGCTTATTAATAATTAGTAAGGTAGATGTTAAGTTTAGGTATTGGGTAGGATTAAGGGATGTAGAATATGGTCATGCAGAATAAGGCATTAATATGTGCTTTATAAGTACAAATAAACAGCCAATATCCTAGTAATATGCATGCTAATAAGTAACTAGTTCATAGTGAGAGTTGGACCCTAAACTAAAGTGTTACCGGACAAAAGAACAAATCCACATTGGCTAGGTGTCTTTTCATTTATTTTGAACAGACAGTAGTGCAAATCACAGTTTGTTCCACCTAGCAGCATTTAGTCCCCTAGTGGGTACTGTAAATTCTCCTATGGTTTATTAAAGGGTTAGTTCACCCAAAAATGAAAGTAATGTCATTTATTACTCACCCTCATGTTGTTCCACACTCGTAAGGCCTTCATTCATCTTCGGAACACAAATTAAGATATTTTTGTTGAAATCCAATGGCTCAGTGTGGCCTCTATTGAGAGCAAAGCCAAACTCTCAAGATCCATAAAGGTACTAAAAACATATTTAAATAAGTTCATGTGAGTACAGTGGTTCAATATTAATATTATAAAGCGACGAGAATATGTTTTGTGCACCAAAAAAAAAACTAAATAACGACATATAGTGATGGCTGATTTCAAAACACTGCTTCAGGAAGCTTCGGAGCGTTATGAATCGTTTGTGTTGAATCAGCGGTTCGGAGCGCTAAAGTCACGTGATTTCAGCAGTTTGGCGGTTTGACACGAGATCCGAATCATGATTCGACACAAGAGATTCATAACGCTCCGAAGCTTCCTGAAGCAGTGTTTTGAAATCGGCCATCACTGTATAAGTCGTTATTTTGTTTTTTTGGTGCACCAAACATATTCTCGTCGCTTTATAATATTAATATTGAACCACTGTACTCACATGAACTGATTTAAATATGTTTTTAGTACATTAATGGATATTGAGAGAGTAAATGTTATTTCCTGGCTATGCAGGCCTCACTGAGCCATCGGATTTCAACAAAAATATCTAAATTTGTGTTCCGAAGATTAGCGAAGGTCTTACGAGTGTGGAACGACATGAGGGTGAGTAATAAATGACATTATTTTCAATTTTGGGTGAACTAACCCTTTAAGCACTAAGCAGTAAACAGAATGCACTCTTGCATAGGTCATATTTTTTTCACAGGACTGATAAAAAACAAAAGGTATTTGGTCACAATCAGCTACAAAACTGAAAAGCATATTGTGTTATAAAAGCACAAAATAAATAGAATAATGAAAAATATAACTTGTGCATTACACTTTGCTCCACCTAAACTATATTTAAACATTCATATACTTAATTTTCCGCTCCATTTCATGCACAGATGAGTGTCCATGAGCGCAGAAAGATGAATTTGACGCATACACACTACCTAGTGGACTATGTTGTTAAGCACTCAAGTCATTTGTTTATGCTGTACTTCTTCTGCTCTTTTTCCTGTTGTGTTGGTTAGCAAACATGTTGTATTAACTCGCAGGCCCCTTCTGGATTGGAGTGTGGATCGACAGTGACCGACTGTATTCATCTTCTAACTGCATGAACCGAACCGTGACGTCCGTACTATAAGGTTCGAGACAAATACATGTACCGTTACACCCCTACTATGTAGTACTAAAGTATTTAATTTCGGATGCAGCGAAATTGATAAATGTTTTTGTAATGCTTATAACAATATACAATGTGTGGCAAATATATTGCACAAACAAAAAACATATTATAGCAAAGAAAACAGAAATTTTAATAATTTCAGGTGACAAGATCATCAGAAAAATGTAGGCCAGATAAAAAGAAATAAATGCAAATCATTTTAATTACCACATTTTTCATTCAATTGCGTTCTTGCTGCACAAATCCAGAAAACTCTTTGTTTTGTCAAGGTTCGAATATGCTGTGCTGGGTCACTAAGAATCACTGGTACGTGGCATTGCTTGAGCTGTGTTCTGTCTTTTTGACATTTTCTGTCTGTTTTCTGCTCCTCTCATGCTATGGTTGGGTAAGCAGGCCTTCAGAAAACCTACAGCCCTTGCAAATGGGCAAAAAGAGAGAAACACTACCCCTGGTTCTGGCCAATTTTCCATGCACTGGGGTGAACATGTAACAGATTTGATGCAAAGATGTAGGGCACATTTCACATCCTACTGCAGACGTTGCACAAGATGTTCTCACACACACACACACACACACACACAAAACAAGAACAGCTAGTTTTAAAGCCATCATTTGCTTTTGTCCATTCAAAACCAATATCCCTTTGGAGAGAGTCAATAAAATAGAGCATAGATTATGGTATTGTATGAAAGAAGCTTGCGGAGTGCTGTCTCCTCCACTAAAACCTTTTTATTGTGAGCCCAACTCTATCAATAGCATGCGATTATCTCTGGAGATAGCGAAGACAGATAAACATCGTCTGAAACAGACAACCATAAGCCTTAATCTAAAACAAGTGCACAACAGAAGGTTTTAAAGTCAACATGAATAAAAATTGACCCTTTTTACTTTCTTAATACACATTCCTGGTTTTTGTAACCTTTTATCAAAGCACAAAAAAAGAAACTTTCAACTTTCTACCACTTTTTCTTGTTTATTCTAGTATGTAACTTTTTACTTTTATGGGAAGTACAGTATAAATCATTTTTCTGAATCTTTTTTTCATGTCAACTTACATTTCAGTGATTCCTTTATGTCTCATTACATGCCTCTCATTCTCTATAAAATGTTCCAAGTTGTATGTACACACAAATTATGTTTATGGCCTTTTTGTTTTCAGTCACATGACACAAAACATCCATAGACCTGCAGCACAAGCCTGTTAATTTTCCATCTTAAAAAATATGTCAACAAAATGCAAGTTTTAGGCAATGTGATCCAATCCACATACAGCACCTACTGCGTTTTTTCAGTCACTAAAAACAGTGGGATATTCTACAATGCTTAATGTGAAAAACACTTAAAGTGCCTTAAAGGGTTAGTTCACCCAAATATGAAAATTACCCCATGATTTACTCACCCCAAGCTATCCTAGGTGTATATGAATATATATAAAAATAAATATATATAAAATATCCATACTTAAAACTTTAAAAACTAAAATAACCAGCTTCGGACACACGGCCATATGCTTTGATTTACAGTGAAAGAGTAAAGAAGGCGGGGTTTACTGTTCACTAAAGACGAGTGCGAAATCCAACACGATGCTTTAGATTTTACAGTGTAAGAGTTAAGCATAAGAGTGCATAACAAGATGTAAGTAGCTAAACATTTAATATTTGACAACTGTTATACGATAGATAAGTTCAACGACCCACAGTAATATACAGTGATGCAAACTACAGTATGAGTAAATACTTTTAAATAAAGTACTTTTAAAATCAGATACTCTAAGACTTTTACTCAAGTCGTATTGGAATTGGTGATTTTTAACTTGTAATCGAGTCAATTTCACTGTAAGTATCTGTATTTTACTAGTATGGTTTCCAGGTACTCTTTAGGTTCTTTTGTGGAAAAACGCTTAATGAGAAACTGTGTTGCATTTATAATTGGGGTTCATTTGCTTGCCTGTACATAGTATGCATCATTAATAAGGTGTATACTGAATTTGGTCTTTTAATATCACTGTCTTACTACATTACTACATAGTACCAACCTGGTAAAAATGACTGGAAGGTAATGGAGGAAAGCCTTGTTTTGCCCTCCAGGTGGGCATTCCTATAAGTGTGTGATGTCACGTGAAAACGATGTATTAAACAATACTAAATCCTTAACATAATCCACCTAAAAAAAAAATTGGTAACACTTTATTTTACAGTGTCATTGTTACATATGTTACATGCAGTTACTATAGTAATAACTATAAATTATGCATAATTACATGCAACTAACCCTAAACCAAACCAAACCCTAATCCTAACCCTATAGTAAGTACATGTAGTTACTTAATAATACGCAATACTTAAATGTATAATTACAGTGTAACAAAGACACCTTAAAATAAAGTGTAACCAAAAAATGTTTTAATTACATTGTAAAATTGTAAACAAACTTCCTCATTTTTATCGATTCTTGGATAAGTGAGTCAGTTGAAGCTCTCAGACTGATTCAGTCCAATTTGTGAATGAATTTGTGAATGAATCTTTCAAAAAAAAAAAAAAACAATTCAGTAATTTACTGGTATATCAGTGATTATATCAGTGATAATGCCATATGTACACCCAATTTGCTGTATATTGTTTTTTTGTCTCGTTTTAATTAATAAAATATCTTTATTGTAATTTCTTGTCATTTTATTGCAGCCATGAATCCGCTCATAAAAAACATCTCATTTGAATTTGCATAATTTGCATAATTTAATCATAAACAAATTGTTCAGTCTGGTTTGTTAAGAAATTGTCCAAGTTATATAAACTGGATCAACTGATTCAGTGAAATAATTTAAATGAAAAAAAATGATTTGCTCCTAAATCAGAAACCACTACCTTTTCACAATTCAATCAAGTCCATTCTACCGAACATCCAGTTTCACACAGAAATCGTTAGATTCCAGAATTCAGTTGCGAACAGCATTTCATGTTGGCATCCAGTAATTGCATTGAGTCCCTGACTGTCAACAGGGAGTGATTTAAATAAGGATCATCAATATTTCACAGCACACGAGGTCACCTACTGCACTGACGACCTTAAGACACACACCGCCGGCATGTGGCAGAGAAGCATTGATTGAATAAAATCGAAGCCTCCATTCCCATGCGCCTCAGCCTTTGAAGCTAATCCCACAGACTGCCACACACAGCAAAGCCTCAAAAAAACAGTGAAAAATCAACAAAATTGGCAAGGTTGCAATCACAGTGCAAAGCCCCTGAGGTTAGCTCTCACCTGCAGGTCCAAGGCACTGAGCTTGTTCTTGTCTCCTGAGTTGCGTTTGTACTCTTCAATGGTCCAGGAGGGCTGGGAACGCTTGGCGTCGGCGAGGCCGGTCAGGCGCAGGTCAGTATAGAGAGGACTGCCCTTCACATGAGACTTGACCGCGGGAGGGAAGTGGTGTGGGCTGAACACCTGCTCCACCAAGTAGGAGTCCTTGTGCGGCTTTGAGGAACGGTGGGCCTGGTGGGCGTCATACTGTCGATCTGTCTGTAGGGGAGAAATGGGAGGAAAGGTCACGGAGGAGGAAGAAATTATTCCCTTCATTATTTTTGTCTTGTTTTCCAGTACAAATTTCGAAACATTCTTAAATCAAGATACATTTTTACTTGAGAATCAAACTGATACACTATATTAAAGGGTTAGCTCATCCAAAAATGAAAATTCTGTCATTAATTACGTCGTTCCAAACCCGTAAGACTTCTGTTCTTCTTCGGAACATAAATGAAGATATTTTTTAATGCAACTATGAAAAGACCACTTTGACACTTCAAAAAGTTCATAAAAAGATAGTAAAACGAATCCATATGAATTGAGTGGTTTAGTACAAATTTTCTGAAGAGACTCGATCACTTTATATATTGAACAGATTGAATTTAGACTTTTATTCACATATGAACATTCATCAACTCACACATCAGTTGTGGCAAACGGAAGCTCAAGCAAGTTCACTTGACGTGCGAGAACCAATGCAGTTTTTCTCGTGTTACGCAGCACATTTGAGCTTCCGCAAGAACCAATGAGGTTCATTCTCGTGTTACGCAGCACGTTTCAGCTTCAGCAAGAACCAATGAGGTTCATTCTCATGTTACGCAGCACATTTGAGGAGGTTCATTCTCGTGTTACGCAGCACATTTGAGCTTCCGCAAGAACCAATGAGGTTCATTCTCGTGTTACGCAGCACATTTGAGCTTCCGCAAGAACCAATGAGGTTCATTCTCATGTTACGCAGCACATTTGAGGAGGTTCATTCTCGTGTTACGCAGCACATTTGAGCTTCCGCAAGAACCAATGAGGTTCATTCTCGTGTTACGCAGCACGTTTGAGCTTCCACAAGAACCAATGAGGTTCATTCTTGTGTGTTACGCAGCAAGTTTGAGCTTCTGCAAGAACCAATGAGGTTCATTCTCATGTTACTTAGCAAGTTTGAGCTTCAGCAAGAACCAATGAGGTTCATTCTCGTGTTACGCAGCACTTTTGAGCTTCAGCAAGAACCAATGAGGTTCATTCTTGTGTTACGCAGCACGTTTGAGGAGGTTCATTCTCGTGTTACGCAGCACATTTGAGCTTCCGCAAGAACCAATGAGGTTCATTCTCGTGTTACGCAGCACGTTTGAGCTTCCGCAAGAACCAATGAGGTTCATTCTCGTGTTACGCAGCACATTTGAGGAGGTTCATTCTCGTGTTACGCAGCACATTTGAGCTTCCGCAAGAACCAATGAGGTTCATTCTCATGTTACGCAGCACATTTGAGGAGGTTCATTCTCGTGTTACGCAGCACATTTGAGCTTCCGCAAGAACCAATGAGGTTCATTCTCGTGTTACGCAGCACGTTTGAGCTTCCACAAGAACCAATGAGGTTCATTCTTGTGTGTTACGCAGCAAGTTTGAGCTTCTGCAAGAACCAATGAGGTTCATTCTCATGTTACTTAGCAAGTTTGAGCTTCAGCAAGAACCAATGAGGTTCATTCTCGTGTTACGCAGCACTTTTGAGCTTCAGCAAGAACCAATGAGGTTCATTCTTGTGTTACGCAGCACGTTTGAGGAGGTTCATTCTCGTGTTACGCAGCACATTTGAGCTTCCGCAAGAACCAATGAGGTTCATTCTCGTGTTACGCAGCACGTTTGAGCTTCCACAAGAACCAATGAGGTTCATTCTTGTGTGTTACGCAGCAAGTTTGAGCTTCTGCAAGAACCAATGAGGTTCATTCTCATGTTACGCAGCAAGTTTGAGCTTCTGCAAGAACCAATGAGGTTCATTCTCATGTTACTTAGCAAGTTTGAGCTTCAGCAAGAACCAATGAGGTTCATTCTCGTGTTACGCAGCACTTTTGAGCTTCAGCAAGAACCAATGAGGTTCATTCTTGTGTTACGCAGCACGTTTGAGGAGGTTCATTCTCATGTTACGCAGCACATTTGAGCTTCCGCAAGAACCAATGAGGTTCATTCTCGTGTTACGCAGCACGTTTGAGCTTCCACAAGAACCAATGAGGTTCATTCTTGTGTGTTACGCAGCAAGTTTGAGCTTCTGCAAGAACCAATGAGGTTCATTCTCATGTTACGCAGCAAGTTTGAGCTTCTGCAAGAACCAATGAGGTTCATTCTCGTGTTACGCAGCAAGTTTGAGCTTCCGCAAGAACCAATGAGGTTCATTCTCGTGTTACGCAGCACGTTTGAGCTTCCGCAAGAACCAATGAGGTTCATTCTCGTGTTACGCAGCACGTTTGAGCTTCCACAAGAACCAATGAGGTTCATTCTTGTGTGTTACACAGCAAGTTTGAGCTTCTGCAAGAACCAATGAGGTTCATTCTCATGTTACGCAGCAAGTTTGAGCTTCAGCAAGAACCAATGAGGTTCATTCTTGTGTGTTACGCAGCAAGTTTGAGCTTCAGCAAGAACCAATGAGGTTCATTCTCATGTTACGCAGCACATTTGAGGAGGTTCATTCTCATTTTACGCAGCAAGTTTGAGCTTCAGCAAGAACCAATGAGGTTCATTCTTATGTTACGCAGCAAATTTGAGGAGGTTCATTCTCATGTTACGCAGCACATTTGAGCTTCCGCACGAACCAATGAGGTTCATTCTCGTGTTACGCAGCACGTTTGAGCTTCCACAAGAACCAATGAGGTTCATTCTTGTGTGTTACGCAGCAAGTTTGAGCTTCTGCAAGAACCAGTGAGGTTCATTCTCATGTTACGCAGCACTTTTGAGCTTCAGCAAGAACCAATGAGGTTTATTCTTGTGTTACGCAGCACATTTGAGCTTCAGCAAGAACCAGTGAGGTTCATTCTTGTGTTTACGCAGCACGTTTGAGCTTCAGCAAGAGGTTTGTTCTTTTATCAAGCAGGTTTGGTTGAGCTTCTGTTTATCAATGTTTATAAGTGAACAAAAGACTATATTTAATCTGTTCATCATGTAAAGTGGTTGTGCCTCTTCAGAAAGTTTGGACTAAACAGCTCAATTCATATGGATTAGTTTTACGATCTCTTTATGAACTTTTTGAAGCGTTAAAGTGTCAGTTGTGTAGCTGTCAATAGAGGAACAGAAATCTCTCAGATTTCATCAAAAATATCTTCATTTGTGTTACGAAGATGAATGAAAGTCTTACGGGTTTTGAACAACATGGGGGTGAATAAATGATGACAGAATTTTCATTTTTGGGTGAACTAACCCTTTAAGTCTTGTTTTCTAAAAAATCTATCAAAATTGAGTTTTTTTTTTCTTTAAAAAAAATAAGGTAAGACAAAATAATCTCGTTTTCACTTCGAATTAATGTTATTTTTCTTTCCTTATTGTCAAACATTTTTCTTGTTTTAATATTAAACTCACTTAATTTTGAGAGATTTTTCAGAAAGTAAGACTTAAGATATTAAGTCATTTTGCTTCAAGTAAATGCATCTTGATTTAAGAATGTTTAGATATTTGCTGAAAAACAAGACAAAATACTAAGAAAGAAAATAAGTGTATCTCTTCTTCCGTTGTTCTTCTGCAGTGTTATCTCTTCTTCCGCTGATAATGATGTTAGAAATCTTATTAAAACTGATAATACTGGACACATAAGACAAAAAGGAGCATTTTAACACTTTATTGAGAAATACTGCTCAATGAAATGTTCTTCTATGATACAAATGTAACAGAAATAGCTGGCAAATCTGTGCTAATCAAAGCTACATGTATTTCAAAATGTCTGAGTATAAAATTCATCCACATTCATGTTTTGACTGTGGTGTTTGCAAAAGCAAGCAACACTATTATTATTGAACAAACCTTTAGTAAACTATATGTACACTATCATTCAAAAAGTCATTTTCTTCAGCAATTCAGATTTGATTAGAAGGAAAAAATGAGCATCTGAACACCAGGGCAAACACTGAATCAGCTATAAGTCTCAGCAAAAAGCATGCTGGCACTGCATGAGTCTAACTAGCAATATATACAGTGCAAGCTGGAAACTAAGTGTTGTGCTTATCGGGAACGAATGCGGTTTGGGGAGCAGAAAATATGTGATTGTCTCAGTCTTTAGACTATTATAAAGAATAATATCTCAGTCAGGAGCTTATTCCTGTCCAGAGGGAAACCAAAGTGCTGCAGCTTACAAGGTGAAAAGATTTGATTATCATGAACTGGGCCATTCTACAAAACGGGGACGGTAGTGTGTAAAAAATAACTTTAATAATGATGCAGCTTTTACCATACATATACGTATACATTTTTCAAAAAATAATCAACATAAATCTAGTAACTTTGTGTTTTCTTTTTCATTTATTAATTTTTTTCCATGTGAATGTTGTTTTTGGCCTGTCCAAATTCCTTTTTGTATTAGTAAATAAACACAGAAATACCCGTTTACCTCATGTTTTCCCTTTCTAAAATAATGAACAATCCCACAAGTAAAAAAAAAAAAACTTGTCCTTTCAAAAAGTAAATTGAAAGGGGGATATATATTGAAATTTAAGCATTACATTGTGGAGCTAAAATTAATGTATTGGCAAAATATGAATCATAAATCTGTACACCAATTCTCATCCTTAAAAAAGTAGATATTTTTGCAAATAGCAATTAAATATGATTTGTAAATGCTCAACCAAATTTACATTCACAAAATGAGAATCACAAATGCAAAGAACAATTCATAAATGCACAATTATGGTTGCACTTTTCTGAATAGTACGTACACAAATTGTTTATTAAATCTGCACTTGCAAATCGTCACGTGTGGATTTGAGAGAGTATTTTTACCTTTAGTTTTACATAATACAATAAACTTGGCATGTGCCACCACAGTCATCGAAAATAACACAAAGTGAAAATAAAGTTGGGGAAACTACAGTTACCATGGTAAATATAATACTAAAATGAGCTGCTAATAAAAACATATAGACACTGATCTGGAATGAATAGAAAGAACATCATACCTGCATGTAAAATCCTTCCCAGATAAATAAAGAATAATGACACTCACATTTAGCCTGACAAAATTTCATCTGACAGCAGATACTGAATCAGGATGAATGTGTTTTTCTCAGGCACTCTTTACTTAAACTGCATCTGACAGAAAAGTCAACAGTGTTCATGCACATCTTTCAAAATAAAAGTCTTACATCAGAAAACATTTAGAATTACAGTACGTTTTTGTTGTCGTTGTTTCAATGACTACCCACCCCGTAACCCACCAGTTGATCTAAGTCATTTCTATATAATTGCAGCATTCTGTTCTGCTCTGTCATTTCCCTGTCTCTGTACATTCTGAAAAATAAAAACACATACCTATGTTCTTAATTGTTCTTCTTTTTCTGTTCAAATTTAAGGCAAGGTGTTGTTCGGTCTGGCCTGAGCTAAGGTGAAAATTAAAAAAAAGCCACAGGAGTGAGCGCTGTAGAGTGTAATGTTGAGCCACCTCCTGCTTCCAGCAGGGAAAGACTAATCAAACAACCACAGATGCAAATGAGGGAAGGCCAACTGAGAGGAGGAAAAATATTGTCTTTCTGATATTCATACGAGCTATAGGTTATTCCTGTAGCAGCACTGAAAAAACACGTTCAGTAGGTCAGACTCAATGCCATACAGAAGTGACTCACTGAATATTGATACTAAATATGTATTTATTTCTTCATACAGTAATATAACCAATGAAATTACAAGTTATAAAACATGTATCATGGCATTGCAATAAATTAAATATCTTAGCTGTTGCGTAATCTCACCGAGACACGATCACCAGTGTTGTTGCAAAGCAAGAATCTTTATTACAATTGCTTATACTTGGGATTAGTGATTTAAACAAACCCCTAAACTAACTATGAAACTTTGGTACATTCTGTAACCATTGACATGATCCCTCATATCACGCAGCGTGTTTTGGAGAGATGCGCTGCTACTTTTCTTATACTTTTTCGCTAGTTAACAACCACCTAGCAACCATACTGAAACACACTAAACCAGTGCTGTTACTTATTCAAAATAATTTTTTGGTAATTAAAAAATATAAAATAAAATAATTAAAAATATATATGTTTAAGTTACTAAAATTACTAAAAATGAAATTAAATAAATTAAAGCTAAATAAAAATATTTTTTTAAAAAACTAATAAACAACAAAATTACTAAAACAAACCAAAATTAAAATGAAAACTAAAAATATAAAAATAGAAGCAAATTCAAAATCTTAATATAAATAATACTAAAATAACACTGTGCTAAACCAATCAGAAAGTCTTATAGAGTGCAAAAGTTCCCACACCCATTTTCAACAGCGCTGTTTCTGGAAGTATTTTTTAAATTCATTTTTCCAATTAAGATTTTAAAATAGTCTTCATTAAAGAGTTATAAGCAGTAAACCAAGCCAATCAGATTCGAGGTGAATCATAACACTATAATTTTGATTTGAAACAAATGTTTTTGAAAATCAGACAAAATGACAGTGTGATGCTTTGGGCAATGTTCTGCTGGGAAACCTTGGGTCCTGCCATCCATGTGGATGTTACTTTGACACCTACCGCCTACCTAAGCATTGTTGCAGACCATGTACACCCTTTATGGAAACGGTATTCCCTGGCCTCTTTCAGCAGGATAATGCACCCTGCCACAAAGCAAAAATGGTTCAGGAATGGTTTGAGGAGCACAACAACGAGTTTGAGGTGTTGACTTGGCCTCCAAATACCCCAGATCTCAATCCAATCAGGCATCTGTGGGATGTGCTGAACAAACAAGTCTGATCCATGGAGGCTCCACCTCTCAACTTACAGGACTTAAAGGATCTGCTGCTAACATCTTGGTACCAGATACCTGTCTTCAAAGGTTTATAAGTTATCATTCAAAATCAGTTTCCTTATGGAGAAAATGAATGGAGTTTTTACTTCCAGAACTGTTGCACTCTATAGGCAACCAGTTATCAACATCTTGGCAACCACAACAACCTAGTACTGTGCTAGTGAAATTAGCACAGGAATGACCCCTCACATTTGTAAATCTAGTCCTTAATTTTGTCATCTAAATCCATCATCTTATTCGGGCACTTCTCTTTAGTACATACTTTGTTCAGAAAAAATTTAAGTTGAATGGACACACACAGTCTTAATTAAAACCTCATTGAAGATAGACTTCAAATGAAGCGACTAAAAGCATTGGTTGTTTATATTCCGCAAGGCAAATTTTTAAAGCGTGCTTTTAGCTTGGCCACTACTGACATGAGCTTATAGCTTGGCTAGCTGGCACTTTTGTTTGGGCTTAAAGAAAAAAAGGTTTCCATTGCCCTTTATCAAGGACACTTTGTGAGAAGGAACGGATGTTGTGCTAAGTGCCTGTCTGGAAATGACAGTTCTCTCGGATCTTCTCACCCACTGTACAGAGCTGCTGGGTTCGTTGGCTGCGCTCTCTCATAAAGAAGTCGTGCTAAAAGGCTGGCGCAACAACTTCATGTCAATTAAAGACAGGGTGATACAGACAGAAAGAAAATAAAAGAGAGCGACAGGATGCATAATATAAGACTCTCATTAACCCAGAAAAACATTTACCAAAACATTCACACCTGAATAGATGTTTGGCAGACGAGATGAGCTGTTTCTTGGAACCCCAATGATAGCCCTGATTTGAATACAAGCAATGCTTCTAAATGAAAGATTAAAAAGACAAAACTGAACACTGAACAAGAAAAAATATCCAGTTGTTACCTTCAATGTGAACTGTGTAGTTTCTGCGGAAACAGAATTGCAATTCCCATCCACTATTGGTCAGACAGACACATATAGTAGCTCCTCCTCAAACTCATGCCATTGGTCATTGAGTCAGTGTTGCTGTCTGGCTGTTCGGGAAGCTCTAACTAACAGATAAATGTTTGATAGTGGCACACAACACAAGATGTTTCCACTTTTAAGGAAAATAAGCATAAAATAGCTTATTTATTGGTAAGCTATGGCCTGGTTTCATAGACAGGGGTTAGACTAAGCCAGGATTAGGCCTTAGTTCAATTAAGACATTTGAGTAGCTTATATAAATGTACCCTAGAAAAAAACATCTTGTGCATCTTGAGACAAAACAATATCACTGACATATTTTAAGATATGTCAGTGCAAGTCACTTTCAGCTAAAACAGCTCAAACATGCATTTTAGTCCAAGACTAGCTTAAGCCTTGTCTGTGAAACCGGGGGTTAGTATATTAAAGTCATATAGGAGAAAATAATTGAATAAATTACACACTTCACCTTTAAATAAAGGAGAAGTCAAAAGGCAGAATGGCCACAGAATGGTAAAATGCACAAGGTTGTTATGTGTTCTCATTAATGTGAATGAGGTTTAATTAACCGCCAGTTCCCTGTGCGACCATTCACTAAAATTAACTACAGCTTGGATCGTCACAGAAAGCCAGGGACTTTTGGCACTCGCGAGTTCCCCAAAAAGATCAGAAGGGACGATATGGGAACTGGCAGGCTTCTAACCAGGGCAATAAGCCAAGAAGACAAGAGCGAGAGGCAGAGGAGGAAAACTAAGAAAACATGAAAATATTCCCAAGATTAAAGAAGGCTAAGTGTTGCATTCATTGCGTAGTCTGAGAAGAGAAGAGAAGAATGGAATAGAATAGAAAATGACAGAGCACAATATATATAAATAAAACAACAGAATAGAACAGAATAGAATAAAGATATTAAAATAGAATAGAATAGAACAAAACAGAACAGAATAGAATAGAAAAAAGTAAACTTAATGGAACAGAAAATAAAATAAAAAAACAGACAGGCAATTATACTGTAAAACAGAACAGAATAAGAATTAGATTAGATTAGATTAGAATAGAATAGAATAGAATAGACAACAAAAATAGAATAGAACAAAATAGAACAGAACAAAATAAGTAGCACAGAATAGAACAGAACAGAATTAACAGCACAAAACAAATAAAACAAAACCATAAAATAGAACGAAACAGAACAAATACAAAAAAAAGAACTAATGACATACCATAAGAAATAGGAAGAACATAAAAATGAAACAAGTAAATAAAAAACAAAAACGAAAAAGAACCAGAAGAGAACAAGGTGCACAAAACAGGAAAAAAAAAAAAACAGCAAAACAAAATAAGACAGAACCATACCATAACATAACAAATAGCACAAAACAGAAGAAATACATAAAAGAACAAGACCATAACAGCATAAAATAACATAACCCAGCTCACTACTGATAAACCTGTGAAAGCATGGCCTCATTCCAGTTTTCCTCCTGCAGGAATGAATGTGATCAGGAATGGAAGCCCATACTCCATTACCCACACAGAGCAGAGCAGACTGCATCCAACTTGCCTACTAAAGACTTAGGTCATGATTTCCATTCAGTTCATTGTTTTTGTGGCATCCCATGCAAATGTTTTCAGAGATAAATCACCAAAACCTGATTTTTTGTTTGCTGTTGCTTTTTTCGACACCTCAAGTCCTTCTACATTGTTAAAGTGGTGTACAAAGAGAGGTTTTGATTAAACTTATTCATCTTCCTTGCAGCATTCATGGAATCCTTGAGCTTGTTTACATTGAAATGCTGCAGTACTAAAGCTTCAACTCTGATGTGTCAACATATTAACTCGAGAGCTAGTAAATACTTTTACAGGACTAATTTGCCATGAAATCCCTGTTCCTCTGAGGGGATTGAATTAAAATTATTTGTCTGATTCTCTACAGTATCCTGTGCTCAGGCTGTGTCCCCATCTGGGCAGAAAGTACAGCTAGTTGTAGGATAGAATGGGTAAATTGTGTGATAATTGCATCACAAGAGACAATGGCTGTACTGTTGGAGATATGGTATTAAAGCTAGCTTGCTTCTAGAACATGCCTGCATGTATTTTGGGAAGTGATGGAGTGTAATTGAGCATAACTACCTAGGGGTGTCAACCAATGCAAAACCACGCAAGAGTGTAGGAGTGATATGACAACCTTATCTGTCTGGCTCATAAATATTAATTAGTTGAAGTAACATACTTCCAGTAATCCTGACCCCTTATAGAATTTGACTGACTCAATCCCAATGCTGTCTTTGCACAATAACCAAGCTCTTAAAATATAATGACTGATTCTAAACATATAATGGTTGCTACATCTCAGTAATTAACGAATATAATGTAGATTTGCTAAAAATGTCACACAGCATTAAATGACACTAAACCCTACACTATTTAGTTTTTGCAAATGTGGGCACCAAACCCTGATTTTACCATTAGAACAAAGTATAGACTGATCTGTCTCAGTAAAATTACAAATTTACATTCATACTCAAGTCATTTTAAGGCACTACACAATAGGTTTCAAAGCACCTTCTTCAGAAAAATAAACATGCTTTCAAAAAGCACATGTAATGCAGTAATAGTTCTGAGCTCATTTCAATTCAAGACAACATGAGCAAGTAAGTCATCTCAGTTGATTCAGTGATGAAGTGACCAATGATGTCTGACCAATTCGGATTTAGACTGATGACTCTCAAGATCTCATTAATCTCTTTTGCCAATCGGTTTGACTAAGTGATTAAAAAGAGATGCACAAATCAAGTGATTTGGCGGGTCAACACAATGGCAATGCAATTGTAAAAACCAAAAAAAGGTGAGTATTCAGGTTTGTTACCTCTCTGGATTTCCTATGTCTCTCCTTGCCTTCACTGTGCCGGTCTCTTTCTTTCCCTTCTTCCCCTGTGTGACTGGAGTAAGAAACAGTCCTCCAGTCTCGAGGTGAGTTGGTGATGCTGGCCACTTTGGACTCAGTGGCGCTGTTCTCCTCGGTTAGCGATCTGGACGACCTGCGCGTGAATACGCTTTTCTTTAAAGCTTTTACCCTCAAGCTTTCGCTCCCATCAGCCTCCGGGCAGCAAGTCCATTCTGGACTTTTTTCCACCTTCATGTTGTGTCCAGTGGTGTGACACTGGAAAACGTGAGGTGAGAGGTTCGCGTCAGTCTTAATCTGCTCCACCACACCATTATCACTTGATTTCCCATTAGCCTCCGGTTCTTGAATCTTCTCATCCAGCTTAGTAAGCTTCGAGAGGACCTGAGAGATCTCTCCTCGCACACCTGAAAGAGACTCGAGCTTCTTCTCAATCTCACCAATCCTGAGAACCAGTTTGCAGACACTCTCTTTGAGCTCATCATCAGAGTTCTCCAGTGACTGGAAGAGGCGGTCAAGTTTGATGCTGGTTTTGCCCAGCTTGACAGTGTTGTGTTCAGGTGAGCTGTCCCCATCTGATTTAGTCACCTGAGACAGCGAGCCGTTGCTGTTGTAGCACGATGACTGCACAACTCCAAGAGAGCCACACACACTCATGTCATCCAGAAAGCGAAAGATATCGCTGATATCGTCGCTGACAATCTCCGAGTCTTCGTCTGAGTGTTTGAATGGTGGCCTCTCTCCATATTTGTTGTGACCGGGGTAATCTTTCACTTTCCTAGGTTCGGATTGTTCCGTCTGGGTCCCAACACTCATTCCATTGTCCACATTACTTGACTGAAACGATGGACAGTTGATGCTCTTGTCCTTGTACCTTTTCCCACCCTCTCTTTTCTCAACACTCGGTCCGCAAGCCACAGAAGCCATGTCTTTTGTTTTGGTTCCATTTGACTTCTTGGAGAAACCTGAGGGAGAGGCAGTGGGCTTGTCTTTTGCACACTGAAAGTGTTGGTCGTTTTCCATGTTATGACGATGATTGTCCTTTGCCACTTTGCCGTTCAAGAAGGACCTCTCAAAGTCAGGACCTTCTTCGGTATTGAGACTCAAACTCTTGACAGGCCAGGCTGGCTGTTTGCCATGCTTGCTAGAAGTCCTCCTGCTGCTCACGCATTCAGAAACTGTTGTAGGTCCAAAGTAGGTGGATGCTTGCAAGTCGTCCAGGCTCTCATGCTTCACCCGCCCTTTGTTCTGGATGGGTGAGCTGATGGGTTCAAAGTATGGATTGCTGTACGGCAGCTCAAAACTGTGATTGAAGAAAGTGGGAGGCTTGCTCAGCTCCCTCCTGTGGTGGTAATCGCCACCAGCTTTGGGATTCGCTCTGCACTCCGTGGTGATCACATGGGGCGAAAAGGCAACAAGGTTGTGAAAATCCTCTTTGAAGATATTCCGCTTTTTCACACACGAGTGCACGGTGAAAGGCTCTATCCCTGGGTTGACATGGAGAGATTCCTGGTCCGTTGTAGACTCGCTGTCGATGTCCATGGGGAAGTAAGTGCTCTGCATCTCGCACGGAGGAGGACTGACGCTGGCATACTGTGGCAGATGCTGTAGTTTATCCAGAGATGCTGCCCTACATTTCAAATCCTTGGTGACTCCCAAGAGGAAGTTGGGGTCTGAGGTTGGTATAAACTGCTGGCAGTTGTTGCAGTCAGACTTCGGGCAGGGTGACTTGCGTGAGATGTGATGACCCCTGGTGTCCAAGAGGTTGTACGCTCTGTCATTGTCGTTGAATTTATACACATCTGTGTCAGATCGACAGGACTCAAAGGATTGGTTCTTGTGAAACTTGGGTCTCGGACCCATTGGCAGCTTGTCTTTGGCCATTCCTCCATTCATCTGGATAAGATTAAACATGGTGACAATGTCCGCAGCAACCATGAGCTTCTTGGACTGTTGGTCCTCCACCGAGCACCTCATCTTGTCTTTGAATAAGGTTGCGGGGAAAGCTGGATCCAAACATGCTGTGTAGAATAGCAAACTCCTCAGCTTAGCCAAATGGACCAAGTCAAACCTGGCACACAAGGACTTACAAAGGTCTTGGTATGAAACTGTACTGTACTTGGTATCCAACTCCTCCAAAATCCTCACAAGAAAGAGGGAATACTCTGGCATGGCATCCATTGCTGTTTTGATTCTTGATTTTGTGAAGAAAGGACAGCCTGCAGGGGACAGATGAATGATTAGTGACTGAAGAAATGTGAGCCATCTGCCAAACTACCATAAAAATCATATCAGGATGCAGGACCATAACCATCAAAGACATAGTCAGAATACTGATTAATCAATATGGAGATTTCATTTACTAATTTTCAAACTTTTACAGAGAGTTAAAAAAGTCTGAGACCACATTCAAAATATAGAACTCAAAAGTTTTAGGATTTTGAGAAAAAAAAAAAAAAAAGAAAGAAAAAAGACAAAATATGAAATACTTAAGATTTTGCACAATTTCTAATTCTGCAATCAAATAAGTACATTTGTGAAATTAATTATGTGACTCTCTTATGCAAAAGATCAGATTTTCATGCTTCAATTAAAATGCAAGATGCTCTTTGCAACTCAAATAATGCTGGATAACCATGTACAGTCTATGCCAGCTCAAGTTACTGTCATTTAAACAATTCTGGAAAATGAAAAAAATAAAAAATAAAATAAAATAAAATAAAATAAATGCATATGCAATGTTCAGTTTACTTACAGAAATAGTACTATATAGAGTTTGTAATTAAAAAGCATAATGATATTATAGCTCAGATCAACTGATCTTGAGAAAATCTGATGAGAAACATTTGAGTTCATATTGAGATTCACAGACTACAGACTTTGGTACCATTAGCAAATATGAGCACAGTTTCAGATATTGTTGATATCTGTTCTGAAACTCTACAGAAGACATGAAATTATCTTTCACAGGAGAACATTTTACATTTTTAAAGCAAATGTCTCAATTTGCTCTCCATTTGACCTCATTGCTGTCGAGGAGAAACAACTGAGATATGAAAGAAATCACATTTGTCATTTTTCTTACCTATGTGTTTGTGCCCCACTGCACTGGTCCCTTCAGTCTTGATTATAAAAGAAAAGAAACGGGTAATTATTTGTAATGAAAATCTTATAGGAACCTGAACTACTGAATTAAATTCATTATCCAGTGCATAAAGAAACTGTTGTTTTACACATGCAACCATGCAGTTTCAGTTACATAACAGGACTGTAAATCAATTTGCAGTGCAAGTATGCATTTATAAAAATCCTGTCTCCAAGCCTCGTAAAAATCGATGGTAAAAAAAAAGCGGCATAAATGAACACATGGGCATTCACAATCACAAGACTATGCTGAAAGAAGGGGGTCTAAAAACATCCCACAACAATTTGAAAATACAATATTTTAGATTCATAATAAATTATCCAGAAGAATAATAAGCACACACACCTATTCAACGGTCCCATCTGCTGTCCTCTGGATCGACAGTGAAAAAAAAAAACTGGACAGGGACGTTTAACTCAGAAGTGCATTATTAATCCACAGACATTTCTTTGCAGTTGCACGGCACATGCATCAACATCACATCCCCGCGTCCTCCTGACCATTGGGAATGCTATGGAATGGCCTCTCTTCATCTGTATCCCATCCGGATTGCAGGGGGAGTTTGGCGAGGGAGCCGCTCTCTCTCCATCTGATGGAGCTCAGAGAGCTCAACTCGTCTTTGTTTCCACCTAGAATGACGTAATTTCACCTTAAGACCATTTGCGAGCGCGTGGAAACAGGTTGAGGAATTGACAACTGGAATTAAATCGCATTATACATTTAACAGAACACGCAACGTGACGCGTCAGTGGCTCAGCCATGCGGGAAACGCGTCGGGCAGATCGCAAACACTGCATTAGGATAACGCTGCTCTCTCGCGTTCTTCTGACAGACCTATGTATGTTCAATTCGTGGTGACTGGGGACGCATACATGTTTAGATGGAAAAGAAAACTAATGCAAAGTGAAGAAGTTGTGAAGCGCATCCTTAGAGCCTCGAGCTGCCAAATAAAATATGGGAGAACAGGGCTAGTTGTCAGTTAATTTAAACACACCATATGGGGTAAGTTGTCACAATGAAAATCTACCATTAAATAAACTTAAAACAATGTATGAAACAGCATAAAAAAAATTAAATTAAAAAAATAAAATAAAATAAAATGAAATATCGACCTTTAGCCTAATATTTTTTATGGTCGATAATGATAAAGATTTGATCGCCGGTAATTTTCCGGATTCAAAAATAACATTTTGCATTGCAAAGACGGTTAGTTGCAAAGATGGATGAACACTGTTATGTACAAAGTCATTAAAAAATTATGCAAATAACACAAAAAATACATTTAATTAAACTTGATTAGCTGTTGCTGTTTGGGTGATATTCTGCAGAGACTAAAATAAAAAAATGGACCCATTTATATTAAAAACAGGAACTAATTAGGTAGAAAACTGAATTAAAAATGAATTTACCTACTGGATGTGCATCAATAAATGGACATTATTGGTAGACCTGATATTAAAAACAATAACTAAATTAGTAAAACAAACAAACAAAAACCTTAAAGGGTTAGTTCACCCAAAAATGAAAATTCTCTCATTAATTACTCACCCTCATGTCGTTTCACAACCATAAGACCTTCGTTCATCTTCAGAACACAAATTAAGAGATTTTTGATAAAATCCGATGGCTCAGTGAGGCCTCCAATGGGCAATTTCAAAACTGCTTCATGAAGCTTCGAAGCTTTATGAATCTCTTGTTTCGAATCAGTGGTTCGGAGCGTGTATCAAACTGGCAAAGTCACGCCCCCCAGTAGTGAACCATTAAAATTTCAAAACACTTATGACAAAATGAAGCCATCACATGACTTTGGCAGTCTGATATGCGCTCCGAACCACTGATTAGAAACAAAGATTCGTAAAGCTTCGAAGCTTCATGAAGCAGTGTTTTGAAATCGCCCATCACTATATATTTTTGAATAAAGTCTTTTTGTTTTTTTGTTTTTTTGCTGCACAAAAAGTATTCTCGTCACTTCATAACATTAAGGTTGAACCACTGTAGTCACATGAACTCTTTTAAATATGTCTTTAGTAGCTTTCTGGGCATCTGAAAGTGTTAATTATCTTGCTGGCAATGCAGGCCTCACTGAGCCATCGGATTTCATCAAAAATATCTTAATTTGTGTTCCGAAGATGAATGAAGGTCTTACGAGTGTGGAACGACATGAGGGTGAGTAATTAATGACAGAATGTCAGAACTAACCCTTTAAAACTGCATTTACTTACAGGATTTGCATAATATAGGCCTACATATAAATTACAATGCATCATTTCTACATATCTATATTCTAATTATAACCATACTGACCTTGCCTATGGCTCTGCTGTTGTATTTGGTGCTTATTTACTATTCTTCCATAAAACATACCACAGTTTGTTTCATAGTATTGACACTTGGCTATAAAAATAATATAGCTGGGAAATTATGGTGGTGTCTCTAAGACAACATGAATTCATAAACATCACATGCCATGCATATCATGCATAACAATTTCTGATAATAGCATTAATATGGTAATCCTGCCTAGGCTGAAATGTTTTCATTAGATTATTAGTTGAACCTTGCATGAACCTTCAGGGAACTCTGGCCATTCGTATATGTTTGCACCACTAACATCAATGTCAGACGCAACTCTTGCCACCTAGTGAAGTCAATATCATTGCTCCTGACAAATCAATATCGTATTACTGTTCACTCAGCATTGCTCTAAACTCTTGTTAGCATACGGCTGCTCTGGCTTAGGTATGGATTTTGCCGACTGTCACAAATGTGGAGGAATTCAGAGAGCATTTATACACAAAAAAGCATGCACAGAAATGACTTAAAATTGCAGTGCTCATAAGGGTATGATGCGCTATGACATCACTTCACTGTGTAATGTGATCGTTAATATGAATTACATGTTTTAGACCTCTGCAGTCTGCAGATGAGAGGAGAGAGACCAATGAGGCCCTTTAAAATATTAATAATTCAAAAAGAAATACTAATAGCATATGACAGTGGTTCTCAACTTGTTTTGGTTCAGGTTTTACATTGGACATCAAGGGTGACCAAACACAGTACAAAACCTTTTTGTCATATAAAAGTATTTATTTATTTATTTTTGCAGTGTCCCAGAATTTTAGAACCTCTAAAGCTAAAGCTGAAGTGTGTAATAAGCATCACCAAATGGAAATGCAAATATTACATTTCAAAAAGGTTTCTCGAACACTCCCCGTCTCCCATTGGTCAGCCAAAGGGATAGCCCCGCCCTACACTCACGCCATTGGTTGAGGCAGTGTTGCGGATTGGTTTTGAATCAACATACAGATAGCTTAAAGGTGCAATGTGTAAATTTTAGGAGGATACTCTCTGCTGTCTCAGACGACGACATCTTTGTCCTGTGTTGGCCACCGTAGCTTCTCTATATTGCAATTCGCAATCTCACCGCTAGATGCCACTAAAATTTACACACTGCAACTTTAAATAATATAATTGTATCCTTTATCTTAAAATATTAAATGACATTAATGAAATAACTGAGATTACTTTTAACACGGCACACGAGTTGATTTTGAGGACACACACAAGTACTGCTTTCAGTTGGAGTGAATGTATGAAAGTGTAAACTGACCTTCAGAAGAGCAGCTCAACTTCAACAACCCGGTAAAGTCTCTGACCAATATTCTTAATCTTCCAGCTGACTAAACAGTGTTAACAGAGGCCAGACTCAATGCATGTAAGGGGAAGCCTATCAAAGTGCCAGAAGATTCACGCATAAAAACATGGGCTTTTGAAACTCTGAACAAGTATAATTGGATCTTCTCAATTCAAGGACAGTAGGGGGCTGTCTTGTTCTTATCGGGCGGAAATCAGCATTGCATAATCACACTGACAGATGAAAGGACAACACACTCTGGGAATAATATTCCTTGTCCTTTTTCCATTTGCATTTCCAGGCCAGTTTGCATCACAAGAATCTAAACATCCTGGATCTTTACTAAGCAGTAGTATATGTTCATGTCCTATCATATGCATCAATACACTGAAAATATTAAACATTTTTTAAAGATGAAATATTACAGGTGGTTCTCATATTCTATCAAAATATTTCAAATAAGACATGCTTTTTTTTAGGAATATTGTTTTAAGTTTTTTCCTCATGCAATAAAAGTCAATTCCTTAGTGATATCATCCTCTGGAAAGTGACATTTTTTTGGGTGAAGAAACAGGAAAAGCATCATTAAGTTATGGAAGCTTGTTTCTGCCACAGAATAAAAAAATTAAACTTTTATCTCGCAATTCTGACTAAATAATTCAATTCTGAGAAAAAAAGTCAGAATTGCGGTATATAAATGCAATTTTGAGGAAAAAAGACAATTAGATGCAAAAAAAGATGTAATTAGCTTTTTCATTTTTTTATTTTGTGGCAGAAACAAGTATGCATAGTAAGAATTAGCCATTTGATCAGATTTCAGAAATTAGAAGGATAATATAAAAATATCAACATATATGACTGTCTTGCTCTGTTTCTATGAAATCTATGCTGGAACAAATATCACCCCAACATTTGTTCTCATCTTTCATCTGATGTCATATTCGTTATGGTTACATATTGTAATTATTTCATTATTAATACATTAGTGTGTCTCTGAGGGGGAAGGACAGAAGCACCTTCAATATTATGTAATGTATATCGCTCTTATGAGATAATACGCCAAAGGCTGAGAAATGTATGCACACATACTGACACTCGTACTAATCAGCAGTGACCTTGAATTTCATTGAACCTCTTTATCCACTTCCTGCATGCTGCAACGTCTGTCATAACCTAGTATATACTTTAGTGGTCCTATTAGCTCTGTTCCAAACGACTGGATTCTAAAGGAGCATCCTAACTGAAATCATACCTCATAAGAGACTGATATAAAGCAAAACAGAGACAGCAACAAACATCCCTTTCAACTCACTAATTAAGAATCTGACGATGTTGAAGTATACATATTCTCTATATGATGTATATTAAATGTAGTAGCCATTTTTCTTTTTAATATTTTCATCAACTTTATTAAATGCAAAATGTTGCATTTACAATCAATGAGACTGAAACCCACGTCTGTTTTCAGGCCTTAGCTCTCTCTAGCACTGGAAAGCTTTTCTAATATTAACGCGGGTTCTAAAGTGTTTGCCCCGTCATAAATCTTCATTACAGTGATATTCTTTTGAGCTCTTTTGTATTGTCCCATCTTTTTTTTCTTCTTTTCCAAATCTCCCTTCGTCTCCTCGACCGTCATTGGCTACACGTTTGTTGTTGATGTCAGTCCACTAACTTCCTAACAGTGTTTTTGAAATATGGCTTACCCCACCCTTAAAACATGAAATTTTAATCTGGCATTTTTTGTATTTTTATTTAGGCTGGGACAATACATCGAATCTCGATTCACGATACGAAAAATCTGGAGCAATTCTGATATTTTCCGACGTATGGCGATTCTCTCTCGAATCAATTCTGTGCTTAGTTTTTAAACAGCAGTGGCCTATTGCATGAAGCTAGTTGAACAAACTCTGAGTTTCAGAGTAGATTTAGAGTTGACAAATCCAGATAAATCCAACCTGGTTTATGTCAGCTGTTGCACAACGCTCGGTATAAACTTTCTCTGTCAACTCAGGTTTAATCCAGAGTTTGCGATTAACTCTGAAGCGCGTGCACCTGAAAGTATGACACGTGCGGCAAACAGCCAATCACACGAAACATAAGCGCTTGTTTGATTCACTTCTCGCAAGAGAGCCGAGCAAATTCACTTCTCTTCTGAAGATTAAGAGATCGTAATGAAAAATGTCATGAAATTAAATGCACTTACAAGGCAGGAACAAACATTACTGCAGTGAAAGTTTGAGAAGGCAGCTGAAAGAAAATATCTGACTATATCAGTGCATGTGAATCAAAGAACTATGCCTAATAATTTATAATATAATCATTTATATTAGTTTCACAAAGAGCTCAAATGAATACACATAAGCTTAATTTGATTAAAAGCTTTATATATATTGATGCTTGTATTATATTTATATCAATTTAAAAGCAAAGTTTAATATTAATTGTCAATTAATAGAATAATTATATGAATATGCTATTATATGAATTACACATAATTAATTCATATGATATAAATATAATAAATAATTAGCAGCAAAATATGAGCAATTTTCTCTCTAAAAGGTTTTCAATATAAACTGATTTAATTTGGAGCTAGATACAGGGGGAGTGGCTTTATTGCATCAGATACATGTCACTTTACTCACAGCTGATTGGTCGAGTGTTGGTCTGCGATCTCTAACCCAGAACAAAACCTGCTCTGGAAAAACAAAAACTTAGTTACCATAGCAATGAAACCCTCTAAATCCACCTTCAAAAGCCCGAAAAACCAGAGTTTACTCAAACTAATGTTGAACTTACCTGGGTAGAAACTGAAACCGGCTTTGTGCAACAGGCCACAGATGGCACTACTATAGCCTAAACACTCGTACACTGCCTGCTTCCAGTTCATTGACACACACAACTTAAACCTAAAATAATCATTCATAAAGTTCGAAACGGTTGAAGTGAATTACAAATCTCGCATCATAAAAGGATTCTGAGCCAAGGTGCAAGTATATTTATCCACTTACATGATTCAACCGAACATGCCAAAGTCCCTTTAAGACAAGTCATTTCATTTGGCGGCCATCTTTGAAACACCTCTCAGGCATTCAAGCGCAGCTCCTATCTCTTTGAGTGGCGAAACATCAAATTCTCCAAAGCTGTTTGCCAAGCTTTCGATTAAATTTCATATTTGAAATCACCAATGAAATCTGACAACAACTGTCTCATTCTAAACGCTCGAATCATGACAAAAAAACTGTATTTTTCAGGCTGGATCAAGCTAATGCACATGCGCAGTCCTAAATGTGTGTCTCTTGTGCCTTATTTTGGAGACGTGCGTCTGACTGTTTCTATAGAAACCGGAGCTTCTGGCCACTGCAGTGATCACGACATGATGTCATCACGACATCTCTCATAAAGGTTTGCAACTTTACAAAGTAAACAATGATCCGAAAAACACTTAGCCTTTTCGCTAATTAGCACACAAAACACCATTGGTATGCTACTTCCGCCGCCTCACCGGAAGTTGTACCCACGTTCTTTTTTACAGTAGCTCTCCGCGGAAACAGGTGGATAGTCTTTGAACTTACTCTGTCCAGAAGTCTTCTTCTTGAGCGTTTGAGAGTGTGTGGTTAAAAACTAGCCTAGAGCGCCATCTGCTGTTAAAACTGAGCTCAGAATCGATTCGAGAGAGGAAATATCAGGATCGGTCATCGTATTGATCGAGAATCGATGTATCGTCCCAGCTCTAATTTTTATAAAGTTTCATTTGACAAATGAACCCTGCATCTTCTCTCTGAAGGATAAATCACTCTGCAAAAGAAAGACAGAAGATGCATGATAAATAGTTTTCTGTCTAAATATGCATATAGACCTTAATACTTGGTAATATATTCAATAATGGTGACAATCAACAAATGTCAAAAGATGAGCTCAACATCATCACACAACAAATAACTAACAATAATGACAAAATTATAATTAAAAAACAATAATTAGCAACTGCATAATTTATTTATGCTGCAATGCATGCTGGGAACTACCAAAACTCCTTAACAAATATGAAATTGTTCAAACTGTGTTTGTCAAGTTGGAGCAACATTGGGGGAATATTGTTGGTCTAATGTTTCTAATTCAAATTTCTTAGCATCTTTGACACTCAGAGTCTCGCAAACGGAATAAAATGTAATTTATTTTGTACCCTGTGGTGTACTGACATAACCAACTTAAAGTCAGGATGACGTACTATATCTGAGTGAGACGGCTTCTTGAACAAGAATAAATATAGGGCGGGGCTTGATTTTGTCCCCGGGGAATTGATTGGATGGTTGTGGTTTGCTATTGGTGGATCTGATGTGAGTGACAAGTTGCCCCGCCCACATGCCAGTAAACACATCATCGGACAAGAGAAGAGATGTCACTGCAAGAGGGAGGGGAAGTTATTTTGATTAAAGATTACTGGGCATATTAATTAAAAAATATGATAATGTGCATGGATAAATAATTTATAATAAATACTGCGATATTCCATAATAAAATAAGAAGAACAATTTGATTTCATGGTGACTTCAAAATGATGGAAGGCATCTAAAAATCACAAACAATTTATGTAACAGTTTTGACAAACCATGCTTTGACAGAAAATAAGCAAAATTATCAAAAATCATAGACTATAAACCTGTCAGATTCCAAATGGTCTTGATACTCACAACAAAAAGAAGATGAAAACTGATTTTTATGTTTTTTCTGATTAATTTCAAAGTGGAAATGTTTTAAATTTCACAAAACTAAATGGCAGGTGAAACTGCGGGACTTGTTTTCTCTCATATCTCAAGAATCAGTAGGAGGAAATGGCATTGGCAAATTGTGATCACATCTGACACTAAACCAATTGTTGTGCTCGGAGGCAATGCTGGAGGACTAATCTTTAGTAAATCTCAAGTTTTGTTTTGCTTTAGAGCTCAGGTGCTTTGGTGGCCCATTTAAATGCACCTTTAATTGATTATGATTTGCCACTAGAGAAGTAATTGAAATGCCAAGTGCTGATACCGTCAGCATGCAGGAACACTCAGGTAATCAGCTCAATTTAGGAGCTTTTCATTTGAAATGCATGAAGGCTGCATGAATGAGTCACACAATCTGTTAGAAAAATTTGTGTAGCTTTCAGGTAGAAGAGAAGACATTTTCTTTGACCTTCTGCTCTCACACCTGAGTTTCAACCTGGATTCATAAAATTTTGTTTCATTTAAAACATTGTTTTATTTAAGAGAAATTTAGATGTCACTGTTACTACAGCTGTTTTTTAATTTAGCAATGACTTGAATTGCTCATTCAGTCTGGAGCTTTTACAATCAATAGAGTGTCAACCTTGATGCGCTGCTTTTGAATGAATTAAAGAAAGATTTCAAAATTTTATGAATCCAGGTTGAAACTTTTTGGTGTGCTATTACTTTTCAGAAGCATTTCAACATTCCTCATGGAGACCAAAAATGGACAAAGATTTTGGATCTTTGTACAACGATTTTGCCACCTTTCATCATGTAGGGTTTACCAGGACCCATTTTACTTGTAATCTTAAGCATTTCTAATTGAAACAACACATTTAACAAGATTTTATCTTTGTAGAACTCTTTGATGAGACCTTTTATTTTAATATTTTATGCTTTGTTACTTTCAATTTTGATTTCATGTTGATTTTAATGACATTTTAGCATTTATCATGCTTCTGAATCGGAAACACTCTTTATTTAACAAACCTACAGAATCACAATTTGAAATTAAAACTGACAAATATACTTAATTTGGTGAAAAAAAAATAAAAAATCATTTTAACCTAGAAAGGAACCCAGGCCTCAGGAGTGAGAACATCTCATCCTATAACCACAAGAACACTGAAGAAAAAAAAGTAAATAAGAAGCAAAAAGAGCATTACAACATGTTTACTTTCTAGCCCTGTAGTCAATCTGATACAGCCGTGAGTCTCTGCGCTGATTAAACTAGAACAGTGAAGTGCAGATAAAAGCCTTTGAGTTTAATACTTCTCTGTCTACCTCCTCAGAGTTTAGCACGCTTATCTTCTCATTAGTCCCAGATGAGGAATTTCAGAAGTTATACGGGATGAATCAATTTGTGTCAGACACACCAGAAGTATGAAAGGACTCCATTTTTATGCTTCTACTTTAAACATAAAGAAAGCATACCTTTTTTACTGTATATATATCATAGTTTAGAATACGTATCGTGTCAGCTCAGACATAGGTTTTTAATATATATATATATATATATATTTTTTTTTTTTTTTTTTTTCTCAGTCAATTGCAGTCAATTTATTCTCAGTAGTCATCAAGCTTGTACACACTGGTCACAGACACAGACACGAAGATGTACCTTTAATTTCCCAAAGCTGATTGCTCACCAAAACCCCCGCAGTCATCATGTTTCCAGGCCATTTCAAGTTTGCTTTAGATGTGACATTAAGCGGTGATATCTAAGTGGCTGAGTTGTTTACTCACTTTTTAATTAGTCTTCCCATTAACGCCATCATTGTCTTCATTCGGGCGATTCGAGAGCACATACGAAAAAAAGAGGCAGGATTTATGGCACGAACCAATCATATCAAATCATAACCGATCATATCCAATCATAGCACGATGGATCATTCAATTACCCCGCACCAAACCCAGTGCACGCTTTAGGGGTCTGTTTAAAGTCAGTGGGTTCAGGGGAGGCAAGAGAAACTTTGTAACTTCACCTGTGGGTGTCGCTGTCGGACATGGTTACTTTATAAAAACGAGTGACTTTAGGCTTGTTCGACTTGATGCAGAGCCGTACAGACCGATTGGCGGCAGACTTGAAGCAGTGCATGCCGGTAAGAAATTTTGTCCGACTTGAGACAGCGCCGACACCATGTGACTGTGACATGTCAAAGTACCGCGAGAGCGATTCGAGATCAGCCGCCTGAGTCAGCTAGCGCAGTTTCTCAAGAGGAGCTGCACGATCGCTGATGACAACACAGCTGTTTTATGATTGGCCGGATTCACCGCATGACAATGATCACGTGTGTTTGGTGTTTATTGTCACGCCTTCAGTTCCACTAATGCTCAAAAATCTGTTTTTATAACAGTTAAAGCTCTTTTAATGTAGCCGCGATGTTGTGTCATGTTTATCAAAATAAAACTGATAAAAAACGTAGACCCCACTCAGAGCCGGCCCTCCCTATAAGCGAACTAAGCAGCTGCTTAGGGCCCCGCTGCCACCAGGAGGCCCCCAAGAGCAAATTAACCCTTTCAAGCTTGAGTTTAAAATATTCCAACTGACCCCCCAGAGTGATTTTTTTTTTAAGGCGACCGTTATTTTAGAACGTTTGCACTTATTGTTTCCATGTCACGTGCGCTGAACGCAGCCACAATAATGGTGCGTTCACACCAGACGCGAATGAAGCGTTAAGCGCAAGTGATTTACATGTTAAGTCAATGCAAAGACGTGAATTGACATCCTGCGGCGCAAATTGAGCATTTTGAGCGTTTGACGCGCATAACGCGTGATTTGCGCAAGTTGAAAAATCTGAACTTTGGCGAAAATCCACGCCGCATTAACCAATCAGGAGCTTGCTCTAGTAGTGACGTGATTACGACGTAGCGAGTGGAGGCAGAAATCCGAAACAACACTGGAGGACAAAATCATCGTCGCTGTATGATACATCTTCATACTTTTATAGAAACAGGAATAAAAAGGATCTTGCTTGGAAGAAAGTGAGTGAGGAGGTCGGACAATCTGGTAAGTTGTAAAAAACGGTCTTTACTCAATTTGAGTTATATATATATATATATACATATTGAGACTACGAGCTAGCTAAAGCCAGCAAAATTAGCTTATTCGCCATACTTTACAACTACTTTCCAGCTGACAAGTTGTGTTTATTCAGAGGAAGTGTGCAGAAAGAAGTGGAAGAGTCTGAGGGACACATATTTAAAGGAGAGGGAGAGCCCCTCTTATGACGCGAATTCGCGTCTGTTGTGAAGTGAATTACACGCGCGAATGAAGCGAGTAAACTCAAAATGTTCAAGCGTCCAACTACGCGCGAATAACGCGATTTATTCGCGCAAGTCGCGTCTGGTGTGAACACCTCATAACACTGTATGACAGATGGATCGCTATTATTTTGTTTTTCCTTTTTTATTTAAAATATTCACAAACTTGCTTACCATGTCACCAACTATATGATATTCCGATTCTCAAATATGTGTAAGTGAGTGTGTTTTGTCGTTTTAAAACCTTTATAAATGATCTTTATCTTGATCTATAATGCGAGATGTGCGCCGCCATCTTAGTTTGCGCTGCATATAAATATATGCAAGTAAGTGGCTGGTAAAGTGGAAGAATAATAGAGTAAACTTTATAGTTACTTAGGCCCATTATGTGTGTCTGATATGAATAAATGTCGGTATATTTGAATGGATTGTTATTGGTGCTCTCACTGATGTCTGACATCAGTGTGTATTTTATAAACTCTAAATTGCCGGTTAAGGCTTTCATTTTTCATTTTCAAGGCTTTCATTTCATTCATTTTCATTCATTCTGACATGCGCTTTTTCTGAGCACGTTCACCCGAAACGCGCGCGCACACACTAAAAGCCTGTCAAACAGCGCCCGAATAGTAGACTTTATCTTTCGCGTCTTTTTGCACTAATACTGTCAAATAAACACAAGGTTTACATAAACACAGTTGGTTATGTCTAAAGTGAAAGAGAGAAAATCGGATGCGTGTCTGTATTTTAGATGTGTACAGGTCTTAAAGTAACAGCCGCCTAATAGTAAACATTCTGCCCTTGTCCTTAAAGGGACAGTTCACCCAAAAATGAAAATTGTCATTATTTACTCACTCTCATTGTTCCAAACCTGTATTAATTAATTTCTTCTGCTGAACACAAAATAAGAAATTCTGAAGAATGTGGGTAACTAAAAAGTTGGTGACCAGCAACTCACATTCTTCAAAATATCTTATTTTGTGTTCAGCAGAAGAAAGAAATTCATTCAGGAATTTTCATTTTTGGGTGAACTTTTCCTTTAATGTTAATACTTTTATTATTGTTATCATCCTACAGGTCTATCTGAACTGGTAATTTTATGTCATTATTTAAGTATTTAATTTAATATTGTTAATTTTGTACATTTACATTTATTTTTTATATAAGAAGATACTGTTTATCTTAAGTTATTTTAACCGAGGGGCCTCCAAATAAAATTCTGCTTAGGGCCCCATAAAAGCTTGGGCCGGCCCTGCACTACATTGGTATTTAAAAAACATATGCTTATGTTGAACTTTATTCTTGTAAAAACAGACGCTGTAAGCAGTACATAAAGTATTGAATGAAAATGTCTCTGAAACATCAGTGTATTAGTCAAATATTGCATTTATTTCACCTCAGCTGTGATTAAAGCATGCAAACGCAGCGCGAGCGTCGCTATGAGAAGCAGAAAGTGTCCGACTTCACGTCTCCGTTTTCAGCTCCTCCCCGACTGCACGTGGTTACTCTCGCCGATCGGTTGCATCCAGCCACAGCCGATGTTGAACACACTTATCTACACTTTTTAATGTCATATTTTGTATTATTTGCATTGTTTGTTTTGTAATATTGATTGTTTTCTCATCCAGTATTTTTGAGGAGACATTGGGTCTTGCATTTGTTTTTAAAATGTCATGACCCTGCTCATTAAATAAAAATGAAAAGCAATAAACACACAGGATTTATTCTGCAAGAGGAAAAATAAACATGCATTTTCTGAACAGTTTAAGTCCTATTACTCGACTATATCTTGTGGGAGGGGGACTTTTGTCAGAACGATAGCAATTAGAGGAGTGAGCTGCTCTCCTTCCCTCTCTGTTGGGTGCAGAGAAAGGTCAACCTATTCAGAGTCTGTTACTCATAAACTAAGTATTCATGGCCTGTCACTGAAATGCTACATTTATACATGCTTGAGTAGTGACACAGTTATTACAGAAGGCTTTGACAGGCATATGTGATTGCTGCTCAAGTGCATCTGTCATAAGAGGATATGAAGAGCAGAATGAAGATGAGGCGTGTGTTCTTTATTAATGACACAAGGCAGATGATGTCATAGCTGAAGACTTAATTAATTATTCAGATTCTCTCATATATAACTTAAAGCCAAATTAATCTGATTTGCCTTTACCTTGGTGTAGGGCACAACGGAGCTAAAGACTACTCTTAAGAAAATTAGGTTATTTTTTTTGTTGCACTTTCATGTGCACTTTAAACATGTTTTGTTTATTTCATCATTTTTGTCCATTTCCATGTTTAAAGTCAGCATGAAACAGAAGTTGTGATAGTCTTTTCTTCCATATTGTGGAACAGCTTCTCAAACAAGTAAAGATGTAGGGTAGGGCTTGATTTTGTTCATGGGGAATTGATTGGATGGTTGTGGTTTACTATTGGTGGATCTCATGTGAGTGACAGATTGCCCCGCCCTCACGCCAGTAAACACATCATTAGGGAAGAGAAGAGATGTCAAAGTTATTATGATTAAATTTATGAGGCCACATGAAAAAAAAAAAATATATATATTGCAAAAACATTGCATTGCATTCCTCTGCCAGCATATAACAGTGTTTATTGTGATGTTTTGGCCAACAGTAGATTTTATAAAGAAGGCTTTTGTCTCAGAATATTCATGGTCATAACAGGGATTCTGTGTTTTTATTGTGTTAATTACGGTGTTAGAATAAAAACTTTTTTTTTTTCAGATCAGTTCTGCATGCAGTGACTAACAACATGTCACAATTATTACTATTCCATTTGTCTTTGAAATTAAATCATGTTGCAATGCATTATGCAATTGCAACTGCCTTTGATAACGTGTTGCTTGCGCAGGAAACACACGACAAAGAAGATACAATCAAATAAGTCTTTACTTGGCAATCCAACAGGAGATACAGGAACAGGCATGAACACAACACAATAGACATACAAGACCGGACACTGTGATGAGGATGGTGACTGCTTATCTAGGGAGTGCTGATGAGAGGTGATGACTTGCAGGTGATTGTGTGCAGGTGAGGAACGGGAGGGACACTGGGAAATGTAGTGCCGGTGCTGGTGACTGAGCTGGTGACTCTGACAGTACATCCCCTGGGGGTCCTGGAGGTGGACGGAGTGAAGGTGAGATGGAAGGTGCTGGAGGTGGCTCAGGAAGAGGACGGTTGAGCTGTAGGATGAGCCAGGTGGTGGCCTAGTCCCCAGCCAGGATGGTGGACCACAGCGGCGGCACTGGAGAGAGGAGCCATGGTGGTGACGGCTTCTGTGCCACCTTGGGGATGAACGGCAGCAACAGCGTTGCTGACGGAGGAGGAACCCATGGCACAGATGGAGGACTGATGGACTGGATCGATGCCGACGACCCAGACGACTGCGACGGAGCCGCAGCGACGACCCCCTGAGATGGATGCAGGGATCCGGAGGGCTGAGGTGTAGCTGGAGTGACCGAGGGCGGAGGCAGAGCCTGAGGGAGGGCTGAGCTAGCCAGAGCTGTAGGGGTGGAGGGCCGGAGAGCAACGGACGGCCCGCAAGTCCGTGGTGCAGGTGACGCGACGTCCGACCCGGGTGAAGCCGACGGTCAGAGGAAGCTCCGAAGCCGAAAGCTCGTAGGTCCCAGCAGACGTCGAGGGAGGAGCGCAGGTGGACGAGTCAGGGCGACGGGTCGAGGTGGAGAGACAAGGACAGAAGCCGGAGGCGGAGCCACGGGATCCTCATGCCCAGAAGGAGGTGGCTCACAGTAGGCCTGTGATGTAACCACTTCACTGAGAGGAGATAACGGTGGTACAGCAGGACTGATGGGGGACAGCTCGGGCAGGACAGCAGACGTGGCTGGGGTCTGGGAAGAAGGCTGGGACGACGAGCTGACCGAAACATCTAGGAGAGGATGTGGGAGAGGGAGGCTGGGTGGGACCAGTGAGTCCAGTATAAAATGGTTAGGCAGATGGGGAGTTGAGTTGATGTTGGTAAACTCACTCTCAGTGACGGGCGGGTGGGCAGAGCTTCTGACCAGCCCTTCGTCTCCGACACCTACTCCCTCGGCGCTGGATGGGACTGCAGACTCGGATCTCTCCTCAGATGGATATCCCTCAGGCTCCAGAGTGATGTCATGCTCGGCCGCTCCTCCTGGGGTGGGCTCTGACATCACGGCAGAGTCGTTTACTCCATCTGCGGTGGGTCTCTGACTGGGAACTGGGCTAGGCTGGGCTCTGGATCGGGGCCGTTTGCTCTCCAGACACCTCAACACGGTTTCCCTCCAGTTCAAGCCAGAGGTGTCTGGGAGGTTGCTGAGGCCGTGGAAATTCACCCCGATCTGGAACAAAGTTTTCAGGATTGCATCCTCCAGCTGGCTGGTGATGGCAAGGTGAAAAAACAGGGACGTGAAGAACAGAAAATCGATGAATCTTGCCCATTCATCCATAGGGGGTCTGGTCTTCTGTAACGTGTTGCTTGCGCAGGAAACACACGACGAAGAAGATACAATCAAATAAGTCTTTACTTGGCAATCCAACGGGAGATACAGGAACAGGCATGAACACAACACAATAGACATACAAGACCGGACACTGTGGTGAGGATGGTGACTGCTTATCTAGGGAGTGCTGATGAGAGGTGATGACTTGCAGGTGCCGGAGATTGGGGATTGTGTGCAGGTGAGGAACGGGAGGGACGCTGGGAAATGTAGTGCCGGTGCTGGTGACTGAGCTGGTGACTGAGCTGGTGACTGTGACAGTTATGCCATGTTCAACCATGTGCTGTACTGTCAACGCATTTTGTGGCTGCTGGGGCTTTTGATGTTTTGAAGGTTGTTTCACTAGGCTAAAATTATAAATATTCATTGTCACCGTTGCAGCCTTGACACATAATAAATAATGCATTATATGTAAGATGGTCCTTCCAGGCACTTGGTGCTTTAATCTCTGAAAGAAAACATGGTATGAAAGCCAATGATTCAAACATACAACAAGTAATAACCCAGTCAGAAACATATAGTAAACAAGCCGGGATATGAGCACTGAGTGCGTCTCCACTTGTTCTGTTCTTCTCCTTCTGACTTCTGAAGAGCTTTCGTTAAAGGACGTCTGCTGCCAAGGTTGTTTTTCTTTTAAATGTCTGAATGAAATGCTGTTAAATGCAGTGCATGCAGCATCGCCTATGTGACTGAGAGTGCTGATATGAGCCAGAGCTGGATGGATTTAAAGCACAGCTCTGTCTCTATTGCTTTTCACAGCTCATTAGATGTGCTGTTTAACTGTGATGGACGCTGGCGGCTTTCACTCAACATACAGGAGTGTAAATGTGTGTGCTTGTGTCCTGAGGGAACACAAAGCAGGAGTCAGCAGAACACCTGAAGAAATGAACAAGACTGCAGCCAGAAATCCAATATTGCACTACAACACAGCATGACACACTCACAGTATCACAGTATTCAGCAGCACACACACTGCAGTGCACTGCTCATTACACTGTCATTAATCTAATAAGGATATATATATATATATATATATATATATATATATATATGTGTGTTTTGCTCTCTTATATTACTAGCAAAAACATGCCTTCTTTTTTTCCTGAATAAAAGAATATTTTCACATCCACAATCTAAACACTAAAAACATCCACAAATCCTTCATTAACAAGTAGACAGAAAATCTTCGATATTTAACATAATACAATGTCACAGATCACTTTTTTCCCCAGATACACAAAATTAAAATCAATTAGTCTCAAAATTGACTTGACTGACTAAATCTAACAAATGTTGATATTCAGATGACATGGCAAAATTAAGAAAAGCATAGACATTCATTAAATGTGCCATCTATGGTCTAGAGATAGAAAAAATCTTCCCCATTTTTTGGGGAATTCCCAAACTTTTGGGGGATTTACCAATCTTCCCCTATCATATTTATAAATGCAAAAATATAATGAAATATTTGCGCTTTGAATTGCTTGCAAAATGTTTTTATTTGAGTGGCTATCATTGGAAAAAGAGGCTTTTTGCTGTCAGATGGTGTAATTACGGGATCAACCAGCAGGGATTAACAGTCACACTAACCAGCCAAACGTACAACCACGTAAATATGTGAGATAAACGTATGATGTCATCTGGTACGAGAACGCACATGTGCAACTCTCAGCAGTTTCGTGAACCATTGGCGAGTTATTCCATTTAAAATCTCTACATACTAACTTTGCATATTGTATAATGTATGGTAAGACTATTATTGTGTTGTTTGTAAAATTTTTATAGGCTAGCCTATATCCCACTTGTTCTTTACATAGAAGGCATTTCAGTTAATCATGTCTTCGATGCTAACGTTATCTCCAATTTTGAATTTGCTAACTTTTATCGAATTCAAAGATTTGCGTGATATTTTGCCACTACTCTGCTGTTCTAAATACATTTGTCACATTCCTATAAATACATTTGCTGTTAAAAATGCGCCTGATTTCTCCATCACTTGCAAAAAAGTGAGACTTGTGAGTTTGTTCTCCTGTTCCAGCCTTTAATAGTCACATCAAAGCATGAGGCAGTTTGATTGTCTGCTCCAACCATAGTGCATACTGAAAAGGTGGGTAGAGAAATAATATGTAGAAAGACTCCAAAGAAAACGGGTAACAAAACTCAAAAAAGTGTCTTTTAAATGATTAAAGTTTCTGTGGAAACACAACACCCACTGAGGAACCCAAAACCCACAGATGAGGTGGGAGATCAATTGAGGAAAAATGATAGGCCTATTACCATATACTGCAGGAAGGAAATACAGATTAAAGAATAACTCAAAGGATATATACTGTATGCTGCATTCATGGCATGTTGTAATTACCGTAGTCTCCTGATGACATGTCACGTTCTATTAGGAGCTGTTCACTTATGCGTTTCTATGGCAACACTATCATTGCCTAAATGAATCTGCAGCGGTCACGTGGTACAGGTAGGAGCTCTCCGAAAATTCCCATTTTACAAGCTGTTATTAATCTCGTTGAAATCTTGTATTACACTAATTACAACATGGTGTGAATGCACCTATAACTACTGCTGTGTCCTGACCAGCAAAGAAGCTGCATCCGAAATCGCATACTCTCTTGAGTAGGTACTTATTTTGACATAAGTATTCCGCAAAAATGCTAAAAAAGTACATTTTTGTAACAGCTCAGGGTGGCTTACAAAGTGCACGATGAAGGAGATGGTGATAACAACAAAACTTTTTAATCCAATAGCAAACACAGAAGAGTAGACACGGAGAAGAAGAAGAAGAAGAGACACGGATTGAACAGAACGGAGTATAAATACACATAGCAACTGAGGACACTAAACAGGCACGGCTGGACAGAGATTAACTAATGAATCACCATAGCAACTAGTGAGAACTAATGTAGACATGACTGAAAATTAACTAAACTGAACACACATGTGACATAAGCCCAACCCCCCCGCCCCCTCCAGAAGGCGCGACCTCTCACTGTGATAGAAAAAGTTTAGGTGGAGGAAAGAGGGCGCAGCCTCCGGTCGAGGGCGTGGAATTGGTCACAGACAGAAGCCTGGGGTAGTTGGCCACAGGCACCATGGTGGCACTGACGGTGGGAGGATCCAGTCCTAACTGAGGGGGCGGATGGAACTCTGGGACTGTTCGACGGAGGCGAAACCATGGTGAGAGGAGGAACCAGCGGAGCAGAGAGGCTGACGGACCAGGGCGGCATCGAAGGCTTGGAGACCTGGGGCTGTGCTGCTGGCTCACAGGACTGAGGCGGCGAGAGGGACTCAGATGACCGGGGTGACGATGAGGTGAGTGAGGACGGCAGGGAGGTTGGGGGAAGGGAGGAGCCCAATGACGCCATAGGGGTGCAGGGTGTAGGCACAGCCAGAATCATGAAAGTCTGTGGCGGAAGTTGGATGTCGACTGACGGATGCTGCCCTTGAGTGATGAGGGAGCCCAGTGGAGTCTCAGGGCAGACAGGCCACGGAGGCGACGAGGGAACAGTGAGCCAAGACGATGGCGACGGGCTGACAGGCCGAGGTGGAGACATCAGCCTGGAGGCCCGAGGTGCAGCCAGGGACTCTGCCTCATGCCATGCTGGTGGAGTGGAAGCCCAAGGCGAGGAAGATGAGCCGCACAGAGTGAGCAGCAGGGACGGAGCCGAGGAGCTGGACAACACCAGTGGTGCCGACGGATACAGGGGACTGGCCGTGACCACTGATGGAGATGGGACCAGGAAGTCAGGCAGGGACATAGGCAGAAGAAGATCAGTTCCGGACAGGACCGGCGAGGTAGATGAAGACACGAGGGTGGGGACTTGGGTGGGAACTGAATCCGCGGACCACAGATCTATCAGGTCCTGGCTCTAAGATGGACTGATCCATATGCGTCGACTCCGGGGCTTTGGTGTTATCTGACTCTGGTTCCTGGACAAGCTTCGTGGGTGCCTCGAGCTCGCTGGCTGTGAGGGACAGGCTTCCATTCCAGAGCATCCAGACCAAATACCCCAAAAACTTCCGGTTCTCGGGGAGGAGGAGGAGACGTAACACTGGTGAGTCCATTGTTTGTTTTCTTTTTCTATTAAGAAAAGTAACCACAAACTATGCAAAAGCGGCAGCCCTTTCGGTGCACTCAGTGTCCCAATTCACTCACTCGTTTTCATTCACTGTTTCAAGTGCATGAAAACTATATTAGTGCAAGTGCAAGTGAACTATATTAGTGGACTAATGTAGGGAATCATGAATGAGTGTATAGGAGACGATTTCGAACACAACCTAGAAGTTGTCTGCCCTCCTGCAGCCTTCTTTCCCTCTCTCTCCGCTACAGGACCAGACCACTTTCTCTTTCGATAGGGGGGAATTGCTAACATGGGAGGACACACGCTGCAAGGCAAAAAAAGAACATTTCTCATTTTTATGGATGGAAATTTGGGTCTTGCAAAAGTTATTCCTACTAATAGCATGTTATTATAACCATGTAATTTTGTCATGATAATATTATGGATTGAATGGTAGTTTGTGTATATATCATATTCATTTTGGCATAAAGTTTATCAAAAGCAACTTTAAGTTAGTGCTGTGAGTTGGTTGGTGTGTTAAAGGTCACTGCAAATATAGCAGAGTGATTCATGATTCAAGCCTTGCTGAGATGAATAGTCTATGAATGTTACCAGAGTAACCACAGCAGAAACATTGTGTTCTTGCTTAAACATTCACATGCTGGTCTGTTCAGGTCAGCACACTCCAGCCG